>KK113077.1:23232-59359 GCA_000611955.2 Stegodyphus mimosarum | reverse complement strand
ATTTCATTTAACTTAATTATCGCCATCTCAATTGTTAAATTAAAACGTCGAACACTAAAAATATATTTTTCTGAAAAACTACAATTTATATCATTTGATTCCTCACAATTTAATTTATTAACGTTTCGTTTTCGTTTCTTTTCAAATTCTGATGATATATTTATCTCTAAAGATGAAGTTAACGCAAAATTCTTTTAATATTCACTGACTATTTCGAAGTTAAAAGTTAAAAATCTTAAGTTTTAAAAATAAATGTCTGACTTTTTGATCGAATAGCTAATTTGGCTCCCCTTCTACGTGTTCCCTGAGGCAAGTGCCTCACCTGGCTCACCCTCGTCCCGGCCGCTTTCTGTACCGCACCATGCGAATAGGGAAAAATCCATCCTTATGATTGGATGCTGCTTCCGATGACATCATTTTCTCTATGCTTAGGAACGCTCTTTTTTATAGAGGAAAATCGGCATTTCTTATAGTGCTCTAATTCTGTAAATGTGTATTAATATTAGATGCAGAGGTTTTTAATAAACGTATTCTTAATTAAGATAAGAATTTGTTTGACTTCAAAATTAAATGTATTCTTAATATTCGTATTAAAGGTTTTGTGATTATTAATTCATTGTTTCATGTTCATTAAATATAGATCCTTTGCAGATGCAATCTCCGAAAGCATGAGACAAGTCAAGTTTTCGCAAACAGCAAAAACGTTGGAAGCTAACATAATACACAGTAAATTTACGATATTTGTAGTCAGTCTGAAAAAGTAAAATTTATTTTTGAAGTTAGACTACAATAGATTTGGAACACAGAAACAGAGATAATTACGTATAAATTGAATATTTCCCATAAATTGATATTTTATGATACTTTTATTGCCCATTTTTTAATGTGTGATATCTTTTGTACCTTT
Source organism: Stegodyphus mimosarum (assembly GCA_000611955.2). Classification (NCBI taxonomy): domain Eukaryota; kingdom Metazoa; phylum Arthropoda; class Arachnida; order Araneae; family Eresidae; genus Stegodyphus; species Stegodyphus mimosarum. Next base: position 58,452 of record KK113077.1, on the reverse strand, counting down.
GTATAAAACTAGTGTTTATCAGAGAAGAAAGTTTCTTTTCTTATACACGTGTATTTAGCGAATATATTGAATGCGCTTTTTTTCCTTCATTTAAGGCAACAAAATACTAGAATTGTGAAAGACATGGACATTCACATGGAAATAACATATACAGTTGCAAAGGAAATATTTTCTGCAATGTGAAAAGACACAATACAACAAAATTTCAATAATAATATACTCACTAGCACATATGCCTTTACATTTGAGTCGAGATCGTCGTGTCATCCACTGCGTTTTGTTTTAGCACCACATTTATTAACTCATTTATTTATATCATCTAAGCATTTGAGACTGTTTCTGACATTAATAGCATCTTTGAAGAATTTTATAGTTTTATTATTCCATAGACAGGATGCCAACTGCAAAAGGCTGCATGTCAATTTTTTCGTCTGGCATCATTATTCATCTACGCGGAATAGCTACACGGAAGCTCTACGCGGAGTTGGTCTCGAACTAAATGGTGCGTAGCAAGATTTACTAATACTAGCGCACTTGGATTTATTTCAATAAGCAATCACGTAGCAAGCACTATGGCTTAGAATTTAGCTGCTAGCTGGTCAGGCGAACGTCGAATAGAATGACCGTGATCTGAGACTAAAAGCTCTCTCACACTGAGAGGTTTCTACCTCTGGTTTAAATAGTACTTGGCTCTACTTCAAATTAGCATAAAGCTGAAACGCGCGCTTATTCTAACGGGAAGTTGAAATGAGAAGAGATAGAAAAAGTAAAATTAAAATTAAACTTTGTTAGTTTAACTAAAACCTTACAATATAACCTAAGCATTTGGGATTGCTTCTGATATTAACAACATGTTTGAAGCATTTTATAGTTTTATTATTCCACAAACAGGATGCCAACTGCAGAAGGCTGCATGTCAATTTTTTCGTCTGACATTATTCAAAGAATACAAATAATAATTTTCAAGCTTCCGTATCACTCATTCCCGTCATTCAACAGAAACAAAACTGTAAGAATTCCGCCTAAACGTCATTACGCCAAGAGAAAATGATGTCATTGGAAAGTATGTCCAATCACAAATACGGATTTTCTCCCTATGCGAGTGGCGCGGTACAGAATGCTTATCTGCGTCCCGGCCCTGTCGAATGTCATCTAGCGGCGACGAACACATCTTATAACCAGTCGTCTCAAGCTACGACGATGACAGATTCTCCAATATTTTGATTCGAATGATAATTCTAAATGTTAGGCTGTGCGTAAATACTCTTAGAGCTAGCCGGCTTTTGTGTTTACAGAAGAACGGCTACAATATGTCAACAAAATGTTGAGTTTTTCTATTTGGCTTTAAAAAGTTCCGAATTTAAGTTTCGGTTGCTGGAGATCGGTTCAATATAATTCCAGGTGTGGACTGCTGGTCAAAATAATTTTGGAAACCAATAAATACTGACGTAAAATAACGTGTCGTACTGCTAACACATTTAATGGAAAGCGTGTAGGGTTTCCCTTAATTTGCATCACAAATTTATTTTAAGTTTGATACCTTTCCTGAACCTCTCACATTCCCCTCGTCTTTTTCTCGCCAGGATGTAAATTTAAAGTTAACTGAAGTGAATTGAATTGAATATTTAAGCGGATAAAACTGAGTTTATTCAGAGCGCGTTTTCGCTAGCCAGCTCACATTTCGTTGCTATCTCGCTGTTACGCCAGTAAGCCTTTTGGCCATTTCGGATTATCATCACGCCTGTTAGGTTTTTGAGAGTCAACCCGTTAGGTGTACATTATCGTGCTAATCCAGCACTCATCTATTTAGATTCGACTTGAATTATATTCTACATTTAAGTTTCCCACCGCAAGTTGACGATGGTTTGTAACGCACGAAGATCGTGCCTTTTTGTTAAAATTTGAATTAATAAAGGGTTACTTTTCACCCATCTTCTGTGCTGGTATTTATTCACGTCTGTGCGAGAATTCGTCAGGTTCATTGTAGGATCTAGAATTTGTATATACGGAATCGTAGAGACAGATCTTACAAGCGATGAACTTTCAAAGGAATGAAAACGTCTTTTAAATTACTGTTTCATTTGAGTTTAAAATCTTTTTTAAATTGATTATTTGTTATAAACTGCTTCTTAAGTGAAACGTAAATTAATGACATCAGATTTGACGTTTCTTAAGGACATCAGATTTATAGAAATTGCATAAAGGCATCAGACGAAAGCCAATGGCTTTCTTTAAAAAGAGGGCTCACGTTAAAACCTTGGTTAACTTGTTGTTCGAAAATGTTTTAATGAATCAAATCATGGCTTCTATTAGCAAATTAAATGCACATTTTGATGATAAAACTTGGAATGGATTCACTGATATTCTTGATTAGAATTTATTATTAGTTACGATTTATTTATTTATTAGTTGCGATTTATTTATTAGTTTATTTATTTTCAGTTGCGATTCTCGGTAAGAGCAGCAGACGGTTTCCCCACCGGAATTTTACGCTACATGATTCGTGAACTGCTACCGCCATTTCCCCCCCCCCGTTTTATTAGTTTCCTTTAAATTCCTTCGAATGCTGCATGAATGTTGCAGTCTAAGTAAAATAAAAATTATGAATCTGTTGGATTATATTCTTGAGGAAAATTCTGAGAAAATGATTATTGTGCACATTAACAGAATACCATTATTTTCTTTTCTTTAATGAATGTTTTGAAACATACTTCTTAAAATGAAAGAAAATTATTCACGAATAAATTAGAATGAATATTTAACTGAAGTCAAAGGGTTACTGCTGTGAGTAACTCTTAATGTTATTCACAACAGTAAACTCTTTGACTTCAGTTAAATATTCAATCTATTTTATTCATGAATAAGATTAAAATTAGAAGAGTTCAGTTTAAATAAAAGCTTATGATAAAACATTTTTTATGTTTTGATAAGTAGTTATACGTTATTAATAATGAGGAAGTTATATGTTATTAATAATTTTTCTAGATACAATATGAATTTACAGGGGTAAGATATGAAAATTTTAAAGTTTAATTTCCTGTCTGCAGTTTTAAACGATAACTGATAGAAATATTATTTACATTTATAAATATTGTTTAGCAGTGGTATAAACATTTCACTTAAAGGTGTACTTATATACTGCGAATAAAATCAAAAGAACAACAATAGCAATATCAACCTCTGCCCTCGACCTCTCATAATTATGGCTTACCTTGCTAAAGCGCTAAAAGAATATTTAAAAATTCTATCTACAGAACTGGGTTTGGAAGTGAACGATACCATGCGGGTGACAGACATTAAACATCTTCAGGTCAGGTCTTATGATGAAACTTTTACCAAGAATCTTCTAGAAACTCTAATCGAAACTAGACAACAAAAAGAAATTCAAAACGCCTAGAAATCTAGAAAAACGCCAAAGAAAAGAACAAAACCTGTTGTCACAGTTGGAACGTTTAAAATTAAATCTGGCAGCTGCTGGCTCAAACCTTAATTATGACGCCGTTGCTTCAAATATAGCTATTGAAATAAATAGTCAACACCTAATTCCTAAGTTTACAGAAACTTCTGATATCGAAGCCTACGTACAAATTTTTTAAAGACAATGTGAGAAACATTATAAGGTATTTCTCCCCGCCTTCTTCGCATGCCTTCGTGGTGTAGCAGTCAGCCCGCTCGAAGCGTAACCGAAGAGGTCCGGGGTTCGATTTCCGGTGAAGGCGTTGCTCATTTTCCCCATCTCCTGCTTCCAAATAACCTAATGACTCTATAAGTGGGGCCCGAACTAAAGGTTGGTGGATGACAATTCTCCACCATCACGATTTGGCGAATGGGTCCTCAAAACCCAGTCGCCCTTTAAAAGGGGGAGTATATAAGGTATCTCTCCCGCCTTCTTCGCATGCCTTCGGTCAGCACACTAGAAACCGAGTAACCGAGAGGTCTGTGGTTCGATTCCTGGCGAAGGCCTTGCTCATGTTTGTTGTTGCCATGTCTCCTGCTTCGAAATAACCTAATGTCTCTACAACATAATGTAAAAGAAATAGATTACATCACTCATCTCCTACCTCTTCTGCCTATAGTCATTTCACGAAGCATTTTACGAAAAACAAAAAGGACAAATTAGAAGATTACTCGCATGTAAAAATGCTGTTGCTGCAGTGATACAAATTAAATGATGAAATCATTTCGAATCAAAATTACCACAGACAGACTGGGACCTTATGGAAAGAGTTTGCTTAAAAATTAAGCAATTAAATGGCTATCGATATTTCAGATTTTGAATGTCTCGAAAACTCGGTACTTAGGGATCACTTAAAAGAAGAGTCAGTAATGATGTTAAGGAGTATTTTATTGACACTTGGGGAAAAATAAAGATTTGATCTGTATTAGTACAGAAATTGGAAATACACTGCGGGGAAAAAGAAAAAGACGGTTTTATATCTTCCGTTCTACTGGGCGATTGACGAAATTCAAATTGCGTTTTTCATGTCTCGAAAGCGCGACTTAGGATATGTATTAGATTTATATATAGCATTGTTCAAATAGAGGTATTTTGACTCAAAATCGGGCTTTTTCTGAAATGATGTACCAATTTTTTTTCCGTATTTCTATTTTACGACTCAAATTATACTCAAATTATGCCAAACTTCCAAGTTTTGTAAAAATCGCACGAGTAGTTTTGAAGAAATTAGCTCTTAAAAGTTTAGCTCCTCAGTGCTAATTCAATTTGGTATGTATTTATTTAATATCTCTTTTTTTATGGAACATATTTGATTCCTTCCTACACGGTTCGAAATTTAGGTTCATTCCAAATAAAATTCGCCATTTTTTATGGCTTATTTTTAAAATTTGTATTTTAAATAATTTTTATAAATATTTCGAAAAAAAAATTGAATAATAACGTATAAAATTTTTACGATCATCGTAAAGTAGATGTATTTCTAAGCATGCCTGCAAAAAAAATTAGAGCTTTTTATTCAAAATTTTCTAAGATATATGTAAATTTATATATTAGCGTGTTTTGAATTTTGGCATATTTGTTGAAAGCGATAATAACGAAAATGTGCTTTCCGTACTTTGTTAAAATTATTTGAAAGAAGAAACAATGTGACTTTTTTCCTTCTACTGCACCATTGAAGGGATAGGAAAATAGGTTGCCACGTATTAAGAAGTTCGCCAAGTGAATTATTCTCGGCGCAAACTGAAAAAATTTCACGAAGTTAAATCTTTGAATTTCTGCGTAAATTTCGCACCAATTTTTACAAAATTTAATATTTAGGCATAATTTGTGCCGTAGACTAGAAACATGGAAAAAAACTGGCATGTCATTTCAGAAAAAAATCCGATTTTGTTTCAAAATACCTATATTTGAACAATGCAACATATATAAATCTAATATCTACCCTAAGTCGCGCTTTCGAGACATGAAAAACGCAATTTGAATTTCGTCAATCGGCCTAGTAGGACGAAAGATATAGAACTGTCCTTTTTTTTTTTTTTACGTACGAACTACAAAAGTCAATCCCATGTAAGGTGGAACTATTTTATCAAAGCGACTAAATCCATCCAAAACCAAAATAGAAAACAGAGCAAGTGATGAACTGAGTACAGGTAAAGCCTTTTCAAATCGTAGTGAGCAGCAAAGACAGGCGCCAAACGCATTACAAAGAACATTGAGATGAAAATTCGTGTGTTTACCATTGATTACCCAATTTATTTTCCCTGAGAAACTCCAAGATTAAAATTCATAAAATGTGAAATGTATGAAATTAGCATTAGAAAAAGCATCTCAAGAGCTTACTGAAGAAGCAAGAAATTCTATAAATCGCAACATATTTGGTGAAATACATGCGCTCAAAGTTACATATGCCAAAGTGTCAAATGTAGGGTGAAGACTAGTGGTCTAGAATATACGTTATATATAAATCACAGCCGACATTTTTTGCAGCTTTAGACCGTTCGTTTTCCCCTCTAATCCCCAACAGGAAAGAAAATGCGATAAAACCGTAGAGGAATTTCGACAGAAGATTAACAACTACGCGAACAGGGAAAAGGTTAGAAAGGATGCCATGATTTTAAAGAACGAGGATAAGGAGTACGATATTTTGGCTGCGAACTGAAATAATTACAGGACACTAGTATCTTTAACAGTCAAGGGAAGGACATAATCGCATTTGATAGACATTATTATTTCAGCGATAGACTGAAGTAGTATTAAGCCGGAGATAAACAGAAAGGGCTAGTTCATTCCTTTGAGCGACTCCTCGCCGACGCGAGCCTCATCGGGAGTATATAGGTTCAATAAAGTGTTTTTTCTTGCACCGGCAGTGACGTCATACTTTCTTTTTCGTATTTTTCTCGTAAACTATGGATCGTACAGAAACGCTTCTTTGGGCAGGTTTAATGTACTCCCAACGACCCCCCCCGGGGGTCGACGTAGAGAACTTTGCGAAGCTACTGGCTAGGATCCGTACCTAGGCAGTCTCGGCCACGGGGGTATAAAATTCACGAACGTTGCGGTTCCATAGTACAGTAGTTAGCATTATCAACGGCCAGTCATAGCTCCATGTTCTCATACCTCTGGGACGGTGATCTTAGACGGTCAGTTTAGCGGTGGTTTGAGTGGACCTAAATCGCTGAGGTTACTCGAAGTTGTGGTCTTGGTAGCTGGTATGACCATCCTTTGGGTGGCTTCTGACTGATACAATGTACCAGTCCTTGTACTGTCATTAAGTTGACGGAGCAGTACAAAAGCAGTTAGTACTCCCAACGAGGAATCTAGCTGTGCAGAGATTATGCGGTCGTTTTGGGACACCCTCTATAAACGGAAGTGATCTAACGTCACTTTGTTGCATCTGCTCCGATTTCGCGCATTTAAAACTGTAGTTCCATTCGGCTATGAGGCGATTTTCCGGAGGTCGCATAGCTCAAATTAATTTTAATTACATATATTTGTTTTCTAATAATGCTTCATTATTTAGACATACATTGAAGCAAAACCCTAAGATTCCTTTTGGCAGCTGAACAAACGATCAAGGATAAATTTTTTGAAAGACAAATATTTCATAATGGAAAAATTATACAGCAGCTATTTTCTGTTAGTCATTGGCTGCTTAAAAGAGACTTTCATTTCACATTTATATGGCATCTCAGGAAACAAAAAATTAATTAAAACAAAGTATTAACAATAAAAGGTAAAAAATTATAGAATATTGTGATTCTAAATCAAGTCAATAGCTTATAGAACCACTGAAGACGGTTTTGCTTAAGAATTATGAGCATTCGCAGAATGGAAATTATTGCATCTTTAATAATAATATGGAACCTTGAGGGGGTTAATCGGGACGGTGGAGCCCCCTTCGATCGCCTTTGGAGGTTGAGGCGTCAAACCAATGTCCTTAAAGTGAAACTTGACTAACCTAAGCTAATACCATGTTAAGGGCTTTAAATAGTCCAAGTCAGGGAATGTCTTCTCCCTAGTGTACTGTATGTACAGACAGCATAAAGGACTGCTTTTTCTAAAATGGATTTAGTGGACTTGTAAGGTTTTAGTTAAACTAACAAAGTTTTATTTTAATTTAAATCTTTCTATCTCTTCTCATGTTTCAACTTCCCGTCAGAAGAAGCGCGCGTTTTCAGCTTATGCTAATTTCAAGTAGAGCCAAGTACTATTTAAACCAGTGGTAGAAACCTCTCAGTGTGAGAGAGCTTTTAGTCTCAGATCACGGTCATTCTGTTCGACGTTGGCCTGACCAGCTAGCACCTAAATTCTAAGCCATAGTGCTTACTACGTGATTGCTTATTGAAATAAATTCAAGTGCGCTAGTATTAGTAATTCTTGCTACCCACCATTTAGTTAGAGGCCAACTCCGCGATTAGCTCTGTGAGCAAAGTTTGATTAAATTTCTATTTAGTTTTGGTTTAAATTTATCTGATTGTTCATTTAGACCCAAGTGTGGTCTTTTACTTTCTGTATCCCTCCCAAGTTGGGAAGTGGTTGTAAATAATATTGATTTAATAAAAGAGGATTTTAAATCCCTTTCAAGTGCAGTTATTATACAACTGAAGCACAGTATCTACAACCAGAACATAGCTGCATTCAGCTCCCTGTTCCAGATCAGGACTTAAGGACTTTAAGGAGTTACTTTAAGATGTTTGCCAAGAACATGCACTGAACACTCAGTCCTGACAGACTGAGAAGGGATTTTTCAATGACGTCTCTACGTAAGTACGTATACATGTATGTTTGTATCTCGGAAACACAAAACCGATTAGCCGTAGAAAGTCGAAATTTTGTATATGGAACTGCTTTAAAATCTAATCCTGTGCCTTCCCTTTTCATCGCAATCGGCAGCACCAAAATTATATATTGTATATATATATATACCTACCCCGTTACTTAGCTCAAAAGTCTTATTTTCGCAACCGTTTGTCCTAGTCATATACTTACAACTACAGAAGTATTTTAAAATGATGAAATATTCATGTTTTAGTGGCGCCCAATTAAAAAATAACAATAATAATATTCGACAAACAATGAAATCTAACTTTTAATGCGGTTCCTATACTCCTATTTGGAGAAGTTTTATATTCGTTATAAAAAAAAAACGCAAGAAGTTAGCCACAAAAATTGACTGGGATATTTAATTTTAAAATTTGCAATTTTTGATGTCATTTTCAACCTGTTTTGAGAATAGTTAATTAAGTTCGAATAATTGGACTAACTAAGTTTAAATGAAGTGCAGCAAAAAGTGCATATTTTAACAGGTCATAAATGGAGGTCATGTGGTATTTATTCCCCGTCACACTTTATGTTTGCAATAGTTTATGCGGCCTCAACGGGTGTCGAAGTTAGCTATTTTTTTAATAGCTCAGAATGGCAACAACAAAAAACATTTAATATAAAACATCTTATTTAAGTTCTTTCTTTCATTCTTTTTTTAAGTATTTTTTTTCACTGTATTAGAATTATTTTTGGGATCATTATTTTTAGGCCAAGGTCATTATTTTGGGGATACTGCACGTCCTACATATATTTTTTTATTTTTGTCCCTCTTTGCCCTTCTTTTCCCTTCACGAATTTTTTCTCAACGCCTTTCTGAATTATATTAACCAACATGCTGTTGTCATTGCTAATGCTAGGAATATTCACTCAATTAACGATAAATAATTATTAAAGTAGGCAACTCATGTCTTGAAGCTCATTAATCACAAATTATCTTAAACTTGACAATAAAACTGTCGGCAGATTGCAAATCATAGAATCAAATCAAATCATATGTTAAGGCTTATAACATTCTATGGCTTGTAACGTTGGAACGTTAAAATTCCCAATTTTAAGTACACAAGACCAACATTTTACCTGTTTCCTAAAATGGGAGTTTTAAAACTTAGAATTCCATCTTAAATTGCGTTACGAATCATTGCATCTATAGCGTCAAAGAAAAAAATAATTAAGTTAAACACTTTGATATTTTCTACTGTATTTAGATACTGCATTAGTATTTTTGCGTGTTTAAAGTTCGTATAACCCTTGTCAAACAACACACCAGTAAAAGAAAAAAAAGTAATAAATAAATAAAATAAGCATAATTTGAACTTTTTTTATAATTGCTACAGTGACAATTTTTATAAGACATTAGGAGCAAATCATTCAAATATTTCCATCAATTTAAATCCCAAATGTAAAGAGTGTAGCGAATATAAAAAAAAAGTATGGCAACACTTAACTATCTGTAGACGTATACACTGCGTCTACAGCACACACATTCGCCTTTTCTAATACAAGATACCGAGATTTTTTGCACTAACTGATTTAAATTGTTACTTTTATTCGTAACATTCGACAACAAAACTTGGTCACTTCCAAAACAGGAAATTTTAAGTATCACTTTATGAGGTATTTCTGCCGCTTTCTTCGCATGCCCTCGTGATGTAGCGGTCAGCTCACTCGGCGCGTAACCGAGAGGTTCGTGGTTCGATTCCAGGCGAAGGCGTTGTTCAGTTTTCGTCTCTCCGGCTTTCAAAAAATACCTAATGTCTTTACACTGGCACCCGAACTAAAAATGTGGTGGATGATAATTCTCCACCACCGGAATTTGGCGACTGGGTCCGGCAAAGGCGTTGCTTATTTTTCATTTCTCCAGTTTTCAAAAAATACCTAATGTCTCTATACTGGTGCCCAAACTAAAAATGTGGTGGAAGATAATTCTCCACCACCGGAATTCGGCAACTGAGTCCCGGCGAAGGCGTTGCTTCTTTCTCCTCTTTCCGGCTTTCACAAAATGCCTAATGTCTCTACTTTGCCGCCCAAACTAAAAACGTGGTGGATGATGATTCTCCACCACCGGAAATTGGCGACTGAGTCCCGGCGAAGGCGTTGCTCATTTTTCATCTCCCCAGCTTTCAAAAAATACCTAACAACAACTCTCTACAAAATGCTTGTTTCAATTTGTGAGAGAGGAAGACACTTGTTAACAGTTTAATGACCGTGAATCAACAAATGTTTATACTTCACAATAATAACAAAATTGAGGAGGATATCAGAGCCTCTGGATAGTTCGAAAAATCTAAATTACATAAAAACAGTCAGATTTCTTCTCTGAAAAATCAAATACATAATATCCTAGCTCTCAACCGCCTTCAAATTAGAATCATCAATAAAAGAAACTTAGTAGGGTAACAAATTAGATATGCAAAATGATATAACAGATATATTCAAAATTCCTTGCCCCACTTGAGGCTAATTTGAGCAATTCTCTTCGGAAAGGATCTCTGTGCCCTTTAATCAAACATTCTGAAATGACATGTGGTGTAATTATGCAAATAAAGCAAATTATAAACATAGACTAAGATTCTCAGCAGGTTTTTATGTAGAGCATTTACGAGAAACTATTTTTTTAAAATCCCTCCTGCAGGCAATTTTGAACTTAATAGCTCTTGTTCCTGCAACAGAAAAGAGGAATATTGTCTTTAGTTTTAGGGCGGTTAACTTCCAACACAAATGAAAATAATAAATATTAACCTAAACTTATTTCCAATTTAGTTCACTTCGTGTCATAAAGTAATTTACCATTGCATAATTAAAAGAAAAGGAAATAGAAAATGATTCACATTACGAGGGAATAGAAATCTGGCCTTCCTATTAAACTAATCTTTGACAAGAACTCGATGGCAATTAAAGAGCAACCAGAATCAATACTTTAACTAAAAATTATAACTTTAAAGGTTAGTACACACGGCTTGAACATAGCAGGTTTTTCAGTTGTGACATATAGATTCCGTATTTCATTACAAATACATGTTAATACGTTACTAGACTCAGAGGGAAAAGCTCGGAAATGATTAGAATTAGCTTATTAAATGCAAAAAATTCAGCATATTGACAAAAATTTAATATTTAACATGGAAACTGTGATTTCTAATGCGGTTTATAGCATTAGAAACTATTTCTGGCTAGCGCGCGTTTGCCTTTTGGCTACGTCTCTCTAAACTATTGCTACGATCGGCCATACTTTAGGCCCTTGTTTGGCTTCGCCGACTTAATAACGATTTAGGGGCCAACTACTTAGAATCTTGATAGCTTCTATATCTTTCAGTTAGGTTTAATTAAGCTTAGTTAAGTCTAATTTTACATTCATTTAAGTTCAAGCCCAAGTGGAGGCTTTGCTGTACACTCCGAGTTACGAGTTGATTGTATTACATTTATTCTAAGAAATAATGGGTAGTTAACCTTTCGTAAGTTTTACGTCTCTATTCACACGCTTACGCGATTATTAGTGTTTGTGGCGTTCAATGATTGAACACTGTATTAAATAAGTGAAACTCCACAGGGGAATGAATGCACAAAATTTATTCAATATATTTTGAAAACTGATAATATATTTTTAAAATATGTAAATTCTTTACGCAAAGAGTGCAAGTTAAAAAGGTAAAATGCAGGAGCGAAAGAAAACACAAACAGAAATTTTGTAAAACACAAAACTGAGATAGAAGATATAGATAGGTACAGAAGATACTTTGTCGTTTACAGCAAGCACCTTGAAAAATTTAAAAGATATTTCAATGTTCGCTTTCGAGGAACTAAAAGTTTTAGTGTGTTAGCATGGGTCGTAGAGCCTGCTAACACACTAAAAAACTGTTCTGAAAACTAAACATTTCAGAAATCTTCAGTAAAGACCATGTTGATAAACTTTCTTGATTGGAAAGGGATAATTCGCAAGGAATTTGTTCTTGAAGATCATACAGTGAAATCCACAGTTTCTAAAAACACAATCGACAAACTGCAGGTAGGATACGGAGGAATGGGACGCCTGGTGCCTAACAGAGGTAAACAGGCATGTGTTCCACGCCCTCCTCTAACTAGAGCAAGAGCTCCCTGGAGCCCCACAAGGCTACACCGAGAGTTTATTGAAGTTGTCAAAGGGAAGTAAGTACATAGCTTTACAAGGGCCTTAGTACGATTGTATTACAGATTGAAGAAGTAAAAAAGTAAAAATTAAAATTAAAGTAAAAATGCAAAAGGACATACACATAAACAAATAATACACAAGACACAAAGCGCAAAATACATAACCCCACAACACAAAAAACAGGTAGATACATATAACCACTTAAAGCACAAAGCACAAAAAGACACACATACATATTAATACGCATGAATACAGATGGGAATGCACAGGTACATAGAGGCGCGAAAGGCACAAACTGTAGACACATTACGTATTTATGAAGCAGGAGTTATGAAAAATGAGCAACGCCTTCGCCGGGACTCGAACCACGGGCCTCTGGAATACGCGCCCAGCGTGCTGAACAAAACACCACGAAGGCATGGGAAGAAGGTGGAAGAAATATCTTATTGTTGCGTTATGCGGGTTCGTGGATTTCACAGTATCCGATGAAAATACGATGCAGAACAATAAAAAGCACAATTTATTTACAGAAATCGCTATTTACAGCACAGTTCCAAAATTACCTTTAAAATCGTCGAAAATCTACAATAAATACGCTGAAACAATCAGCAACACAGCTTCAGGCTGTAACTGTAAAGGTAGCTTCACGGCAACACTAAACTTATAATAAAACACCGTGGAACAATCACCAATACACTGTCAAGCTATACTGTAAAGGTAGCTTTACGGCAAAGCACTATCTCGATCGCTTTCCGTTCACAAAACTCTCGCATAGCTTAGCAGTGACAGTAAGCAGCTATTCTCAAAACTCTCACACTCTAATCACACTCTCGCAACTACAACTGCTCTCAGAAACGCAAGGGTTTATATAGCTTTTCTTTAAGTTCCACACGTTTCGAGAAATATCTCGACAGGAAATTATTCTAGAAGCTTCTCGATTGGACCATGGGATATCGCCAATTTGGTCGCCAAATGGGCGATAAAGTCGCCAATCTGGCAACCCCACCATACACTATTTTATGGCAACCCTAGTGCTATGCCGGAAAGCTTACATACAGGCGCAACCGCCGAATTTTTCGCAACATTATATACTTTCCCTTTTAAAGGGCGATTAGGGATTAGGGGATCCAATCGCCAAATCTTGGTGGTGGAGAATCATCACCCACCACCTTTTTTTTAGTTCGGGAGCCAGTGTAGAGACATTAAGTTACTTCGGAAGCAGGAGAGATGAAAAATGAACAACCCCTTCGCCGGGACTCGAACACGGACCTCTCGAATAGGCGTCGAGCGTGCTGACCACTACATCACGAAGGCATGCGAAGAAGGTAGGAGAAATACCTTTTAAACTTCCGAAGAGAATTCGGTGCATTAATCTTAAAAATGACACAATAACTAATAGTTTCTGCTACTCGACGATTCGCTATGACACAATTTTATTCTTGTCAAACAATTTTCGCAAAGGCTATCCCAGTTCTCAAACACTCACCAATTTTACCACCTGCGGACTACCTTCCGTTCCTTAAATTGAAACTATATATCAAAAGCCATTATTTTAATAACTTTGGAGGTATTTAGAAAACTGCAAGCATACACTTCAACAGTGTTTTAAATGACTAGACCTATGAGGGTATCGAGCATGTTTATGTATGTGCCAAGTAACGTATAGACTTACAAAGACTGCATTTTGAAGGCTTGTAACGATTTATATTTAATTTCACTAACAAGTTAAGTTTATGCTATCTTTCCTATAAGCCTTAATTCTACTAATTGTCAATGCCAGAATATTTAAATTTAGTAGCGCGCGTGAATGCAAATTCTACCATTAGGAATAAAGGTTTATATATTGATCTCTAGAGGGGGAAAAAGTACTAAAGTACAGTGCGCAAGCACTGTACTTTAGTACGTGAGCTTCTGTTTCTGCATTTATTGCTGGTTAAAGTGGCGTAACTATTTTTACTTTGCTGCCATGAGATTTTGACGCGGTTTTAGGTAACAGGATTATCTGAGCCCTGAGGAAAAGTCTACTGTTGAGTTAATATCTTTGAATTTCAAGTTTAATTCTTGTTATTGGAGTTACCGCCCAAGCGAGGTTTTCACTCCGTAAGGTCTACATCCATTGCGATGGCAAAACACGTTCCATATTCTGTGTTCTCTACGTAAATAAACTCTCATCTATTTCAATGCTTTGATTTTTTCCACCAATCATTTTTCTTGGAAGGACTCTCTATTAAGAACGGAGATCTTCGGCATTCAATTATTCCAGTCTGTCACAGTCTTGTCTGCCATATCTAATTCTTCCAAGCAAAATTTAATACTCCATCAGTACATATATAGCACTGCTATTCTCGCACCAGTTGCCGGTTCGAATCCCGAGGTATTCGTTTAACTTTTGTACTTTGCATTTCCAAAAAGACTGTTTTCCAAAATCAAGTAATAAAACAACATCATAAAATGCGAAACTAAACATTCGTGCCCTTGTGGCAAAACATTGTGTTCCTAAAAATGTTTCAGAGAACTTTCTTTATTTGCAGTGAAATCTCAAAATTGCATATTTCAAAAGTTTAAATACTCAGTTTTAGAAGGGAAAGTTAGAAAACAGTGGGCAAGTACTGTACTTTTGTAGCGTGAGCTTCTGTTTCTGCATTTATGGCTGGTTAAAGTGGCGTAACTGCTATTACTTCGCTGCCACGAGACTTCGACGTGGTTTCAGGTAGCAGGATTATCTGAGCCATGGAGAAAAGTCTACTGTTGCATTAATATATTTGAATTTTAAATTTAATTCTTTGAGTTACCGCCCGAGCGAGCATAGTCTGTTAGCGTCAAGTCGACGCATTGTGAATTTTTAAAGAGTTAAATAAAGGGTTCTTTTAACCCTTCTCTCTCTGGTTTCTGCACCTACTTCAGCTGTCAATCTGAAAGTTAAGTAATTAGACATTACAGGCTAAAAAGTAAGAATGTTGTTTTCAGTTTCGTAGGTACTTAGTTTTGAAATTTAAAGACGCACTGTGTGTATTTCAAAAGAAATTTACAGCTTACATATAATTTATTTGAAGGTTAGAAAAAGTTCAACCAAAGGAAAGACACCATAAAATACTGGCAGCTTCCTTTTGAAAAGTAGAAAAAGGCACGTCAAAATTTTTGATAGTACTAATCTGTGCTAGTATACTGAATCTGTTAAGCAAAGTAAACTATCAGTGATCGCACTTGAGAGCCCCGTCACGAAAAAACTCGACAAACCTCGAATTATGGTTTTCCAGAATTTTGTCCGTTATAATTAGAAATTCTCGAGAAATGTTCCTGAAAAAGTTGGTAATTAAAATGTTGAATAGAGTTTCCATTCATACAATCACGGACAAAAAGATTAGAGCACCAAGAAATAATTGCGGGTTCGTAACGAAACTTGCAATGAAGGTACATGTCGGGGAGATATGCAAATGATTAGAAATGCAGCGTGATTGCGCATTATGTATAGCCGGTAGAGGGCGTTGAACGTCATACTCTGTGGAGTATAAAACAGGTTACCAAAGCTTGTTTGAGCGTGCTGAATCATTTACAAAGAAAGAGTTGAGGTAGACATGGCATTACGCCGTTGCGAAGACAATATGAGCAGTTGTCGCAGTTTGAGAGCGGGAGAATCGTCGGGGTGATGGAAGCTGGGTGGTCAGCTAAGCGAGTAGCTCCTCAATTAGGCCGCTCTGATTGTGTTGTGAGGAGGTTGGTTGGTTGGTTGGTATTTTTAATGGCACAAAACCTTGAAGATTATTATGCGCCAGAAGAATGATGAATAAAGTTCAAAAGTACAAACACATTGTATCAGATGAATTGTTGAAATGAACCTGGAATGCTGATGAAGGCATCCGGAAATGGCTTTGAGAAAAGCTCTGGCAACAGGTAGAGTACGTTAAAAGGAAAAACTTTAAATCATATGGTAAAAGGAGATGTCCTTTAAAAACTTATGATGTTGATGAAACTTATGATGTTTCTTCGAATGAGATCTGTTGAGTTAAAATTCGTAGAGTTAAAATGTCCTTTAAAAACTTATGATGTTGATGAAACTTATGATGTTTCTTCCAATGAGATCTGTTGAGTTAAAATTCGTAGAGTTAAAATGTAATTCACGTTTCTGACTAAAAGCAGGACAACAGGTAGAGTACGTTAAAAGGAAAAACTTTAAATCATATGGTAAAAGGAGATGTCCTTTAAAAAACTTATGAGGTTGACGTGGGGGTTTCTTCCAATGAGATCTGTTAAGTTAAAATTCGTTGAGTTAAAATGTAGTTCACGTTTCTGACTAAAAGCAGGACAGTAGGTTAAGATGTGATTCACTGAAGTAGGAACGTTGCAGGTGCCACAGATAGGCTCATTATCTCCCTTCAAGAGATACTGATGAGTCAGCCTGCAGTGTCCAATTCGTAGGCGAGTCAACAGTACATCCTCCTTTCGATTCCCTTTTGATTCCCAATACTCCAGATTGGGTTTTACCTGCCTTAATTTGTTCAGAGTCTGGCATTCCCAGAGTTCTTGCCACCTGGACAAGATCTTTGTTCTGATGTACTTCTGTATGTCTGTAAAAGGGACATCATTATCGAAGGGAGTATCAGCAGATTTTGCAGCGATATCAGCGAGTTCATTACCTTTGATGCCAGCATGTCCAGGCACCCAGCAGTACATTACAGAATATCCTGCATTTCTCAAATGGAGGTGAGTCTTTAAAATTTCCAAGATCATAGGGTGGTCAGTGTTTGCATTAATTGATTCAAGGGCGCTCAGTGAGTCAGAGTAGATGATGAATTTTCTGCTGTTCTGCTTGGAGATAAAGATTAAGGAGTTCAAAATGGCAAATGTTTCTGCAGTAAAGACAGATGCAGCCTTATGAAGTTTACTACTCCTGATTACTTTATCGCAAACAAAAGCTGCCCCGACATGATCGTGATTCTTTGAGCCATCAGTGAAAATTGCTTTATAGTTAGAATAGCTGTTTCTATGGTCCAGGAAAATTTGTTGGTATTGGACGTCGTTGGTACTGCTCTTCTTAAGTTCTCCAAAGATGTTGAGTAGGTGAATATTCACTTCTTGCCAGGGAGCAATACCGAAAAAGGTAGAACTTTTGGGAATCAGATCTTTTAGGTTGAATTCTTCAATGAGTGAGTGAATGCGGAGATCAAAAGGAGGGATACATGAAGGGCGTGCATGGTAGTTACGCCAGTACTGATCAGATGTCATGAATCGTGCAGGATGTTCGGCATGCGACATTATTTTATAGTGAAGATCTATGGACAACTGCTTGCGTCTGAATTTCAGAGATGGTTCAAAACAGATGACGTATAAACTTTGTACTGGAGATGTTCTGAAAGCTCCGCAGCAAATCCGTAGCGCTTGGTGATGGACTGGATCTAATTTCAGTAGTGCAGAAGGTCTTGCTGATCCATAGATAACACAGCCATAGTCAAGTTTGGAACGGATTAAAGCTCTATAAATGCGGAGCATAGAACAACGTTCTGCTCCCCATGAAGTATTGGCCAGGACTTTCAGAATGTTGAGAGCTTTAGCACATTTTTTCTTTAGATTTAAGATATGTGGAAGGAAGTTGAGCTTTCTGTCAAGGATAACACCCAAGAATTTTGCTTCTGGCTCAACGCGGATCGGAGAGCCGTCAAGATGCAGCTCTGGATCAGGATGTAGATTTCTTTTGCGGCAGAAGTGCACGCAGACGGTCTTCTGGTTGGAAAATTTGAACCCATTGCTGTTGGACCACTTTACAATTCTGTTAACAGCAATTTGGAGTTGTCTCTCAATGTATCTCATATCTTGACCGTGACAGTAGATCATCAGGTCATCAACATATAGGGAACCACGCACTGTGGGAGGAAGTTCTTTTAAAATGGAATTAATTTTTAGGCTGAAAAGAGTAACACTAAGCACTGAACCTTGGGGTACACCTTCTTGTTGTATAAAGGTTTGAGAAAGCACCGGGCCAATCTTGACCTGGAAAGAGCGGTGTTTCAGAAAGTTTTGAATAAAGATAGGTAAGTTACCTCTCAACCCTGTGCTGTGGAGGTCATGAAGAATTCCATGCCGCCAAGTTCTGTCATATGCCTTCTCCATGTCGAAAAAGATTGAAACCAGATGGTTTCTTTTTACAAATGCATTGCGTATTGCAGTTTCTAAAAACAGGACATTGTCCAGTGGAGATCTTCCCTTACGGAAACCACTTTGGTGGGGCGATAGGCAGTGGTTAGTCTCCAAATAGTAGGTGAGACGGTGATTTACCATTTTTTCCATGATTTTACAAAGGCAGCTAGTGAGGGCAATGGGGCGGTAATTTAAAGGATTTTTCGGATCTTTGCCGGGTTTTGCTATAGGGATTACAAAGGCCCTGCACCAGGCGGTAGGATAAAGTTGTTCCTTCCATATCTTATTATACAGAGCGAGAAGGACCAGTAGAGATTCATAGGACAGATGCTTTATCATCAAATAACTTATGCCATCAGGGCCAGGGCAGGTCTTATCAGTGCGAGATATTACACTTCTTAATTCAAACATGGTGAGATCTTTATTATAGGATTGTGCATTAGGATGGGAGAAGTCGATTTGGGTCTTTTCCAAGCGCGTCTTTGTGGGCAGAAATTCTTTTGAGTAATTGTTACTGTCAGATACAGCAGCAAAAGTATCACCTAAAGCATCGGCGATTTCTTCTCTAGTGCTTATCAACTTTCCATCTTTTTCTAGAGCAGAGAGGGGATAATCATTGTAAAGTCCAGAGGCTTTGCGGACTCTTTCCCAAACCTGTTTGCTAGACATTGAGGAGGTAATAGTAGACACGTAGGCTGCCCATGATTTTCTCTGACTTTGCCGTCTCACTTTCCTAGCATTCGCCTTAGCTTTTTTAAAGGCCAGAAGGTTTGCCAGTGTTGGGTATCGGCGAAAGATACGCCAGGCTTTCTTTTGCTCTCTCATAGTTTTATGGCAATCACTGTTCCACCAGGGTTTAGGGAACTTTGGGAACTTTGTCGAGGACTTTGGAATACAAAGTTCAGCTGCTTGTACAATAGTATGGGAGATCATTTTTACTGCTGTATTAATGTCCACATCATTGACCATTTCTTCTGTCAGCACAGCGCAAGAGACAAAAAGATCCCAATCAGCTTTATCATAAAGTAAGCGGGGTTGTCTTGAGATCACAGACTTTCCTGCGATATTTACAATCACTGGGAAATGGTCACTATCGTAAAGATTCTCCCCTACACTGAAGGAGCAAAGGGGGAGTAGAGATGGAGAACAGAACACCAGATCAATTGCATGAAATGTTCCAGTCGGCTGATGAAAGTAGGTGTTTTCTCCGTTATTAAGCAGACAGATAGAATGATCCTCCATTAGCTGTTCGATCTGCCGGCCCCTTGAATTAGTGTCTCTGCTTCCCCATAAGGTACTATGTGCATTGAAGTCACCTAAAAGCAGAAAAGGTTCTGGGAGCTGCTCTGTTATATTGTCTAGATCTCGCTGATCTACATGCTCATGTGGGGGTAAATAGATAGTGCATACTGAGATTGAAGAACGTAAATTAATCTGAATCCCCACAGCTTGAAGGGAGGTCGTCAAAGGAAGAACAGTGTACGGGTGATTGTGGGAGATGGTAAGGCCCACACCACCACAGGCACGATCCCCAGATGGGTTGTCCCTTCTTACTGTGGTGTATCTCCGTATCTTAGCATGGCTGCTTGGTTTTAACAAGGTCTCTTGAAGTGCAAAGCAGGCAGGTTGGTAGATGTTGATTATATCCTTGATATTATCCAGGTTTTGACGGAAACCCCGGCAATTCCACGAAATAAATGTACCCATTATGGATGCCTGTTTTGGCGGTGTTGTTTTTTTGATTTTCGAGGCAGAAGGTGTTTCGGGAGGGATAACCCTTCTTCAACATCCATTTCATCTGAGTCATCTAGGCGTCCTGAACTCATGCTTGCGATAGAACTTTGACTGGGGGTCCTGGGTTTTTGCTTATTTTTCTCCTTGATATCATCTCTTTGTTTGTTCTGTTGGACATCCTGTTTTCCCTTGGATGTAGTCACCGGTGCACTAGTTTCAGCATCAGGTTTTTTCCCTGATTTTTGGTTTCTAGGATCTACTGTCACTGCTAGTTCTTTTTTCTGTGCGGTAACTGTAGTTTGCGTTGATATTGATCTGAATGATTTAGTTGCAGATGCGTAAGATTTATTAAGTTTTGGCTGGTTAGAGAGAACAAGTCTTCTAGCTTCTGCAAATGATATCTTTTGTGTAACTTTAATGTTTTGAATTTGTTTTTCTGTCTGCCATTTCGGACATGATCTTGAAAAGGCTGGGTGTTCGCCTTTACAATTTATACATAAGAGGGCAGCAGAGCAGCCTTCACTGGCATGTCCTACGATGGAACATCGAGCACACGTGAGGCTGCCGCGACAAGAGGTCTTTCCATGTCCAAAGCGCTGACATTGGAAGCAACGCATTGGATTCGGTATATACGGCCTGACTGAACAGTTTAGGTATCCAGCTTTGATGTTTTTCGGCAAGTTAGGAGACTTGAAAGTAAGTATGACATGTTTAGTGGGAATGAGTTGACCGTCTTTCCGTATTTTGATCCTACGAGCACCGCACACGTTTTGATCTGCCAACTCTTTAACGAATTCCTCTTCAGTTACTGATAGTAAGTCTATTTCAGAGATTACTCCTCGGGACGAGTTCAGAGTATTATGTGGTTTAACTTCAATGTTTGCTTGTCCTAATTTGGTTAGTTTCAAAAGATTTTCAGATTGTTTTCCGGACGCAGTTTCAATCAAAAGGTCTCCAGATCGAAGTCTCTTAATATTTTTCAGTTCTCCTACAGAAGACAAAAGATGTTTGTTTATTACAAAGGGTGACATTTTTTTCAATTCTTCGGAGCTGGTAATAATTAAGAAACGTGGACAAGATAGATCTGATACAGTGCTTTCTATGTCACTTCTTAGTCTTTTGGTCACAGTCGGAGTATCGGATACATTGTTGGAGCAAGAAGGTATCATAGCATTCATATTGAAATGGAAAAAGATTCGGGTCCGACCGCCCCACCCACCATGGAGCCCAACAAGGGGACGCAGATTTCTACGCCAGGGCTAGCCGGACCTATACGCAGACTGAAGTCCCACAGTCGGCTTTCCCGAAAGCGGGTACTCCCGAGAGCTTGTCCCCAAGCCACTGACACTAAGGACTAGTGACCAGCCGGTTGACACCTGTGAGGACGACAAAGTGCCTCCCGTTTAACTGAAGCGGAGGCCAAAGCAGTGTGTTGGGGACAGTACCTCGCCCCTCAACTACCAGGACCCTCTTTTCCAGTGACACGGGTCTCCACGCACGGCAAACACGTGGGCAGTTTTCTCGTTACTCAAGAACCAGAGACAAGGGCTGATCCAGTCTCTCATAACGAGCCCCAACCTCCGAAGAGGAGAACCACAAGGGAGAAAGAAAGGAAGAAAGCTTCAGCTCAGAGCAGAGGAGACGGGAAAGAGGATAGATCACTGGGGCTCCAGGATTGTGACACCCGTCTCACCAAGAAGATGATCCCCTGAAGGGCTAGGGCACCTCGGGATTGCCACACCCGTACTCACAAAAGTGAGCCCCTGAGGGGGTTGTGAGGAGGTGTTGGGGGCCAGTGGACCCGAGAGATGTCATGTACACGAAGACCAGGCTCAGGACGCCTTCGACAGACCAGGCGTCGAGAAGACCGCCACATCGTAAGAAATGCCCGCGTACAGCCAAATGCTTCATCGGCCGCCATCCAGGCACAGGTAGCACCTTTACTAGGGGCTCCTGTGTCTTCTCGAACCATACGAAGGCGCCTGGCTGAAGGGCAGTTGGTATCGCGGCGCCCATTACGTGTGCTGCCCTTGATGCCCACCCATCGACGCCTTCGTTTGGAGTGGTGTCGAGCACGAGGAAACTGGACTGCAGCGGAATGGGACCAGGTCGTCTTTAGCGATGAATCCAGATTCAATCTCGGCAGTGATGACAATCGTGTTCGTGTGTGGAGAGCCCGTGGTGAACGTCTCAGTCCTGCCTTTGCTGTACAGCGACACATCGCTCCTACAGCTGGGTGATGGTATGCGGTGCCATTGCTTACAATACACGGTCACCCCTAGTATGTCATTGCTTACAATACACGGTCACCCCTAGTATTGTTCCGTGGCACCATGACAGCCCAGTGATATGCTCATGAAATCCTGCAACCACATGTATTGCCACTCATGCAACGGCTCTCAGGAGCCATTTTCAACAAGACAATGTTCGGCCTCATACGGCAAGGGTGTCACAAGACTGCCTCCGCACTGTCACTACCCTTCCTTGGCCTGCTCGATCCCCAGATTTGTCTCCCATCAAGCATATCTGGGATCATTTGGGACGACGAGTTTGGCATCCCACGAGTTTGAATGAACTAGAGGCAAGGTTACAGCAAATATGGAACGAAATGTCTCAAGACATCATACAGAACTTGTATGACTCAATGCCCAATCGTATCGCATCGTGCATTCGCGCTAGAGGGGGTCCAACGAAGTATTAACTCCTCCGTTCTTTTGCCTTTTCTCTGAAATAAATTATTCTTTTTCTTTGATTTTCTCATCATTTACTTATATCAAAGTATTCATTACGTATGTAAAATTTCGTTTCATTTTGACGACTCCTTCTTGGTGCGCTAATTTTTTTCTCCATGAGTGTATGTCAAACTTTCACAAATTTTGGTCATGTAGAACATAAATTCTATGCACTCGGTGTTTGAACATTGAGGGGAGTAATGGGTGCCAACCTTCCCCACTGACCAAACCCCAGATTCCACCCGTCAAACTTTATTATCAGTAGCACACATTTTACTAGAAAACCTTACAAAGATCACAAACTGTCGATTAACACTTCTTTGTTATCATGCATAGAAGGTAAAGTAAAAATGCTACAGGGAAATATTTATTTAGGGGATCTCCCTCCACTATGCTGCATTTCTGTTGCATTGTACAGTGTGCAAAAAAAAAGGGAAAAAAATTAAGGAGGATAGTTTTATATCTCCCGTTCTACTGGGCCGATTGACGAAATTCAAATTGCGTTTTTCATGTCTCGAAAGCGCTACTTAGGTTATATATTAGATTTATATATAGCTTTGTTCTAATATAGGTATTTTGACACAAAATCGGACTTTTTCTGAAATGACAGGCCAATGTTTTTTCATATTTCCATTCTACGACTCAGATTATGACAAACTGCCAAGTTTTATAAAAATCGCACGAGTCGTTTTTAAAAAATTAGCTCTCAAAATTTTAGCTCCTCATTGTTAATTCAATTTGGTATATATTTATTAATCTCTCTTTTTTTTATAAAACTTACTTAATTCCTTCTTATACAGTTCGAAATTTAGGTTCATTCCGAATAAAATTCGCCCATTTTTTTAAAATTTATTTTTAAAATTTGTATTTTTAAATAGTTTTTATAAATTTTTCGAAAAACATTTTGAATCATAACCTATAAAAGTTTTACAATCATCTTAAAGTATATGTATTTCTAAGCATACCTGCAAAAAATTAGAGATTTTTATTCAAAACTTTCGAAGATATACGTGAATTTAAATATCGACCCGTTTTGAAATTTGGCATATTTGTTGAAAGCGATAACAACGAAAATGTGGTTTACGCACTTTGTTAAAATTATTTGAAAGTAGAACAATGTGAGTTTTTTTCCTTCCCTGCACAATGGAAGGGAAGGAAAACAGGTTGCCACATTTTAAGAAATTCGCCGAGTGAAATAGCTCAAACTGTAAAAAATTTGTTAAATTTATGAATTTCTTCGTAAATTTCGAACTAAATTTTACAAAATTCAATATTTAGGCATAATTTGAATCGAAGGATCGAAATATGGGAAAAAAATGGTATGCTATTTCGGAAAAGGTCCGATTTTGTGTCAAAATACCTATAATTGAACAAACTATATATAAATCTAATATATATCCTAAGTCGCGCTTTCCAGACACGGAAGACGCAATTTGAGTTTCGTCAATCGGCCCAGTAGATCGGCAGATATAGAACTGTCCCCCCTTTTTTTTGGCGCTGTGTACTTTTAAAATACTTACATATACAAAGTATATGTCACAGAAAAAAGTGAGAAAACATTACCCAGAGTGTTCTAAAGGTTAGAAAAAATAAATGTAATGTTAGAGATAAACTTATATTTTCTTTAATTTTTACGATATTTTTCTGAGCTATGAGGTTTCTCTATGCCTCTAGGGGTATAGAGAGAGGCATTTTATAATGTGTTTACAGAAAAAATCCCCACATGAATATGTCACCTTAATCCAAACCCATGAATTGTGTTTCAAGAAGTAAGAAGGATTTTAAGAGTTAAATTAAAAAATAATTATTTATAATATATGAAAAGAATTCTTGTAAAGTTCTTAAAAAGCACATAAGTATAAAAGATCTTCAGTTCTCTTTGCGCTGCCATTAAATGCAAGTAGAAACGAGGATAAATATATTCAATATTAGCTCAAAACCTATTTCAAGCATCATTAAAGCAATTTAAATCATCTAAAAGCACTTACGTATTACTTAAAGGAGATGGTTAAAAAAAAACTAAGCAGTTTCGCTTCTTGAACACTTAAATTAGCATTTTATGTATAATAAGAGCTTCTTCGCAAAGAGTGAATTTCCTTTAATGTAAAGAATAGAAATTAGTTCTTAAAGTTACAATATCGCCGCTTTCCCCCTTCGTCAAACTGTCACTAAAAAGCGAGTGATTTCAGTGTTTATATTCCATTTTTATTTCCCTCATTTTAAGAAAAGTTCGAAGCTTTGGAAGGATTTATTTTTAGCAATTAAAACAGATCTAGAGAAGTATCTTATGAAAGTTTTTGAAAAATGACATCATTTGCCAAGTTTAAAAAGAAATGCAGTATAAATGAAATAAAAGGCTAGTTTACAGAACAAATATTCAGCTGTAAAAAAAGATTTCAGAAGCAAGAAAAGAGAGAAAAATATTCTGTTTAAAAGAACTATAGTTATTTAGGTTAAAACATTCGAACATGAATTTTATTTGAAATTCCAGACAATAAATTTATTAGTGTCCTAATGTCCATCCAATTTGTCAACTTCCAAGTTCAGATTTATAATACTCAATAAAGAAAATTATTTCGAAATTGAATTAAGAATTGATTTATAAACTAAGACATTCTAGAGACATTAGGTTTTTTTATTTGGAAGCAGGAGCGATGAAAAACTGAGCAACGTTTTCGCCGGGACTCGAACCAGGATCTCTGGAATACGCTCCCAGCGCGCTGACACACACAACACCACGAAGGCATGCCAACAAAGCTGGAGAAATACCTTATATATCCCCTATAAAGGACGACTAGGGGTTCAGGGGGCCCAATCGCCGAATTCCGGTGGTGGAGGATCATCATCCACCACCTTTTTAGTTTAGGGCGCCAGTGTACAGACATTAGGTTTTTTTTTATTTGGAAGCAGGAGAGATGATAAATGAGCAACGCCTTCGCCGGGAATCGAACCACGAACCTCTAGAATACGCGTCCAGCGGGCTGACCACTACACCACGAAGGCAGTGAAGAAGGCGGGAGAAATACCTTATAACATTACTTACAAAAATGGAAAATTAATTCATGAAAAATCCAGCAAAAAAGGGGCTAAGCTTTTAAACTGAAATTCATGCTTTATCATATCGAATACAGTGTGTAGAATATTTAAATATACTTGTGTTACCCAGTTCGGAATTTTGAATGCTAATATCATCGATACATTGTTCAGTATTTCACTTAAGTGTACCTGTATTTTACTTAGGTGTACTTGAATTTATAAACACAAGGGGCGACAGACTAAGGCAAAAATTACAATAATAATATAATGCCCAATGTGATGGAATGGGAAATGTGACTGTGGAAATACAGTAATTATAAAAAACATGTACGGAACGAATGCGTATCTAGTTTCTCAGCTGAAGTTGACTACTAGTTATAATCACGGTTTGGTTTAGTTGATTACGGCAAAGCACATAAGGGCTGTCTGCTTAAGTTAATGAATGCCTTCGTGGAGGACTTTCTGAGGTAAACTGGCTGGTGTACACGTTACACCTGTGAAAAACCACGAAAGCGCCTATGCGGCCAGCCCATCAGCCGGAGTTCGTATCGCAGAGGAACTACCAGTGTTCAGCGACTTTACCGCTCGGCCTCTGGTGGGCCCAGTTGTAATCCTCACTACATATGTGCATATACACTGTAACAATAGATGCGCGCTTATGCTGCTGATTTCGGTAGTTTGCGTACAACATCGGGCAAGAAAGAGAGGAAAATGCCGTTAAAGATGGTTTTATAACCGACCGGGTGAAGCAATTAAAAAGGCCGCATTCGGCCCGCGGACCGTCTTTTGCCCACTGTTGCATCACCATGACTACCTATATCGTTTGCGAAACGCCGATTGATTCTGTCGATGATCTTATCGTCAGAATTAGCGTCGCAGCTGTACAACGACGTGACATGCCGGGCATCTTCCGCCATTTTTTTTTCTACGTTTTCGCTAGTTAGTTCCCCACTATTTAGTATAAAATAATATTTTAAGATAAAGTACAGACACAAGACAAATCTTAAATATTCACCAATCATTCGAATCGTTCATATAACATACAAATATAAATAAAAGAAAAATTTTTTCACTTTCTATTTAATTGTTATCGATTGGAACAAAATTTAAAATCTAAGTTCAATGAATAAAATGTATAGTTAGAACTTTTTAATATTCAGGCTCATTTTGTCAATATAAACCTGGCCAATTAAATTATTTAAAAAATTAACATGAATAAACACTAATACTGGAATGCCAAATTCTCTCCAGAAATGTTGAATGGCACATTCAGAACCAACATGAAGCGATACTACTAATTCAAATACAAATCTCCTGAACCGCGTTTTCGTTTTAAAGAAAGCTTCTGTTGGTCATTAATAAAATTAATCCTTCAAAAGTACCGGGTAAGTCAAAATGAATATAGCGATTACAAACGGCTATAATTATTTAATGGAAAAGAATTTATCGATAAGAGTAACACAGGACGTCGGCGGTACTACGAAATTTCTTTACGTAAGGTGCAGTGAAGAGCAAGCTTACGCATGCGAGTTGAAACTTCGCAACGACAAGAAACCTGTTCATTGCGGGCGTCTCATTAGTAAAAATGGCGACTCCCGTGCAGAAAGCATTCTGCGTGTTAGAACTTGAAAAATGTCATTCTGTTATAACAGTGCTGAGAAAATTTCGTCAGCGTTACAAACAAGAACCTCCAAATGCGAACAATACGCAGATGGCATCGGATGTTTAAAGAAGCAAGATGTCTGTGCAAAGGGAAAAGTAGCGGAAGGCCACGTGTTTCAGCAGATTACGTAAAAAGAATTCGTCGTACGTATGAACGAAGACCACGGAAATCGACGTACGAAGGCAGTAGGGAGTTACAAATGCCACAAAAAACGGTATGGCGAGAATTGCAGCCTCAGAAAGAGGCTGCAAATGAAACCGTAAATCATTCAACGTGTGCAGCAATTGAAACAGGAAGACTATGGCAAACGTATGAATTGCACTACATTTATGATGGAAAGCATGGAGGATGAAACAATGGCTGTTCGTCTTATTTTTAGCGCTGAATCAACTTTCCACATAAGTGGGAAGGTTAACTGGTACAACAGTCGAATAAGGGGTATGGTACAACAGTCGAAACAGTTAACTGGTACAACAGTCGAATAAGGAGCTTCCACTATAACTGAACATGAAAACGTTACTCAGCGAAAGTTAATGTGTTCTGCGCAATCTCATCAGGTAAATTGTACAGTCCTTTTTTCTTCAGTGAGTGAAATGTGACATCAAATGTTTACCCAGACATGCTTGAGGTATGGTTGATTCCACGGATTACATCTTTCAGCAAGATGGAGCACCCCCACACTGTAGTACAGAGGTACTCACATTTTTAAATCAACATCTTCCAAAGCTTTGGATCTGTCAAAGTGGAGCTGCCGACGATGTCTTCTACTCTTGGCCACCGAGATCTTCGGACTTGGCGCCCTGCGATTTTTTTCTGTGGGGTTATGTGGAAGACAGGGTGTTTGTGCCTCCCATGCCCAAAGCAATTGAAGAACTCAAAGTATGCATTTATAATGCGCTTGCGTCGGTGACTGAACAAATGCTTCAGAATGTATGGCGTGAAATGGACTACCGCCTAAACGTTGTACCGAGTTACCAAGGGAAGTCACATAAAACATCTATGACGTATGTATACAAAATTCTGAAGTTCCCTCTACATTATGTGTTAATCTTAAAGATAAAGTCGTGTTCAATAAATAGTTATAGCCATTTGTAATCGCTATATTCATTTTGACTTACCTTGTATAATGTAACGTCTACTTAAAGACATGAACATACAGGTCCATTCGCTACATCAGTTACAAACTGAATTTCAACGGCAGATAGATGAATCAAAGAGTTTTGATAAGGACATGCCCTGATACTACAGAAACAATATAACATCCTCAATATTGTCTCTACTTGACATTACAACCATCATAAGAATCAAAATTAGAGAATTTTAGCGATCTGGCACAAGCCGTCGCTTTTAGGAAGATCATCCACTGACATTTCGACAACTACTCCGATATCATTTTCAACCGCAATGAATCACAGGATTTAGTATCATAATAAAGTATCACAGCTAAAAGCGGATAACTTATTTAGTCTGCAAAGTATACCAGACAAAATAAGTACATAAAACGTTTTGAAGTTCTCAACTAAAGAGAACTGTTGCACAATGAAGGCAATTAAATCTATTTGCCTTTGAAAGCACATTGCTGAACTCAGCGCAAATATGTTTTTTTTTTTTTTTTTTTTTTTTTTTTTTTTTTTTTTTTTTTTTTTTTTTTGGTTGTTGATATCATTAGGATGTTATTCATGATTACTCAATTTTGCGTAACAACTTGAAAGTAGCTGACGGGTCAAATTCCCTTTTCCCCTAAAAATTCCTCAAATTACCCTAAAAAAGGAATTTTTTTAAAAAAACAAAACTTTTTAATTCAATTTTGAGGCTCTCTACTGCAAGGAATTTCTGGTAGTTATATTTTTTAATTCAGCGTGTTCAGAGCTAAATATGAAATTTTTAGACTGACATTTATTTCTAATAAACATTTACTTCTGACATTTATTTCTGAATAAATCACTAAGTAATTTATTTAATATAAATCCAAAAATAAACAATGAAAGCTTTCCAAGCGGGACAAAATTTGAGAATAAATAATGACAACTTGTTCTTTACTTAAATTTTCTTTGACGCATACAGAAAAAAATGCCCATACATGATAATTATAAGTTTATTTGTTTCTTATTACAGAGATTCTCAAAATTTTCTTTTGTCGCGGAACACTTTTAACGATTTCAAAATTTGGTGGCACACAAAGAAAAAGATAAGTTTAGGAGTTATTTATTAACCTATAATACACTGTGCAAAATAGTTTATGATAATAATTTTTAGTGTAAAATAAAATAATATGTACTACAAAAACAGCAGTATGTTTATTAAGGGATTAATTACAAGTTAATAATAAGAATACTTTTAATGAGAAATTTGAGCTTGATGTTTTTTGATAATTTCATTTATATTGGGTCGTCAAAACGACAATGCTACTCTCATACAGTCTTCTGCATTTATCAGTCTCGATATTTTATTCTTTTTTATGTTGGTTTATACTGAAAATCCGAATTCACGCAGATAAGATGTAGAAAACTGTAAAAATATTTTTAAAGCTTTTTTTGGCCATCATGGAATAATCGTATCTAATGTTAAACCAAAATGAATTAATTGATTCTTCCTAATGTTTTAAAATTAAATCTCGATTATTATTAAGCGAAATTAGTTCTTCATTCAAAATTAATTCAAATACAGAAGTATTCATTATCACAAATGGATTACGAAACCCATCAATTTTTTTTATATCTAAATTTGGGAACTAATGAATAATTCTCTCGTCTAATGTTGTCAAATGGTCAGTAACAATTTTATGAATAATTTTATTAAAATCTTTTGAACTGACTCAAACTTTCCCGAACTTCCTCCCTGACCTTTATTCTTTGACAAAATTATTTGTTTTTGGAATCCCACCCGTTTATCCGTTGAGTTTAATACATTTTCTTTCAGCCCTTGCATACTTGAATTTATGTTATTAAAAATAACAAAATGTCTGATAAGTAAGCTAGTCTCCCATCTGCACCAATCAGAACTTCTTAATATAAATTATGTACTGAACATTCGCGAAAATGCTCCGAAATGCGCTCTCCTCCAGAGCATCAAAATCGGCTTGGATATAACAATTGGCGCGCTTATTAATGTCTTAAAAACCGAATTTCGTCGATTCTCATGTGTACCGTATACTGGGATTAAACCCATTATAATTTTTACTACATACATTTCTAAAATTTGGCGGCACACAAAAGTGCCGCTGCACAGCGGTTGAGAATCACTGCCTTATTACAAATTTCGGTTACAACACCTCATGACGTTTAGATTTTCCTAAAGTTTAAGGATACAAAATTACTAGACAAATTAAAAGACAAATTACTAGAAACTATCTTCATCACGAATTGCAGATGCTCATCGGTTATTCTGTTTCTTTTTTGATAACGAATTTTAAACCGAGGTAAAACAAGACTGTGTAACGTTCTACCTTCCTGCTGTTGTGTAGAACCTTGAGAGAACTTTGAGAGAACCTTGAGAGAACGGGGTACGTGGGCACTATCCCTTTACCAAATGGTTAATCAGTATAGCACCACATCCACCACTATCTACAACATCCCTTCAGAATACATAAAGCCACCTCAACGTGCACGACAAGACATACGAAATAACACGTTATAGAGTTACAAGATACTCAAGACACATTACTGGTACATTACTGATGAAAATATGACTGATACAGAACTGATACAAGACATATAATACTGATACTGATATTAATACTGATTGTTGAGTACTAATTGTATGTTTTTGAAATGATTAATATGTTTTCAACGCATTGGCGATATCTTGTTCTTGGCGCCGGTCTTGGTGCATATTGGCTAGAACGCCACTCTTGTAAAACTACGTACTTGCAGTTTTGATTTCGCCTGTAGAGGCACGCAACGCATTTAGACACTTAAATAAATAGTTAAGTTCAATTGTTTATTGATTAACTGGTCATCGTAACCACATCGCATCCGCATCGCAAACACTGATTAATACTGCTACAGTACTGATTCATTGATATAACACTGATTATTAATACTGATACAATACTGATTAAATGGGAATGACTTTGTACAAGTCAGTAAATAAATCCCCTAAATAATACATTACAGAGACTCAAGATATTGCGAATTAAAATATCACAGATCAATGTTCTACTGTTACATTACTGATACATTACTGATGCAAATATAACTAATACACTACTGATACAAAACTGCTATAATACTGATACAATACTTTACTGATGTAAGACTGTTATATTGCTCATTCAATGTGCACATACAATACTTTACTAATATTAACACTCATACAATACTTACCTTGAGAGATGGTGATTGCACTCACGAAGGATTAAACTGCCCTTTATTAAACTCTAACTTATTTACAATGCGTCAACTTGACGCTAACATACTACACCTCTACTAGGGCGGTAACTGAAACAGTAGAATTAAACTTAAAATAAGAGATATTCACAAACAGTAGAACTATACTGCAGGGCTCATATAATCCTGTAGCCTACAGCGCGTAGAAGAGTCTAGTGGCTGCAAGATACTAGCGCTTAAGCCACGTCAAAACCAGCAGTACAGCTAAACAGAAGTTTGCGTATAAGCACGCACGGCAATATCCCGGACTCTCTCTACTGGAACGTCGATATTTAACTTATTCTTCCACTGGTAGAATTTGCATTTCTTGCTCGCGCTACTAAATTTAAATATTCTGGCACTGACAATTAGGGGAATGAAGGCTTATAGGAAGGTAACTTAAAATTAAAATTAACTCGTTATTTAAAATAAATATAAATCCCTACAACTGTTTACATATAATTATACGAAACAAAACACAAACAAAACAATTATTCGTAGTGCAAAAATTTGTAACTGAGAATATCTTTTGACAAGAAAACAATTTAATTAGATCTGTAGCTTCAAATATTCGAATAAGATTTATTTCACTGTGTAAATTAATTAGTTAGTTCCATTTGTAGATTTTTTGAGGCCTTTACTCAGATTCCTTTTTAAGCATGCTAAAACTAATGTGAAATTTGATTTGATTCTCTTTCCAATTTTATATCATTAAAATCTGAGCCTTTCGTAGAGCTATTGTCATCATAATTAATGTCACAATAATGCTAAATAATCGATGGGAAATGCATTCGCGAACAGCATGAAATTGCTTCGGGAGCCTCCATAACGAGACCACTACGTTAGAGTTCAGTGTTGCAGTTGTTCCGAAACTAGCATGCAACTACACCCAATTTAATCCAAGCAACATGCAGCCGAACCTCCATTCGCTCCAGTATAGAAAAGATTTAACTTTTTGGCAGGAATTCGAAGGATTCAAATGATAAAAAGAGCGTGAAAGTTCGACTTCCAAATTTTGCATTTTTTGCGAGATTCGTGGGTTCGACAATTCAAATGTTCCATTCCTATACAAAATAAATATAAGATTCTATATCAAAACGAAAAATCTTTACCAATCATCAAGTACTGCTAGAATACCTAGGCTAGACTAAGAAAAGTACCATTTCCACTTCAAGTCATTCGAGAAATAAATGATTAATACCACTACTTCTCCGAATCCTTAGATTGAGAGTATAAATAAAATAAATTACCGAGCGCAGATGGAAATAACCGGAACCGGAACTTCAACAGTACTTTCACCTCGAGCTGCTGTCAGAGTGAGATTAGCTGAGCACTGCACGCAGCCTCTCTTGGCGGGAGTCGCCGAGATGGATCGTTCATCTGCAACAAAAACGTTAGGGGAGAATAAAAAATATAATGCAGTATACAAGTAATGCATTTTTTTTTATGCAGGAAATTGTTTTTAATCATCTTTATGAAATATAAATATTTAAACAAACTGAACGCAGATAAGCTATATTTATACATAGATACACTCATATTTTTCTCTTTTAAGTATTAAGGACGTAAATAGGAATTTTATAATCGGATAATGCTGTTATATTGTAAGGAAAATACAGACTTTTTTTTATAAGACTGTAAAATTTTTTTAAAGTATATCGCAAGCCCTTAATGTTCTAACATCAAATCAGTCCACAGACGTCACTAGGAAAAATGACTTGGACAAATTAAATGGCAAAAAAAAATCTGAAATGTTTCAGATTTTAAATTACGTCCAAAGGAGCGCTTTTTTAACATTTTATGTGTTACCTTTATTTAAATATCATGTTCTTCGCACTTAAACCATAAAATTCAGTTCAAGAACAATATCGCAAAATAATTTTAAATTGAGCATATCTTTAGAATTTCCGATACACAGTTCCACGCGCTGGAGAAAAAAAGGTTCCTCCCCCGTAGAGTATTGCCATTGCTCGCTTTTAAATCGTTGAGTTTGTTCATAAAAATTCGTTAAAGTTTTACAAAATATGAAATAGATAATAAAGCTAATTCCAAATTCGGGCTTCCAGATGCGCATATTCGGGTGGAAACGTACGTTATTCAAAATTGGACGGCTCTAGGTACCGTTGCTTTATCCCATTTGGAGAAATATACATACATTTATGCAGATTCTTCATTATTTAATTTCTTTAATACAGGGCTGCAAGATTTGGTGGCGACAGTTTAACAAGTGATTCAGACTTTTAATACTTCCGACGCAAAATCGCAAAACGACCCCTTTGGACGAAGAAAAAAGCTATTGATTAAAAGAAAGCTATCTGGCTTATTACCACAAGATCTTTATATACAGCATCTCGTCAAAATCTGCCTCAAAAGTACACGCAGTGTCTAAATCGGCGATTCTCAGCCTATTTTGGCCTGCAGACAGGTGCAGACCGCTGGCGCGGACACATTGTTGCCAGACATTTTTCTGCTAAAGTAGCAAAACAAGACTTAAAAAGTCGCAAAAACTGCAAATGACGTCAGACATCACGTGATTTTTGTGACGTCACAGTTCCGCATGCTCACATGACCTCTGACGTCATCACAAATTTACTCATTAATGGTTGCGTCAATTACAGACTGTATTCGATTCTTAATCTTTTTAAATCCATATCTTAGCTTTAACGAAAATTTTAAAACTATGTTGCTCATTTTCAGCTATTTAAATGTTCATTTCTTTTTTAATTAATTCTCATTTAATTTACGCCTCTATTTGTAAATTCATTTGTACATATCCATTCTTAAGAGATTCCTCATGGTTAGACTGCTAGCACTTTTGTACTAAATTATTAGAGTTGGCAGTTAATTTTTTAATTCACTGTTGTTTTCTGGTTAAATGTGAACATTTTGATAGAGGAATACTTTCCAGTGAGGTTTCAGCTCTGCGTTGTGGATTCATTTCAGATTCTGACTAAGCAAGTCTTATTCTTTCACTGTTAAATTTATTAGAGTTGTTATTTAGAAAAATGACGTTGTTTTGATTTTCAAGTCATTTCCATTGCTTAGTTCATAGCAGTATTTATAATCAGGAGAAAAAAATTCATTTCTTTCTCCGTTTGGGTTTGAGCACAAGCTTCAGTCACCATAGAACTAGGCGGGACTGACTGAAA
>KK113077.1:5074-23134 GCA_000611955.2 Stegodyphus mimosarum | reverse complement strand
GGTTGAGAAAGGGAAGGTGGGAGGTCCGAAGCAGATTTTTTTCTTTCTTTCCCGCTTTTCTCCTTCCCCTACCTCCTTCTTGTTATACCAACGTCAGACTATGCAGCCTTGAAAAGGAAAGCCCACATGTACACAAGACTGCCGGATCCCAACTTCTTTTTAAGCCTAAATAAAGTGTTTTTTTAATATAAATTATTTTTAACTGATACATTATCTTAACACAAAAGCATGTCACGATATATTAAAAAGAGTCTTTGAAGTGGCAAAAAGTAGCATAAGAAAATGATGGATGTAGCAAAAATTTTGCAAAATCGTAAATTATTAAAATTTTAGTAGCACAAGTTTGTCAAAAGTCGCAAATTTGCGAAAATTCGTACGATCTGGCAACACTGCACGGACTTCGCGGATGAATGTGAAGCAAAACAATGCGCAGGAAAGATACTTCTGAACGTTCTCCGGAATATTTGCCACATTTGACCATCGCTTCAGTTAATACTGTTGGGCGTAATTTACTTTTCTGCACAGAAGAATTATTGTAACCCTTTCTCTGCAGCGAACACTCTGTCCAGTTTAGGAGAAAAAAAATTCCAGGGGTAACAAATGACAAATGTGAGCACACTCCAGTGCTGCCAACAATCAAAGACGAAATTTTAGATACTAAAATTATGGCGTTAACGTAAAAAATATCGTACAAAATTTTATTAATATTATTTTTTGAATAAGATAGTTCTTTTTACGTGGACAGGTAAAATTTCCGAGGGGAACTGGTCAGAATTTTCCGCGGACATGTAAAAAATCTTCGAGAACTGGTCAAACTTTTCTGCGAGCCTCTGCCGATCTGCAGGACCAGTGGCTGACGATCCATGATTTAAATCAACATTTGCCACTAACCATACAGGACAAGCAGATGACGCATTAATACGGTTACCAACCCATTCTTCGGATTTTATTCCATGTGACGTTTTCAGGTAATGGTGTCAAGAAGAAAGTCTGCAGTTATTATGGATCATTAGAACTGCATCATCAAATATGTGGCTGTGGTCAATTAAGTTATACTAGCATGCCTATGGAAACATAGATTCCTAGATAAATGTTATAAGGTATTTCTCCCGCCTTCTTGGCATGCCTTCGTGGTGTAGCGGTCAGCACGCTCGGCGCGTATTCGAGAGGTCCGTGGATCGCGTTCCGCCGAGGGCTTGCTCATTTTTCATGACTCCTGCTTTAAAAAATACCTAATGTCTCTACAGTGGCGCCCGAACTAAAAAAGGTAGTTTATGATGATTCTTCACCACCAAGATTTGGCGATATTCCCAGTCGCCCTTTAAAAGGGGGAGTATATAAGGTATTTCTCTCGCCTTCAGATAATGCCTTCGTGATGTAGAGGTCAGCATGCTCGGTGTGTATTCGAGAGTTCCGTGGTTCGGGTCCCGGCGAAGGCAGTGCTCATTTTTCTTGATTCCTGCTTCCAAAAAATACCTAATGTCTCTACAATGTCTCTCGTATCAGTTAAGTGATTATATTCAGCATTTGTTAGACCATTGTCAGCCCACTTCGTCTTATGCCTAAAGAATATGTTATATATGTAGAGAAAATTTGATATTTACTAAATGAATTTTGGCATATATACTAGATTATTGTAAGTACCAAAATTCATTTGATATTGATTATGAGATGAACTTTGGTATCTGTTGCGCAGCTGATTTTGATTTGTTACGAATTAACGAAATGTTTCATGGACTTACAATTAAGCCTGTATTTCAGATATAAAGTCACTTTTATGCTACAACTAACAAAATGTGTTAGTGTTGTGTGTGAAGTTTGAAGAACTTTGAGGTTATAGATGGCAACTTCACGGACATTTCAGAAAGTTTAATTCAGTTCGGGTTTTTGATACATATAGGCATATATCTGGCAAACGCAGTCAAATTTAACTTATGTTAGAGTAGTGTTTCTATTACAATCTTGTACAGATGTGTGTTTGCAGAGATTTTTTTTAATAAAAATTCTTCAGGAATATGTAATAAATAAATTTCATGATTATGCAAAAACACATCAGTTTCCGATAACTGCTTTTGCATATATAAATTAAATTTAATCAACTCAACTCTGGATGTAGATTTACGTTATTACCGTTTGCATTTTGGGGGATCCAATCTTCGGTTTTTTCCAGGCACTAATCCCTCATTTTCTAACTGCATAATATTTTCTTACAGGGTTAGATATGCTTTATGTATAAAAACCTATGCAATTTTTCATTTTGTCTACTTTAAAAAATTCTGATTATCTCTCTTCAGCTGTATCTATTATTTACACGAAATAATGAAGAAAATTAACAATCACTGTCAGCTAAGGTACAAAGTGGCGAACAGTGACTACAAATTTAAATTAAAGCAGGTACTTGTATACATATACAGGGTGGTCGTAAAGAAACTTTCCCAACATCTGCACTTCTAGCGTCCGTTCCGGTTGACCGATCGAGATGAGATTGCAAATATAGTTATTCAGAGGTATGCGCTCGAGATTCTGTGAACGACAACACAGGGGCAGTAGCGATTACGGTTATAGTTACATAAACTCAAAAATGTCGAATGGCAACGCCAACTTTTTCCGGTCGCAAAATGTTCAGCGCATCCGAAAACAATAAACAGCGTTGGAACGGTACCAATATGTCCAAAAACTGGCGTGTTATGAATACACAAAAAAGAGTTCTAAAAACCGGCCAAGGAAATACGATCTGGGCGTACGCAGAAAATTTGCATATGACAGACATAAGTCACCGAATCCCTGATGACAACAAATATCGAATAAAAGAATATCTTTATTTAGATCAAGTATTTTCCACATGGGTGCCTTCACGGGCAAGTATGCATTGCTTCGGGAGACGGTGAACAACACCGCTGAACGCAACATGACATGAGGGATGTTTGCAATCTCACGCGGTATAGAATCCTTTAAATCAGACAAAGTTTGCGGATTGCATAGGTAAACTCTGGATTTAAGATATACCCAAAATCAGAAAT
Organism: Stegodyphus mimosarum; assembly: GCA_000611955.2. NCBI lineage: Eukaryota > Metazoa > Arthropoda > Arachnida > Araneae > Eresidae > Stegodyphus > Stegodyphus mimosarum. Next base: position 20,114 of record KK113077.1, on the reverse strand, counting down.
CCATAGGCGTCTGATCGGGGGATCACGGAGGCCACGGAAAAGGATAATGGTGTGAGATGATGCGATCACCAAAATGCTGTTCCAAGACCCTATAACAAATCTCGTTACATGGGGAGGTGCACGATCTTGCATCCAAACGATGTCGTTGAGTGCATTCCGCCTACGCAATTCCGGTAGTAACGTTCATCCCATTTTGATAATACAGTTTTACCAATTTACCACGAACTTTCCCAGGAAGAGTCATTTCGTTGCCATGTGCGTGTTCCCGAATGACGACTTCGCAGTTCAGTTCAGTTTAAGTGGGTTTTGGCAGCCTTTAGTCGGTTTACGACGTTTACTGCCTATCGTGTGGATATTGTCAGAGACTTGGTAATTTTTGTAGTGAAGGAAATAACCCCACGCCATTAGGCGAAGCTATATCTGGTACTTAAGTACGAATTTTGGGAATTTGAATTTTTGAAATGCATCTGGGAAAGCCGTACGAGCTGGTGAGCTGTAATTGGTGGGTGCATGTCATTTGGTTACCCACTTAACATGCTCCGATTTAGCTTAGCACTAAATTATTAATATCTGAATTAGCTATTTTTGAAACTTTTTTAATCCCCTAAGACTACTAAACGAGGGATGCTCGAATGGCACTTCGAGAAAAACTGCAATCAGATTCATTATGAGATAATCTTGATGAGCAGCAGTGATGGGTCGGAGGAATACACCTGAAGGAGTCATCCTCCCTTAAACTGACTTCGACCGATGCATCTTGAAAAATAGAGTTCACAGTTTTACGTGAAATCAAACACAGTTCTTGCATTATTAACTTGCACTTTTAAACACACACTTTTAAGCTTTTTGAACACAGTACAATTAAAAGTATTTAATTTCACACATGGTTCGCACTTTTCACATTTGATTTCACACTGATAAGGTGAGGGTAGTTTTTATGCATTACACGAAGTGGTAAAATTATTCACTGAAAACATATCATTTATACACAATCACATTGGTAATAAGCTTTGCCAGAATCCAAGGTCTATGAGCTGTGGGATTGTAAAGTTCTATATAAAGCAGTATTGCAATTTATGAAAATAATTATTAGTTAAGCTACTAAGAGCTTGGTCAGATCCTAAGTCCATTTCTGTGGAACGCAAAGTCTCATAAGTAGTGTACAATATTTACAGTTACCACTTCGTGTTATGAAACCTACTACGCGGTCGTTTTGCTGCATTTTCTTGAGTCGGATCGTAGTTTAGTAATTCTTAAGTGATCGTAGTTGGAGTTTGCTATTTTTTGGAAAAAAGTTGTGACTTGTAGTTAAGATCTAATCCGATATTGGACGTATTTTAAGTTCTTTATGACTATGTTCGTATCTCATAAAACAGGGAGCTCTTACTATTTCGCGGAGTATCTTGTTCTGAAAAACTTGAAGCTTTCTTCTGTATGTTTTGAAGACGGTTGCCTATATGAGTTACTCTGACATTTAGCTTGGAATTTCTTATTAGTGGAAAGAGGGCGATCTTCGCTGCTGCGGCTTTCCTTAGAGCGTATTCGGAGTGTTCTTTAAAGAGAAGCTGGGTATCGAAATAGACTCCTAGATATTTCACACTATTCACTATTGGAACTGGCTGGCTGTTTATTTTTATCTTTATGTTGACTGGGGTGAATTTCCTGTGGCGTCGAAAGAGTAGAATATTGCTTTTCGTGGGGTTGATATTGAGTTTCCACGATTTTAAGTAGTGGGCTACGTGACTGACGGCGATTTCAAGTTTATCGACTGCTAGCTGTGGGTTTAAAGGTCTTGCCAATATGGCTGTATCATCAGCAAACTTTACGATTTTCGAGCTGGACGATTTTGACTGGCATGTCGTTTGCGTACACGTTAAAAAGATAGGGGCGAATGACGATTTCGCGTACCAGCTTGGCATTTTATCGGTTTATTACGCTGAATATCTGGCGATCGGCTTTTTGTGATTGGTAGCTTGCCTCTGTTATACGCAAAATTTCTGCATGCTCCCAGATCCTGTTTCGTTGGCCGGTTTTCAGAACTCTTTTTTGTGTACGCATTACACGTCCGTTTTTGGATATATCGGTACCGTTCCAACGCTATTTAGGGCTTTCGCATCCGCTGAACATTTTGAAACCGGAAAAAGTTGGCGTTGTCATTCGATATTTTCGAGTTTCTGTAACTATAACTGTAATCGTGAGCGCCCCTGTGTCGCCATTCACAGACTCTGAAGCACATGCCTCCGAATAACTACGAGGGTTGGAACTTTAATAGTGGCAACACAGCTGAAAACACGCTACGCAACAAAACCAAAGAATATCGCGTATACCACACGTGAACTAGATACCTACTTTACATCTCCGCAAAAAGACTCGTCCTGCCTACGTCATGCGCATGCGGAGTGACGCGAAGAACGGATCCTTGTATTAGCTCGCGGTCTAAAGTAAGTGTTGTCAGGATGTTTTCAAAACAAGAACAACGATGTTGGATAAAAATTGAATGTGCCAGAGGTCGTACAACACGACAGTGTCATCAAGGGCTTCAAGAAGCTTGCGGGAAATCTGCATTGCTTTACAGAACCGTAGCAAGATGGGTGAAAGCATTCAATGAAGGACGCCAAAACGTGGCAGACATGCTGCGGCCAGGTCGTCCGAGTGTCAGACCTGCAAGCTGTTGCCGGCCACACTTTCTGCAAAACGCCCCTCTCATTTTGCATGACAATGCTCGGCCGCACGCAGCGCAAGCTGTGACTGATTTGTTCAAGCGATGGGGCTGGGAAGTGCTTTACCATCCACCATACTCCCCAAATCTAAGCCCTTGTGACTATGACTTAATTCCTAAGATGAAGGAACCACTTCGTGGCACTCGCTTCCAAACTGTTCCTAAGATTCTTGCGGCAGTAGACCGGTCCATGCAAACTATCAACAAATCAGGCGCTGCTACAGATATTCTGCGGCTTCCACATCGTTGGAAACGGGTTGTATACAATGCTGGCGACTATATTGAAGGACTGTAAAACATGGTGACATGAATCACTTTTGTATTCCTTGTAAATAAATAGTTGCCACTATTAAAGTTCCAACCCTCGTATATTGGCAATCTCATCTCGATCGGTTAACCGGAACGGACGCTAGGCGTGCAGATGTTGGCAAAGTTTCTTTATGACCACCCTGTATATTCGAATCAATTTCTTGCTCGGTAACATGCAAAACTAAACAGAAGTACACTAAGCGTTTTGAAAGAAGACATTTATTCTGTTAAAAATCCTTGAAATTTTTGTCTCATGTCTAAATTTTAAGAAACATGTTTTAGGCACAAAATATATTAAACAAAAAAAATTAATTTCTGAAATAAGTGGACAAATTAGCAAGCAGCAGTTAATTCGTAAGCTGCTAAAATAGGTTTCGAAGGATTATGGTAAATTTGCCAATCGTTAAAGCGCTTTAAATTATGATAAAAGAATCTCTTCTTATTTTTTTATTATTTCCTAGACGGCCATTTCTTAATATTAATGAACAAAGAACTTTCGCTTCGTTGGAATTAAAAGCTATCTGTGTAAAAACTTGCACAGAAGTATGTAAAATTTAATTTTGAAATTATCACTTCGATGGAAATTTCTTTATCAATAGTGTCAAAGTTACATACTGAACTTAATTATTCAACATACGCTCGACGTGACTGTAATATCTAATTTTGTCCGAATTCCAAAATATGTATTTTGCGCTTGCTATACATAATAAACGGTAACCACTGATTTCAGAATATCCAGCTGAGAACATTTTAATTTAAAATAGAATTACAACACTGAAATTGATACATTACCATTGTATCTCACTGGTATGAAGATCTTCTCTGGAGAGTGAAAAGCTATCCAAATGCTATCGTTTAACGGATGCAGCTTACCGAGGCCATCAATCTTTCGACGAGGCAATGCAACTCTGCCTTGATGGGGATAATCTAAAGATTTCACCAAAATATGAGACGGTTTTGTCAGTGTCTCTGGTGTGGCCGTACTTGAATGCTCATCCAACGGAGCATCGTTAGCAGCATGAAAAATATCCGGAGGTTTCGTCGATGGTACATGTCTGTGAGACCCATGGCGTATACGATGTTGTCTTCGATCTTGATGGATCGCTGTCAAGTATATTACAATTTATTTATATTATATATAACAATAATCCAAAACAGTAGATAAATTCATTAACCGTATCTGGTGGCACAGGCAAGAGACATTTAAACGAAAAAGCACTGAATCACAATTTTGTATTCAAACGGTGTATTTGTTTGTAAAGCAAAAACCCAGAATATCGCTATATTCTATTTTTCAGGTAAGAGAAGTGTTGGAAAGGAATCCCACTTTTCAAGGAATCCCATTTCTTCCATTTAAGGAAGCCCACTACTGCCCTGGAGTAAAAACAAAATAGGGAAAACGAGAAATGCAATTGTGCCTTTTTGTCGTCAGTGAGCTACGATGCCGAAAAAGATGGCATTTCATGTAAAGGAGGTATCAAAACAGGAATTCAGGCCCTTGCTTAAAAGTGAACTTACTGAAAACTTCATGAATTACTTACTACTATTTCTCGGGAAAATGCGCCTTGCCTTAAACAGACAAAACTGTCATTAGCAGTTCTGAGAGAGAAATTGTAAGGCTATGGGCCACGAACAGGTCATGTTTAGAAACTTACCAGCAGCCATATTGCAACGATTTGGAAGTTTGTTCAGATAGATCACCAAATAATAATTCGTTTATAACCTTCTTATAACTTTCAAACATTTTTGTTTCTGTACTACCGAAAAGTGGTTAAATGAAATCGTCTTCGAGCTGGACCATCAATCCAAGTCACAACTTCAGAACCAGTTTCATGCATAATACAAAACTTCTTTAAGGGAGCAATTTGAATGCTGTTTTTGGAGAAAAAATTCGGTCATATTCATTTGCTTTATATGGAATAGAACAAAGCATTCCTAAATATTTGGCTACATGAGGGCAATGACTCCAGAGGTGCAACTTCGTCTGGTTTTTGGGAACGATATCCCGACACATAATTCCTCTTTGGCAGCTCTCTAGCATGAATCATTGCTCCGAGGACTTAATTTAAGTGAAAAAAATACATGCATTTTATAGATTTCTGAAAAAGCTAGAAATGCTGGTTGTTGCCGATCTGTGTCATTCTTGGTGCAGTGCGTTGATAAAGAAAGCTCGCCTTGGAAGAGAGCTATGAAGTAGAAGTTCGCGATGATACGAAATAGTTTCTAAAAGAGAAAATAGTCGCTATGAAGATGCCTGCTATTTTGGAAGGTAATGGCTGATGCCTACACAAGTACCAGCTAATTCAGCCTTCCATAAGCTTGCTAAATTAAATTTTCCTTCTGTCTTTATATTTCAGTTTTTTGGTTTCATTTTACTCTCTTTCTGGAGAGATGCGAGAGCGTTGATTTATTGAACAACAATTTTTTAAGCTGTCTATTTTATAAGACCATAATATGCAGCTCCTAAATATGGAGGATTGAGGTATTTCAGCCGCTGCTCACTAAATTTGCTTATTTTTTCTTAATTCTGCTTGACTAAGTAAAACTTTTCGTAATTTTACTCGGTTCGTTAAGTAAAATGTATTTTGATAATTCAAAGGTAATGCTTTTCAGTCGTTCAAATTGTTTTGGAACTTCGTTTTTCCATAAATGACAACTTAAGAACCTTCTGCTGGGTTTTAATCAGCCAAAAATACGAGACCAGGTTAAATCAGGTTAGGTTGGATGAAAAAAATAATCTTTCTTTTGTTTTGTTATATGCAAATAGGAGTTGTATGGTCCTCTAGTCTTTTTGTCAATTCTAAACTGTACTTTCGTCGCTTTCTCCTTTAGTCTTTTTGTAAAGTAGCTCGTGTTCTCAATTCTAATTTAAGCTTCTGAAAATTAGAGGGTATGTTATGATTTGCTTAGCTTGTATTGCACAATTCTTCTCTACTAGCGAGGAATATGATTGAGAGTTTCATATTTCTTCTTAGTTGTTTGATTTTTAATATTATTTGGAGGCACTGATATATGTTGTTTTCTGGCAGTTTTAAGTGATGGTTTTCTATTAATGCGCATCTGATGATATAGTGGTTAGAGTTGCTCCTCTCCTCACATACACATTACTCGGAATGAGCCATGTTTCGTGCGTAAACATGTAGAGATATTAGGTATTTTTGGAAGCATCAGACATGAAAAATGAGCAACGCCTTTGCCGGGAATCGAACCACGGACCTCTCGGTTACGCGTCGAGCATGCAGGCCACTACACCACGAAGGCATGCGAAGAAGGCGGGAGAAATATCTTACAAACATAAGTGGGGAAGGGATCAAACCAACTGATTCGATGATTAGGACTGGTTCCCTCTGGATTGACGTGAGATGTAAGTTGGAAGAGTCTTCTTCTCTTATTACAATTTTACCACTCTTCTTCTTGTGGGCGTATATGTTGATATTTTAGCTAGAATTCGGGCCAAGATGGAGTTATTAGCAGATCTTATAAGGTTCGAGTTACGTCGAGGGCACTGCTCATTTGTCTCCTGATTAAAAAAATCCTAATGACTCTAAAAGCTAACAAAAACAGATAGCCAAAATTTTAAAAAAAGATCTGAGGGGCAAGTGGATCATAAGATGAGAGTTTTAAAAGTCAAGAGTCCACCGCATTTCAAAGTGTTGTCATTGGGAAAGTTATATTCCAAGAACGTAACTTTATGCTGTAAATGAAAATGATCTACGTAAGCAACAGAGTAGAGGTTTCGAGTAGAACTGTTCAAGATCTGCAAAGATGCGCAATTTTCAAGAAAGATGGTTTGGAACGAAGGGTGTGCTATTAAAAAGAGGCATTCAAGAGAAAATTCTGATTTGGTTGCTTCTTTTAAATTTAGAAATTAAACAATTTGTCAATACACACCGGCTTCATAACTATGGAAGGTGTGCTCATTGCTTCACGACACTTTGTATCTGAGATGAATGTTATAAGGTATTTCTTCCACTTTCTTCTCATGGCGTAGTGGTCAGCACGCTTGATGCGTAGCCAAGAGATCCGGGGTTCGATCCCGGCGAAGGCGCTTCTCATTTTTCCTCTCTTCTGCTTGTAAATAACCTAATGACTCTACAAGGTGCACCCTAACTAAAAACATGTGGTGGATGATGATTCTCCACCACTCCGATTTGATGATTGGGGGCACTAATCCCCAGTCGCCTTTGGAAAGGGGGAGTATATAAGGTACTTTTCCCACCTTCTTCGCATGCCCTCGTGGTGTAGTGGTCAGCACGCTCGACGCGAAACTTTAATGCGAATAAAATCGAGAGGCGCGTGGTTCGATTCCCGGCGAAAGCGTTGCTCATTTTTCATCACTCCTGCTTCCGAAATAACCTAATGACTCGACAATGTATAAGGAAATAAAACGCATAATCATATTTTTTAACATTATGTATAAACGAGCCGCCCAGGCGGGGAAGTTGTTTAAAACTCTGACTGCGTACCGAAGGGCCCAGGCTCAAATCCCAGAGAAGGCATGGATGTAAATTGTCTGTCCTTCCATAGGAGGCAACGGCGGCCCACGCATTAGGTGTCTTCATAATAAAGTGACTACCACTGCCGGCGTTAGTAGTAGCCAACATCTGTAATGACTAGTGCCGGCCATCGGGAAAAAAAAGTTCAATTGTTATTGTAAGATCAAACAAATGGTTACGCTGTTTCTAATGGTACAAGTACTACCAAACGACCCATTTGCAAAATTAATTTTTTCCTAGCATATATCGAGTTTTTAGGACCAGCTCTGAAAGAAAGCTGAAAGAAAATTAAATCATTCATGTGTATCTAACATACTTCAAAAGACGTAATTTTGTAGAATGTGCTGCTGATTTTGGCTGCTACACATACGATAAACGAAATCGTGTATTAAAATCAACACATACACCCACACGCCAAAATAAAAAAAGAATTTCCTAGTCGATGGTTTAAACCTAAGACAGGCTTCAGATTTTCTTTGATTTAAAATTTGTTAAGTAATAAGCATAAACAATAATAAAAGACGTTTGAAAAGGAATGTAAAATATTACCATGATCTTTTGGCAGAAAGTAGTGTCTGGTGTCTTCATCGAAATCCATTAAGATAGAAGACGCACGAACCAACTGGTCTGTGTCAGGCGGAGGGAGAATGCGCCTTACCGGAACTATTATCCTTACTTCAGGACGTCTAGAACTGATTGGATGGTTTCTGGTGTCGTGCCGTTGTGGACTTACTTTTGGTATTATAAATGCTTGAATTTGCTCTCTCTTCCCTGAAGTAATTGAATCGCCATGTTTTATCCTCGTGTCATTCAGGCGAACATGCTCGTCACTAAGTTGAGAGGAAGGCCTAAAATTATTTTCCGTAATTAATAGATAAATTATGGAAACTCTGTTAAGTTCAAGCTGAGTCAATATATTTAATTTGTTTTAATTATGTCTGCTAATTGACAAACATATAATTATAAACATTATGCAAAAAAAAAATTATTCACAAAATCTCAATGGAGAGAGAAGTCAGCATTTAACCTGTCGCACCTTTTGTATAGAAACTTACGCCAGCCGTCGGCAGCACTGTTTGACAGTGGTAAACTACCTAAAGCGCCCCTTCCGATGCGAACACATATTATATGGTTAAGTTATGGACGTAACATTTTATTGGTTTAATTAAAAAATAAAATTAAAATGAATTAAAATTTTAGGGTTTCAGCATAAAATACTTTGTACTTGTTGTAAATTAATCAGGCACTTGAGAAGAAGAAAATGTTATTTTTGAACTTACTTCTGGTAACCCTTGAAACGCTAAGGTGCGCGCACATCAACCACACCAACTACGTCAATCACACCTAATTATTATATTCCATGATACTCTTGTTCTTTACTTCCTATTAAGCTTTCATATGTGCTTGTATGCAAACATTAATGTATCTGTCGCTTTATATTATTTAGTTATAGCTGAATAAATATGATTTGTGCTTAAGTATGCATCCTATCATTAATGGATATATCCCTCACACCAATGAAGTTTCAGAGATTTAACTGCTGCTGCTGGGTGGACAAAAGGTAAGCTAAATTTTGCTATCTTTATTCTTCAGTACGCAACTAAAAATTAGTAATAGGTAATTAACAAAAATTAATAATAGGTGTACTTAAATATTTAAATACAAATATATTAGCCTTAATAAATATTTAAAAACAAATCCCATTATACATATAAACTGATATTTGCAACGATGATGAGTATTTTCTCCAAACATTCACTATATGTTCAAACCGGTCACGGGAAACCATACCCCATAAAGAAATACGTAATACTTAAATTTAGTGATTAGATGTTATTACCATGTTCTGCAAAGGAGAAATGCGTGAAGTAATATCCAGGTACTCGAGACAGCGTAGCTCGGTGTTGTAGTATAAATGGAGTGAGTAAATTTTTGATCAAAGAGCAACAGTCTTCACCACAGGTTGATGTCAGTTGCAGATCAGAATCCCCTCAAAACCACCTTACTCGCCAAATCTGTCATCCCTTGATTGTTTTCTTTTGTTGCCGCCTAAACGGGATAGTGGTTAGTGACTGAAAGGCCACCAGGGGTGACCACTGACGTTAACCTTTTCAAGAAAGTCTAATTGTGTAATGCCACTTCGGCAGATGCTATCCATTGTAAGACCAAGCCTTACTTCGGGTAGGCACACCGGTTCAGACAGCATTTATTGAAATTCAAAGTAAAAAAATATATATATATGTGTATTAGCAAATAAGGCCCATATAAAATAGATAGTTAATAAAACTACGCAAGGAGTTGAGTTACACTGTTTTTTTATTATCATAATCGCATATAGACACATAGGTATTCATTCTTTTATGTTACTTATATATCAAATAATTAGAAAACAGTTGTAGAAACATAGTGTTTTCGATATTGCATTAACAACAAATAATGCGCTGATTACACATAAAACTGGATTACATACATAAGCAATAAAACAATTAACAACCTCCATTATATATAATTTGTGCATGTTGCCACAATACGATATATGCTGGCTACCGTACGAAATGGATTAGCTGTGCAACAAAATATCATAAAGACGCTCGGTTAAATATAAATTATATTATGCACTGTTCCGTTGCTGAAATGAAGCCAATAATTATTTACAATGGCTCGCCACTAGTAGTGGCATATTGGGAAGCATGAAAACTAATTAAACTTTCGAATTTCATTTTCACAGGATTAGCTTTGAAAAATTCATCTGATGAAGTTTGTAAAAGTTGAATTTTTGAAATAAATGGCACTTATCGAAGTCGGTCCCTCTTGGGATAGCCGATAGTAGGTAGTCCCACATCATGGACAATCAACCGATTTGCCTAAATGGTGGTACAGTTGTTGATTATATGATTCCCTCCCCTGCTCATTGTGGCCACTATTGAATGCATCGGGCCCGCAGGTAACAGTCGGCTGTGCTGTTGCAGTTGAAAATGCAGCGATCACAGTCATTAGCCCTCCGCACTATCAAGTTAAGAAGTGCATGGCTCAAAACGCTTCAGATGTTTCGGGAAAGGCTTATGGCCTGTGAAGTACTGTGGGAAAAAACTATGGGTACTTTCAGCTCATAGCTAACTTTTGGAAAGAGCTCGTGAGTTCTTTCCAAATGTATTAAAAGGTTGGAATTGTTAGCGGTCGGTTTGGTCAGTTTATTTGCTTTTTCATTTTCTGCTATACCTACATGAGCAGGATATCAGCTGCGGACGCTATCTCGCAGGAGTGAAAGCAAAATATTCCTGATAATGTGGAATAATAATTGATAATGTGGACTTTGCCAATTTTGCTCTTTTCACTTCTAATAGGTGAACGCTGAGTCAGTGAGTATTTAAGAGCGGCCAGTTCAGCCTGAAACATTGTACCGTAACCATTTAAACATTGTGTCCAAGAATTTGTGACTTACATTCTTTTGCGACACAGAAAGCCCTTCTTGTACAACTTTCTATTTTTGAGCTATCAGTATACATTGAGATGCTGTTTCATTTTGGAGCAGCATAGTTTCGTTAGACCCGTAGTTGCAAGGTTGTGTAAAAAACTGTTGTTTGTGGAGTTTGTAGTCCGAGTGAACTATTATCTCACCTCACAGTTTAATGCCAATTTGGTGTTTAACGCCCAGTGTTATGTTTGCCTCCCTTTCTGCAGTAGATCAAGGGGCGGTAGATCCGCCAGGACCTAACTTAACTAATTTAAGGTGGGAGGTCTAGGAAAGGCTGTTGTTGATTGTGTCGGGTCAAGTACTTAAGACTGGACACACAAAAGTGTGTATCGAACTCCCGCAGAGCTTAATTGTAGGATTTCGTTTCAGATGGTTCTTTCGACCTATTTGCAAACGAAACCGTACCGAAGGGTCCGGATTCAAATCCGGAGAAGACATGGATATATATAAGCGTGTAGTGACAGAGCGACAAAGAAGCCCTCAAAATACACGGAGTGCCAAAATCTTCTCGAGAGGTTGATTATAAGGGAAAAGGATTGGAGGACCTTCGGACAGCCCCTCTGAGTGTTCCATCCGGACGAAATCTTAGCAAGGCCTGGCTATATCTAATATGCCTACTTAAATGCACAGCTGCGATCCCTGCTTCAACCTGCACATGTTTTCTTTTAATAAGGCAGGCCTACAGTGTTATACCTTTCCAACAATCTAAGTTACCCAAGACGACATGTCATAGAATTAAAGGAAGCATGCCCTCATTGCTCCAGAAATGGTAACAACACTGGAACAGGTTATCTGCTCCGAGGATTGATCGGTATGATCATTTGCTATGCTTTACTAAAATCAACTGAGGATTGAACCGTTGATTTTAGTAAGGCATAGCAAATGAGATCTGGTAAAGGAATGACTTCATAGAGAGCTTATTCTTGTTATACGCAAGGAAAAACTACAATATCGTTCATGTTGCCATCTCGTGCACTGGAATTTGAGCTACTAAAATGTTTAGCGGTCTTATTTGCTTCATACTTTACAGGTGTATGCTTCAATAGGTATCATTTCGCAAATGACCAGTAATAAATTTTAAGTTCCAAACAAAAAGTTCCACAGAAGTCTTTTTAGTTATTGTTTGAGAATGGTACTTTAGCCGCTCTTCTAATTCAAATTTACTATACCACAGCAAAGTGCTATATCACTATCATCTCCTTTGGAAAGTTCTTGCAGATACTGATTTTGATATTGCAAATGAATTCCAAATCATCAACTCTGTAAATCAAAGTATAACAACTTACTATTATGAGATAATTTTTAAGATTATTCAGCTGCTTTTATATGCTAAGAATTAAAGTAGATATACAAAACATGGATAACATAAACTGTTACGCTTATAATTAATAGAAACTTATCTCATGGAGATTTCGTACCCTTCTTTGATTTGAGATATCTGATATAATTAACAGCGGCATTAAATGTAACTTAAATTACAGCACAAGGCCAAACAGTATTTGATCAATACAATATACCAACTGAAATGAAGTGCATAAAATATAGTAAATATGAACTATTTATATACTCTGCTCATCTTACAAAATGTTAAAAAATATCACACTTGAGTGTGAAGTTATTATGCGGAAAAATATGTGACTGAATTTGAGTAATGTATTTTAGAATAAACTTTTCTGGTATATATCTTCCACATTTATCAATGCAGAACGTTTCAAGGATATAATGAGCTCCAATTGTAGGTACTGACGGTGATAAATCACTTTTTATAACCTCTAAGGTTGCTAAAAGAAGAAACATAATAATGAACTTGCAAGTTAAAATATATGGATTTATCAGTTTGAAAACACTACCTTCCCTGCGATAAAAAATAAGAGTAGTTTCTCAGCTGCCAAACAGCAACCTCTTTCAACATCGAAAAAAAGTTCTGCTTAACAGAAAAGTAGCCGGTAAAACGGCTTTGCGGTTTCATCTCTAAAAGGAATTTTTTTAAAAATAGCTTGGTAACCTGTACTTTATTATGACACACATAGAGCATAAATTTCTCTTAATTTACATCTGTTATGTTTTAGATGTATTACTGAGAGTCTATAAAATGATCAGCCATGATTTCATGACTCAATTCCTAGTCACATTATTATGATGTCGTAAATTTTTCTGAACATTTATGTTTGTTTCCAATTTTCAATTCAGTGTATTTTTTGTTTTATAAGGTTTTTATTTATTTGAATTAAATAGCACAAGAGACTGCAATTCTATCTAAGTATCATAAAAGCATTTTTAAACTTATACTAAAAAACAATAAAACTTATACTAAATGAGGTATTATAAATAAAGTAAAACTTGTATTTTTCTCCCTCCTTTCTTCATGCCTTCGTGGTGTAACAGTAGCACATTCGGCACGTATTCGAAAGGTCCAGGTTAGAGTCCCGGCGACGGCACTGATCATTTTTCAGTTTCCTGCTTCAAAAAAAAAAAAAAAAAAAAGGCCTAATGACTCCGCAGTGGCGCCCGAACTAAAAAGGTGGTGGATGATGATTCCTCACCACCAGGATTTGGCTACTGGGTCTCCTAATCCCCACTCAGCTTTTAAAAGAGGTAATTTTCTCCCTCCTTTCTGCATGCCTTCGTGGTGTAACGGTTGTCGGTGGTGTAACGGTTCGTGTTGTAACATTCGACTCGTATTCGAGAGGTCCAGGTTCGAAGTCCCGGCGAGGGCATTGCACATTTTTCACTTCAGCACAAAAAAAAAAAAAAAAAAACCCCTAATATCTCTACAATCTTCTTTTTTTGTTTAATCGTCATTTGTTAAATAATTCCGTTACAGAATGTAATGTGACAGATGTTTCAAGGGCACGTAAATGATAAGGTAAATGAACATTATTCGTGAAGGTAAAAAATACTGAGGGTTAACGTTATACAACGTTTAACCCATGAAAATCCGTAATTTTTGATAACCAAAATCTGTGCAATACAGCATATTAGAACGCTTGTTACTGGGGTCAGGTAAACTAATTTGTTATTATCGTTGTCAACGTTTTTTTGATGACATGAGCAAAACGTTTAGCCATCAATAGGCACGTCGCATCCCAAGCAACTCCTACCATTTCTCTTTAGGCAGATAATCCTCGTGTGCTTTGCCGTAATCAAATAAGCCAGACCTACCAGTTCTGCTACGAGTAATTAAGATGGATCGAGCACAGATTGTTGAAAGGAACATTCAGTTTCTCATTACGAATAAAACAATTTGTAAAATAGTCTAACAAGTCATCTATCATTCGCAGGTCCAAACAGACCGTCCAGACATACAAATGATATTATTTCGAACAATCTGGGTCACAAATGAAGAGCAATTGCTTTTCCGTAGAACATTCTTTTGGGATGTGGAAGCACATTCTTGTTTTTCCTTTATGAGAAAATTAGCATGCGAAACTGCCTAATATAGGTTTTAAATTTTTAACGTATTATTCAGAAATTTCTCTGGTAATCGCTTTAATTCATTGCTGAAATTTCATTCTTGACCCATACGTTTTACACGAATTACAGATAACAAGTGCAATAACTAGTTCTGTTACACCAAAAAGGTTTTACAACTTACATGGGTTGGTAACTGTACAATTGGCGAGAGCGAAAAGGTTAGGTTAGGTTAGGTTATTCAATTATGGCAAAGCACACGAGGGCTATCTGCCTAAAGGGAGGGATGCCTTCGTGGAGGATTTTCTAAGGGAAACTGGCTCGTATACACGTCACACATAGGGAAAACCACGAAAACGCCCATGCAGCCAGCCCGTTCGCGGGATTTGAACCTCGGACCGAACTACCAGTGTTCAGCGTCTTTACCGCTCGGCTGCTGGTGGGCCGAGAGCGAAAAGGAAACTGACGTTAAATGACTTTCTAATGGCTTATAGGTTCAGCTTAGAAAACTCCGACGCATTTTCCACAAATTGTCGCCCATGAGTTTAACTTGGAAACCAACTAAATGCAAGTACTTTGGGACTGCTCTTGCTGGGCTTTGAACTCGGAATCCTTGAATTGGATCGATAT
>KK113076.1:45280-126518 GCA_000611955.2 Stegodyphus mimosarum | reverse complement strand
AATGTGATACAGCTGTTTATAGTTATTTGATGCAAAATGCTGTTCTGAGACGAATAGCCTTCTCGGCTAAAAAAAAAGACGAAATAAAATCAAAAGTGAATTCATGTATACATATTTGGAACATATGCAAAATTCATTATTTTGTCAACAGTAAATTGTATAAAAGAAATACTGGAACTTTTCTGGACCAGATGTAGACATACATGTGTGTGTATATATGCATCTATTTCTGAATCCGATCCTTAGAATAGAAGAATACCAAAATATTTAATAAATACTATTAGGAATAAAAGCTAAACTAGGCCTGGAAATCTGTGCTAAACTGTTTTAATTGACGAATGCAGATGTTCATGGCATCAGTAATTTTCCAAGAAGTTAATGAAACAGGTAAGAGGAAATTGGAGAGCGAAGGCAACGGACAAATCAGCACTATTTTGAGCTGAAGATGAATCAGAGAAGGATAAAAATGGCACCAAACCAGTCCACTGGCTCCCAATGGGGTTGATAACTGATTCCCTGGGGGGTCAATGAAATTATGAAGAGTACAAATGATGATTAAGGGGTTGATAATTGAATATGCACTGGCAATTGATCAGCATAATTGAAATCCTATTGGCTAAAAAAAATTATTAATAAAGCTGATAAACATTTATTGATAAAATGCTATATTCTATAATACAGAAGAAATCCTGCAAAACAAATACAGTACAAAGTCTGAGATCTGGACCTCAAAGCCACCAACGTTTTTTATGATATTTTTTGTATGCTTTATGGATGCACATTTTATTCCCCCATCATAAAACATGTGGAGAATACAGATTCTTAATTTCACTTCAGCATTAAATATACCTCGTTATTGAAGAAACAATCATTTTAGCATAAATTTATGTGATTAATAATTTGGCTTCGTAGTTGTGTATCTGCTTGGCATACATCACAAACTGAAACAAGCTACATAGAAACATCGTTTACATCTATGAATATTTTACACTTCTGACCCAACATTGCGAATCATTATGTATTAAATTTTGCTTTCACTACTGCATGTTTATTAACACATGACAGCTCGAGTAATGACTCATGCAGTGATACCTAAACAATTTTTTTATATCGGTAACTGAATAATAAAGAGTATAGTAATCTTTTATGTTGGCATTATGCTTGGTGATGATTACAGATTTAAGTTAAATGCACTAAGAAATGTTGAAATTTGGTTATTAGAAACAACTTTACTTTTTATCAGGATAGCACACACTCTCAATATTTGCCTTCGGTGTGTCCCTGTAACTGTCCAAAAGTTCTGAAAACACTACCTCAGTCACTAAATTTAAACCCAATAGAACATATTTGGAGAGAATTTGAGGTTACAATATGAAAACACAGCCTTAAGACAAACGCCAAAATAAAAATAGTTAAAATAGGAAAAAAGGAGGAATAGATATTACCAAAAAAAATTGGTGAACTCTGTACCTAGACGTTTGAAAGCTGTCATAAATACTGCAAGATCTCCTACAAAATATTAACTGGCAGGAATACTACTAATTTGTGCAGGTTTCTTTAAAATGTACAAAGAGTTGTGTAAAGTAACTTTTCTTTTTGATTATTGATTTTACAAAAAAAAAGTTTCACTAAATTCATAAAATAATAAATGTGGTTTTGCTGAGAGAAATTAACAAAATATTATTAAGAATGCTCATCCTCAAATCTTAATTTTTATTAATGAACAAAGTAATATTTGATTGAAACTCATAACTGTGTGAACACTTAAGAGCCACTGTATAGAATACAATATATACTCATAATAATAAAAGAATACATTGCCTAGCTTAAAATACTCTAATACATTATAAATAGTCACTACCTGACTACGCTTCTACAAAATATTATATTGTTTTTCGGTATACATAGGGCACAGGCTCAGGTTAGGCATTAAATTTGAGGAAAATATCTAGTTATTAACCAAAGATTATGGTTCGACTGGCGAATTAATAATAGTTCAAGGTTGAATGGCTTATAACATAACACTTAAGTGTATTATTTGTTAGTTTTAAAATAACAAGTGCGAGCTTTACGTGCATTTTGGTTAAAAATAATAATAATAATAATATAAAATATTTCCCTATTTTAGAAAAATAAAGTGTTCAGAAAGAGAGAATGTTTTGAAAACACAAATATTTTATTGATTTACTGCACGTATAATCATCTATAATATATTTTATCAGACAAATCAATAAATGAAATAATACGGTTAAGTTAATCGATTATTACACGTTTAATTTAAAGCAATTCAAAAACATCAGTACGAGTGGAAAAAATGAATAACATCTATTTCCCCACACGCTTTTAGTCGCCATTAAAAAAATTCTCGTATGTATGAGTACTGCTTGGACCACAACCTTTGCAGGGTTCGTATGTGCTATGCGTATGTGAAATCTGAATTCATCGCCAAGCGTCGAAGGTTACCATGCTGAAAATATGCCTACTGCGCATGCTTGGAGCACAAACTTTGCAGGGTCTAGAGGCTAGTTGTTTTGAATAACCAACGTTCTTTTCTTTCTGATGTTGCCATCCCGGATAACAAAATCTTTTCCTTATTCATAATGGCTGATTCCTACTGACGGTATCTAAGAAGACGCATTCAGAAGACGTATCCAGATGATGTTTTAAGAAGACGTATGTACGAAGACGAATCCAGACGGACTGTTCCAGACGACTTTGAGGAAGAGATTCGACGACTATGATGACTAATGCATAATTCAATCCAAACTAATTTTTTTAATTTTATTTTATTTTTCAGATCCCCAGATGCTGATGGTCATACTACCATAATGCGAGGCCGCATTTTGTCAGAATGGTCGAGCAGTTATGGGATGGCATCGTAGATAATAATCAGGTGTCGCTGCAAGCTGTGCGAAAGAATATTTTTTTTTTCGTTGGAGAGAACGCAGACGATTACTCCATTAAGACGGTAACACGACTGAAAGACGTTTGAATGTAAAAGACGTTGATTTGCATTCGTCTGTAAATAATCACGTCTATTTCCTTCTATGAATGTAATCACTTTGTAGTTTGTAGCAACTATTTATGTTTCTATTAAATTTTCGAGTTTTCTATAAATCGGATTAATTATTGAGAACCCCTAGATAACCATCTCTGAAGTAAATTTACAGACATTATACTCCTAGATAGTAAGTACCGATCCTACATTCCTACACACACACATATATATATATATATATTTATATACTTCTGGTGCATGTATACATGTATATACCCAATCTGTTACACGGTTCAGTGAGCTCAGGTTTTTATTATTCTTATATGTTAGTAAATTGTGCATTTTTTGCTTTAAAAATGATTAAATTATGTTGTTCTTATCTTCCGGTTAAGGTTTGCATGCCTTTAGTTAATCTGCATGCAGTAGTTGTAGAATTATCAACAATTTAAAAGTTGTTTAAGTACAGTTAAGCCTAATTTTTCTTACCATAGCAGTCAGGTTTGTTTACATTTGAAACTTAGCAGAATCTTTTGGTTTTGTGCTTTGAAAAATCTGTCTTTTTGCCAGCTCGCCGAATTGCTTGTGTTTGCCCGGAAACTCTTATTTTAATTGTAAACAATTTTTTTAATTGTTTTAACTGTGTTTGGTGTTTTATATTTTACTATAGCTTTCAATTTTTAACGAAGATGTTTTGAGATTTTATGTATTTTTGCCTTGACGCAAAATGAGAAAGGAATTCATTGAATGTGAAATATATCTCTAATGAAATTCGAGGAAATAAGTGTTTCGTATTAGCAGCAAATATTATCGCCAGTCTGTCTCGGACAGAGGAGAATGTTTACGAATAGCACGTGCGCATTAGGTAACCGGCGCTGAATCGTCCGTGAAAAACTGTTTCTTTCTTTGTTTGTTTAATTTCTTTTATCCATCGCTTTAGATTTATTATAGTATTTGAATAGGCCATGTAGCAACGATTTGATAATTCTTCAGATGATATAATTTTCGTCCATTCTGAATTATAAAATGAATTAAATGTAAGTTGTTTATTGAACTTAACGCCACAGTGTCGCTATGGTAAATAAATATGGCTAATTTTAAAGAGTGCATTTATTCTGTTGTGGTTTATGCGCTATCGATGAAGTAAATTTATTTGAATGCAATAAGTTTAAAAGAAATGCAGAAAAAAATGCATTTTAAAATGCATAATTTAATATTTAGAAAAAATGCATAATTTAATATTTAGAAAAAATGCATAATTTAATATTCCATACAAGGATGTCATGTGGTGTACACATCAGATTTTTTTATTTAACCAACTGTATGGTATTCAAACGGAATTTGTTTAGTTTTATTTGGCATAGCTCATCAGTTTATAATGTTTAGTTAAAATAGTATTCTATGGCATTTTGTTCAAAATGAAATTCGAACGAGAATCGTTGAACACCGATAAATATTTTAAAATAGATTTCTCATTTTTAAGAGTACAGAACTATGATACCTGCAGTTTAAGAAACTTGGATCAAATTGAAGAATATCTTTAATTTTTATACTAAAATCTTTATACTAATTTTTATTCCAGTATTATGTTTAACTTGCTGGATTTTGTTTTTAAACTTAGCTCTGTTTTGAAAATATAATTATAACTCTGAGACTTCATCAGTTAAGATTAAATTACTAACTATTGTACACGATCGCTTCTCCTATACAGACTTAAATTCTTTGCATGTTAATTCTAAATTTTGCCTAGTTATTTAAGACTAGAATCACGATATAGATCAAACTGACTTCTGGCAGATTTCAAGTTCCTTCAAAATGATTTGATCATGATGCTGAAATTATAACACTTTCATAAAAATTATTGAAATATGTAGCACTAAAATATCGAAGTTGTTAAAAGCATTAGGATAGAGTTTAGTCGCTCTAATCTTTTAGAAACACTTTTTTTTATGTGTGCCTATCGGGAGGAAATCTATGTACACAAAATATTTATCTCTTTGAAACTTTTTGTACAGAAGCGTCTGAGGGATTTACGAACTAAGAGAAAATTTATAGAAAATATTTTTTTATGTTAAAGAAATGACAAGATTTTCGCAAAAAATGATTCATGAAAATCGATGTCATGAAGCTTACACAGACCACTTTCTCAACCTAAGAAAAAAATATTACAACTGATTGTTGCTGCGTTTCTCTAAAAGCAGAAAATTGGAAATCTAAATGATAAACTGTGGATGATAATAAATTATAATGAATCGTTCTCTCAATTAAGCTTCAGTGTTGACGGTAAAGATGTCATCAGTGTGTCCATTAGTAAACTGAGATTTCCCTGCCTAATATACTATAATCAGAAATTGAGATCAATAAGAATAAATATTATTTAATAGAATCAAACAACATTTGCTTTAAATGTCTTAAGTTTAACAAAACCATGAAAGTAACTGTAGTGTTTACTGTTTGGATATCACCATTTATTATTACAGAGCTACCAAACTATTTTATAAAATGAGACAACTTTCCCATTTCAAAACTAAATGGTTATATATTGAGCACAGTTAGCTTGATTTACCATTTCTGATGTATTCACATCCATATTCAAGCTATGAATAGCCTAATGTATAATCATACATGAGTTTAGAGGTGGGCTTAAGTCGCAGGTCTTGAGTACAAATGCTAACCGTATAATTTTGCTCTGCTGTATCCCACGTTTCACACAGTGGCAGAGGGGCACATTATTTAAATTTTTCATCCGTCTGCATTCAAACGCTTGTCCATGTTCTTACCATTAATCTTACAGTAAGACTTTGTTATCGGCAAAAATATAAATATTTCCGCAAAGTCATCTATGACTTATTTGAAATTTCAGCCTAAACTCTCCAGTCTCCGCTACTAACAGCAACAGCACTTGATTTAATTACTAGTATTGTCAGTTTCTACTGCTATTTTGTATTGCTTAAAAATAAGCTAGTCGTCTGCTAGTGAATTCACATTGTTATATCGATATTTGTACTTCACGAAATATTTCTACCATGTACAAATGTATTCGTAATCATTGAATAATCAGTCACCTTATTTAAGACACAGACGTTGAATAATCCCCTTCGCTTTCATTCTTGAGATTCAAAATTCGTTCAGTTAAAGAAAAGTTGAAGTTTAACCAAAATGCTTCTTTAATCTCTTTTCGAATAGCATAGATCATAAAGCACTTTCTCAGAAATATATAAAGCTGAAATAAGAAACCAAAACCTTTTACTGCCGCACGCGATGAAATCACTGGAACATGTAAAGGCGCGAAAGTGGTCATAACTTCTGTTTTGAAGACGGTCGTTAAACCAGTTCAGTAATAGTTTCTTGCTTCTTAAGAGGCACACATACGAGCGATTTAAGTGCGGTGAGAAAATACCTTAAGGAGGTAATAAAGAGTCAGCGTACAATAATGAAAATGAAACGTGTACCCCACCGTAAACGTAAAAGACTTTTCAGGCGTTTGCAGAATGTTAATTGCTCTTTTATTTTCTTTACTGAAAAACAAAGATCCAGCTGCATGGCTTTTGGAAATATATTCGTTTAAATTCCGAACACATTTTTACAATTTAAATATTATTAGTTTTAATCAATCATTGCTTGTTCAGCCTCGAGCTTAATTTGGTTGTTATTCTTCTAAGTTTTTTTCCTTCCCCGTCGGAAGCAATCTGTAAAATCTTTTAATTAGAATGGCTCGGATTCGGATTTTCGTAAGAATTCGATGAACTTCATTCAAGAGATAACGTAAAAAGTTACATAATTATTTAGAATTGCTTTTATTACCTTTCTTGGTATGTTCTTTTTCCTTGAATGTCTTCATTTTGCTTCACTTTCATTCTCTAATTTCATTTAGCTTTGAACATTAGACTATGATGCCATTCTTCATTTCCATAAAATCTATATCTAATTCAAAATTCGTTTTACTCTGGAATTGGTTGCAGTTCCTATGCAACTAGGTTTAAATTTAGTTTAATATCGTTGCGCATAAAAATATCATCTATGTTTTCATTATAGTTTATAATATTTTTAAGACTGCAGTTTATTTTCAATATTCTCGATACGAAGGCGACGAATTATTGCATGAAACTTAAATATTTGCATCTTTAATAAAAGCATTAACTGTTAGTTAAACTATTTTAAACTTCTCTGTTTACAGTTTGGAATACCTGATCTGAAATTATGTATTTATGAGGTATTTTCTCCCTCCTTCCGGCATGTCTTCGTGATGCAATGGTAGCACATTTGACGGCTATTCGAGAGATCCAGCGATGGCGGAGAAATGCCTTCGAGTTCCATTCAAGAGTTGCTTATTTTTCATGTCTCCTGCTTCAAAAATAACTAGATGACTCTACAGTGATGCCCGAACCAAAAGTTGGTGGACAATAATTCGTCAGCACCAGGATTTGGTGAATGGTTTCCCTAACTCCCATTTCCGCTATAAAAAGGGAAGTACATAATGTAATAATAAGACATTTTCTCCCTTCTTCCAGCATGCCTTCGTGGTCTAACGGAAGCACACTAGGAGCATATTCGAGAGTTCCAGGTTCTAGTTCAGGCGAGGGCGTTGCTCATTCTTCTAAAATAACGTAATGACTCTACATATTAATTACAGAAGAAAAATGATAATTGTACCGTTCTTTTCCGTTTGTCACTAAAGAAATATTGTTAAAATAACTGAAAAAAAAATGGCTGTAGAGGCTGATTGCTAAGCCGAAAGTTAAAGACCATAGTTTATAAACCAATGCTTTCCTCACACGAATCTAAGTTTGCTTTAAAATCATAGAAAACGTGACATCATGTTTAAGTGGAGGAAAGAAGTATTTACTGCAAGCATTCTTGAAAGAAATAGCTGTTGAGAAATTAACATCGTAGTTTGAGAGGTTTTTCGAAAGACATCGAAAGGAAACTGTTCGAAAGATATTTTATTGTTTTCACTTCGTAGATTTCGTGTCTTAGCAAAGAAGAAAGTGTATTGTTACTTGAAGGGAATATTTATCTCAAGCCATTCTGCCAAAAAAATACTCATCTATATCTGCAATAAATGAAGCACTTCCCTTTATTAATTATTTATTGCTATGAGTTCATATTATTATGAGTGCATAAGTCTCTAACGGCATTAATTTATGATGAAATAATGTCACAGAAAATTTTGTTTTTCTGTCATTTGTCATTGCCATTTCAAAATCGTCATTTAAATATAATACGTTATATCTTGTATCTAATTTAAAAGGGACTAGGCCTAATGTAAGTGCTTAGTTTAAAGTTGTTTTAGGTGCTAAATTTGCCCAGCAAGATCAGATTCCAGTTTCATTTTAATCTCATAATTTTCACATAAACCGTTTATAATTTTTAATGTTTTAAGACAATAGTGATAAATTTTAAGAGGTACAGAACAGTAATCTGAAGTTTTAAGATTACATTTCTTTTTTGTTAAAAGTCTGCAAGTTAATGCAGATGATGATTTTTTGCTTATACCTTATAATAGTAGATAATATCTGAAATAAGCTCTCAGCGAATGAAATGGTCAAGAATATGACAAGATCTTATTTTCACACTGAGTTAAGACTACTTATTAAAACGAAAGTCTATCCTATGTTTCGGTTTACAGATGGAAACCTGATTTTAGATATATATCATATTTAGATCCTACATAGTATGGATAGCAAATCCCTAATGCTTATTTGAACTAAAGGAAAATTTAATCACATTTTAATTCCCTTTTAAAAATTTAATTCATATCGAAACCGTATTTTCTATTATTCTGCTAAAGCTATTCGTCTACGTTTTCCTCATTTATGCAGTGTTCTAATACTTTAGTGTTTCATCAAATTATAAAAAAAAATCTAGAGAAAAATGAATCATTAATATACATATATCTGTGAAATATCGCGTTCATACTTTTGGCTTCTTCAGAGATAACCAATGATACATTAATATTTTCGTTTCTTAATATTTATAAGGCAAGTAATTTGGAAGCCTTTAACTTGAGCTTAGTTTCGAGTCAAATTAGAATTACCTTATTATTGCTTCTGAAGTACGAAAGCAAGTTAGAATAATTTTATTTCCGTTTCTTTCGTGATTCCCTTACTTTGATTATCCACCATATTCTCTAGGCACTTTTTTAAGTCTTAATTTTAGTAAGTATAGTTGTGAAGATTTATTTCTTTTTTCTTTGTGAATTTGATAATATACACTAATCGTATATTAATGAATTCTAAGTAATAAGAAGGAAAGTAAAACTAGTGATTTTTTATGTATATTTTTACAATAACATCTTCTCTGCGGTTAGATTATTTTTACATCTAATTCCATATTTTAATTTTGAAACCATCGATTTTCACTTAACCTTTACTCTGAAATCAAATTTTCGTGGAAAACTGCTCCATCTTTCGTAATGGTTTTGAAAATTTTTAAATGCATATATAGTTACGCATATGCAATTAAATTTACATGTGTACTTTTTTTCTAAATACTTCCTTTCTAAATATCGTTATTATACTTGCACGATGCTTGGAAAAGAAGGAGATTAACTTACTTTAAAATTTATTTCCATTCTCCAATGCAAAAATGATCTCTTATGATTTTCCCTCTGGGAATTTATTAGAGATATTGGGTTTCTTCCGCCTCTCTTACCAAATTAAGAAGCTTCGCCAGCAAGTGGTAGCAGTAACGTCTTATAAATTTTAGGAAGATAGAATGCATTATGGGAAATAGGAGGGAAATTGGCTATGACTTTAGTGTATGTCAGTTGAAAGAGGCATACGCATAGAATAACAAAATATACAAAATTTTATATCCTCTCTTTGTTCCTACGAAAATTTCTGCTGGTTTTAGAAGAAATAACAGTTTTGAAAGCAAATATGATCTTCTGTTTATTAAACACTCTAAAACAGATAAAAATAAGACAGCTATGGATGCAGATAGAGGAGTGTAGAATGTAAGCCACAATTATTCTGACAACTACATACATAATTCGAATATATTTAAATCGTAATAACTATTTAAATGTATGTTCTTACTCAAAACATGAAAAGGCGTACGCTCAGTTCTAGAAAAATAAGAAAATACTATTATTCTTTTCTTGGCAAAGACTGAATTGCATGCCTCAAGAATAACTTCAAAATTTTGTATACAAATACTCCAAAAACAAATATTCAAATCATTAAAAAAATTGCTCTATGCATCAATATATATCAGCTACAATTCGTGGGAAATGTGTGTCAAAGACGTATCAGAAGCAAATGTGTATGAGCCTTCCCAAGTCTTTGTCAAGAACAACCCAAATGGCTCCTTTTCATCATATTGCAGGACTTTTGCCACTTCATTGGGTTTAAAAAAGCAACTTTCAGTTTTGTGAATTTTACCGCTGAGGCACATCACCTCCATCCGGGTCATAATACTCACACATAGCGAATGTAAATATGATGGCCCTTGCCTTCCCTTCATTTCCTCCCGCCTTCACTCTTCTGAAACCTGACCAATAAACACTTTTATCTCCAGGACGCGAGACTGTCTATCCGAAATTCTAAAGATATGCTGTTTTTAAAAGCTATATTTGAGGTTCCAATCTCTGTCATAAAAGTACGTTCTGTCGAATCCGCTTGCGAGCGATAGCACGCAAAGGATTCGTGTAGCACCTCAAGTAATAGGAGTGCGCAACTAGCTAATAAAGTATAACAGCCACGCTAAAAACTGCTTTCTAAATCAGATGTTAAATATAAACAAAACATTAAGAATTTACAAAATTATTGATTACCCAAAATTTAACTGAGTAAAATTCCAGCTGTTTAATAAATATCTGTTACTTAACAAGTATAGAAAAGGATGTTTAATAAATTTCGAAACGATAAAACGTTAAAAAAATTAAATAAAAAAAGTTTAAAGCTTTTCAGATCTAACATTACTCCCAAAGAGGCATTTTCTTAGCGTTTTCTGTGTTACCTTTATTTATTTCACATCATGTTCTTAGCACTTAAACCATAAAAACCAATTCCACAGCAATATCTCAAAATAATTTTAAAATGAGCATATCTTTAGAGTTTCCGATACACAGTCTCACGCGCTGGAGATTTTTTTTTTGTGTGTGTGTGTGTACAGTGTTACCATTGCTCGCTTTGGAATCGATGAGTTTCTCAATCAAAAATTCATTAAAGTATTACAAAATACGAAATCGATAATAAAGCAAATTCCAAATTTGCGCTTCCAGATGCCCATATTCGGAGGAGGTTTAAGGTATTCAAAATTTGATGGCTCTAGGTACCGTTGTTTTATCGTAAAGAGAAACATATATACATTTATGCAGATTCTTCATTATTTAATTTCTTTAAACATTGCACAGGACGATAATATTTGGTGGCAACAGTTTAAAAAATAATATGGACATTTACAATGAATCGACGCAAAATGTTAAAACGAAATTAATAGCGCTTCTGAGCTAACGTTCCTTTGGGCTAATAACATATGAAAAAAATTCGGATTTAATAGAATTTATGTAATTATTTTGTAAACGCATGTTTTCCTTTTAAAAGCCTATTTGTGTCAATACAGCAGCAAATACAGCATTTATGACAGCTTAATGCAAACGTCAAAGGCAAAGTATAAAAGTCGAATAGTGGTAAAATAAAAGGATTCGAGTTCGATTTCCTGGACTAGACAAGGAAAATTTTATCTAGCTTCGATAACTTGCTGACATTTTTCGGTGCACATTATTTTACTTTTAAGTGCAAAAAATTAAATTATTGTTTTACTTAGGTTGAACACTTGACTTCAAACAAATTGAAAATAATTATAATAATTATATAAAAGCAGCAAAAATATTGAAACAAAATCTGAAAAGTTTCAGATTTTACATTTGGCCCAGTTTTGTGTATTACCTTTATTTATTAAATATCCTGTTTCTCGTACTCAAGCTCAATAAAAAATAACTCAATAAAACTCAATTCAATAAAACTCCATAAAACTCAATTCAATAGCAATATCGCGAAATAATTTTAAAATGAGCATATCTTTAGAATTTCCGATACACAGTCTCGCACCCTGGAGATCTTTTTTTTTCACTGTTGCCATTCCTCGCTTTGAAATCGTTGAGTTTGTTAATCAAAAATTCTTTAATGTCTGACAAAATATTACATAAATAATAAAACAAATTCCAAATTAGGGCTTCCAGATGCCCATATTCGGTGGAGGATTACGTTACTCAAAATTTAATGGCTGAAGGTACCGTTGCTTTATCACAATGCGAGAAACATATATACATTTATGCAGATTCTTCATTATTTAATTTCTTTAAATATAATACAGGGCGGTAATATTTGGTGGAAACAGTTTGAAATTAATAGTCCTTTTGGGCTAATGTAATTTGGGCTAAAAAATTTTTAATGTGGTCAAGAAGTCAATAATTATTTTATTTCTTACTTTTTAGTGCGATTAGAAATAGCTTCTAGATTATTTTTTTTATTTTATTAAATATTTTGTGATATTGCTGTTGAAATGAATTTTATATGGTTTTTTCTGATACCGTCCTCACAGAACTTTGATGTCTCTGATAATTCACCATCAGTATTTTTCATTTCTCTTATGCCGTTTCGTTTAATCTCCTTGCGTGATTTTGGGTTTGAACTGTTTGCGCGAAACCGTCAGTGATTATTGATTGATTTGACTAGTGTTTTCTCGAACTTCCTTGAACAATCCTCTCATTTCCCACTTTGCTGTCACTCATTGCTTTGTCACTTTACATATCTGGAAATCAGTGTCCGTAATTTCTCATGCTTCTTGCTTTTCACAACCGGATGACTAAATAAATTTTACAGTCGAATAGACCTTTATTTTCTTAAGCTTTTAATCTCATCCTACGACGTATAGACTACTACATACGTGAATGTAAATGACGTCGAATTCTGCCCAAAGAATACTAAGAATCACGTACGGCCAAATTTCAAACGTTATTCACAAATGGACTCTACTTAACAAATAATCTTTGTATTAAGGTTTCACTAACTACGCTAAGATTAGTAAATCATATCAGTATGCATGTACGCATCCAGAATGTAATTGTGTTCTTGGGATAGGTTGCAGTAAGCCTATGACGGTAGCTTTGATAAATGTCTGAGCGCATGTTAAAAAATTGGCAGAATTTGCAGCAGGTGTGACACAGACATAAAATAGTTGGTATATCTCTGTATAAAATAATCGCAGAGTGTAATGCCTGGTGGTCGTGTGGCCAACTATAGAACGCCACTTCGACGAAAATAATTGAACGAAAATAGCTCTGAAGCAGATGTTTAATTGCACATTATTATAAAAAAACTATTGTACAGAACATGAAATTTTAAGAACCCCTTCTCCATCAAAAACTTCTCCGATTATCTGTCACAAGTCATCTTCTCTACATATAATAAAACAAAGAGTCTGTGTGTGTGTGTCTTTCGTTCGTGTTGCGAGTAAGCTAATAGACCCAGGGCCACGAAATTTGGTACATAGGTGTATCTACACAAGAGCCAGTGCACCTCGAAGCGATTTTTTCGAAATTCGAATTAGAATTTTTTTTATTTTATGTTTTGTGACCAAATCGCGTCATTTTGAGACATAATGGGCTACAGGAAAGCGAGATTTCACTCTATACATTTCATTTTTACATCGTCGTGAAGCGTAGACACTTAGCTATTTTACGAACTTAAAATAAATTTCGTATTTCAATAAATCGATTAAATACGAATTTATTTAGGAAGGTGAGCTTAACACCTTTTCAGCGGAATTTTTTTAAAAAAAACTTATTTTAAAAAATGTGCTGTTTATTTTCCTTTGATTTTTGGACACGTTGAACTTTAATCCTTTCGACTCCTTTTAAAAAAAGAATTTTGGAAAAATAATAATATTTTGTATTTTTTTAAAATTTTTTAAATGAAGCTTCCGAATACACTTCTCACATCTCAGATATTTTAAAATGTAGTTTTGGCAACAATTTTCCTTTCTTATTGTTGTTGATAGATTTTTGATGAAATTGCATCATTTTGAATAGTTTCATTCTTTTAAAAATTTCGGATTGGCAACAATCTTTAATCGTATTTCTTATGTTACTGTTTTTAAGAGACTGAAAAGTTTAAGAAATTAAAAAGTTGTTTCTTTTTGCAACGGTAAATTGTTTAATTACTTTATTAGGATAATTAACATTTTACAAGGGATATTGTTTATTTCATTGTAATATTATGTTTTAATTATATATAATTTTAATTATAAAAAAGTTTTGCATGATATTTTTTAATCTGTTTAAGTTCTTAATCTGTTTATACCATTTGAGTTCTTAAGATTTTGCAAAGGGAAGTTGGTTAATTTATTTATTAGGATAAGTAATATTTGTATTAAGGGATACTGCATATTTCATTGTCATTTTTTATATGTATAATACATTTTTATTGATTTCTTTTTTGATAAAGTTGCTCTGCAGAGTAAAATTCTGCGCGAAATGTTTTGTTTTTTGAGTTTCTTTCATGTTATTTTTTGCTTATTTCACTGTTTGTAAGATATTGAAACGTTTTGCATGATTTTTTTGCATGAGCCAGTGCACCTCGAAGCGAGTTTTTCGAAATTCGAATTTAATTTTTTTTTTTTTTAATTTTGTGTTTTCTGACGAAATCGCGTCCTTTTAAGACATAATGGGCTATAGCAAAGCGAGATTTTACTCTATTGAACAGTTTAAGAAATTGAAAGATTGTTTCTTTTTGCAAAGGTAAATTGTTTAATTAATTTATAGATCTATATTTAAAAGGGCGAGTCTTTCTGTGTGTGTAGGTGTCTTTCGTTCGTACTGCGCGTAAGCTAATAGACCCAGGCCTATGAAATCTGGTACACAAGATGCATCTAGACAAGATGAAATAGTATCAAATTGATAATTTTCTCTCATTATATGAACAACAATGGCACACAGCCATTGTTGCTGATATCAGCACGGAAAAATGAGGGCGATAATTCTGTGCTGTTTTTAAATTTAATGTTTCTCTTGGATACTGGACGTTTGTCTAGAGAAGGCAGCAGGAAGTTGGTTAATTTATTTATTAGGATGATTAATATTTGTATTAAGGGATATTGCTTATTTCATTGTATGCTTTTTATATGTAATGCATTTTCAACTGAATTTTTTTAACGTTGTTCTTTGTTTCTTTTTCGATAAAATTGTTCTGCAGAGTAAAATTCTGTGCAGTTTTCAAATTTAATGTTTGGTGTTCTCTTTAGGCATTTTTCCGTTACACTTAAAAGCCAGACGAAGGCTGGCCGCGCAGCGGCTAGTAATTTAATGTAACACGTGGGAACTTTGTCTTTGAATTACGTTATATATTGGAAATATATCCACAAAGGTACGAAATATACTGTTGCGAAAAATTCGGCGGTTGCGCCTGTATGTAAGCTTTCCGGCATAGCACTAGGGTTGCCATAAAATAATGTATGGTAGGGTTGCCAGATTGGCGACTTTATCGCCCATTTGGCGGCCAAATTGTCGATATCCCATGGTCCAATCGGGAAGCTTCTAGAATAACTTCCTGTCGAGATATTTCTCGAAACGTGTGGAACTTAAAGAAAAGCTATATAAACTCTTGCGTTTCTGAGAGGAGTTAGTTGCGAAATTGTGAAGTATTGTGAAGTGTTGCGAGCAGTGTGATTAGTTGTGAGAATAGCTGCTACGCGAGAGTTTTGGTGAACGGAAAGCGATCGAGATAGTGCTTTGCCGTGAAGCTAACTTTACAGTATAGCTTGACAGTGTATTGGTGATTGTTCCACGGTGTTTATTATAAGTTTAGTGTTGCCGTGAAGCTACCTTTACAGTTACAGCCTGAAGCTGTGTTGCTGATTGTTTCAACGTATTTATTGTAGATTTTCGACGCTTTTAAAGGTAATTTTGGAACTGTGCTGTAAATAGTGATTCCTGTAAATAAATTGTGCTTTTTATTGTTCTACATCGTGTTTTCATCGGATACTCTCAAATCTACGAACCCGTATAAACGCAACAATACGCATAATATAAAAATAAGAAAAACGTTGAAATTTTAACGTAAATAATTTTAACGTAATAAAACGTTTAAAGTTTAGTGCCCCATAAATGTATTGAAGTAATATGTAGTTTATTATACCATAGTACAAAGCAATATGTACAAATCCATTGTAGAAAATCTTCATTTTAGTTATGTGGAACTGCGAAAACATATAACACTTACAGTGTTACATATCATACAGCGCATTATTAAAATAGGTATATACAAATAATAAATCAACTTGTAAAGGTAGGGGGTAGACTATCTCTAATTACATTACAGGTCTGTGGATTTATTTTCTCATCCTCATGATTTTCTTTTTCTCTAGCTTGCTTTATTTTAAAAAATACAAGAGATAAGGCATATATACAAGATATAAAACCAGAGATAAATACAAGATATAAATACCAGAGATAAGGCAGAACCAAGTTTGAATGATTTATGTATATTATGTGAAGCCTTTAATTAGCAGTAGTTTACTAATCGTAAATTTGAAACGAAAGTTGAGTTTTCCCGAAGCCAAATCCTAAAATATTTTCGAATCATTTAATATCAAATGTTTTTTATTAAAACAAAGTTTCAAAGCTGCGTTTAGTGAAAAACTAATATAAGAATGCAGTTTATAAAAAAAGTCTACAATAATTAATCTTCAAATAAAAGAAGCTGCAAATAAAATTTAGTAAATGAAGTACACAGGAAAAACTCTTGAATCTTGACGTTCATTTTTTCAATGCAGTTTGGCAAAAAAAAAAAAAGAGTAAAAAAAGTGATTGAATTCAAATTTGTAACAGTTAAAATTTTTTCAGTGTCTTCTTAAATATATCATTACAAAAATAACAGGAGAACGAATATTTCAAGAGTTAACATATATAATATAGAACAGAACAATTATTTCAAGAGCTCTGATCATGAAATAATATATCATTAAATTCTCCTCGGCTAATTAAGAAAGTAGTACTCTCAAAAAGTACATCTTTTCAAAGTTTTGACTTAAACAATTATAAGTGAAAAATGTTACGACTCGAAACCAGGATACGTGTACTGTTTCCTAACCAAGATTCGAACAACGAATTGTCCATTGCTATTTTAAGTGCAAAACGCGTGCGCTACATGAACACACGTGAAGGAATGTGACATGTGAATATTTTTCATGTGACATTAACAGAAAAATACATCAGTTTCACAGTAACCGCAGTAAAATCATCTATGTGGAAAATTCGTAACTATATCAAAATTTTAAAAAAGTATATTTAGCTATGTCTTTATACCGGGTTGTTGTGAAAGTAGTTTTGTTTTTATTTTTCACAGAAACTCTCACATTTAAGCCGCATAATTTTGTATATTATGCGCATCATCACTGGGGACGGGAAATAGGTTGTCTGACAACATGAAGTAAAAAAGATGAATCGGCTCAAAGCACTTCGAAAGCCGATATTCAATCAAAAAAAAGTGATACTATTCGTTCTATATTTTTACATGTATTATATATCTTAATACTATATATTTTGACAGCTGATTTAGCAAGGCTTGCTTGTGAGAAAGTTCGATTGATTCTACGCAATAGTTTTGGTTAGTGCCCTTTCAAAGAAGCATTTCCGGCATATCTTACTTTGTTACTATCAAAAAATGTTTACAATCATTTGAAACACCTACGTTTAATCTTAATTAAAGCTCGACATATGAGTTCCTCATGTTCTTACGGAAAGAAATTTATGCCGTCGCATTGACGTTTGTGATTTGCTTCTCAAACGTCAAGGAAATGATCCATTTTTTAAGCGCATCATCACTGGGGACGGGAAATAGGTTGTCTGACAACATGAAGTAAAAAAGATGAATCGGCTCAAAGCACTTCGAAAGCCGATATTCAATCAAAAAAAAGTGATACTATTCGTTTGATGGGATTTCAAAGGAATCTTTTTTTAAGCTTCTAGCTTCTATCGAACAACACAACAATCATTTCTGAAGAGTGTTGCCATCCGCTGGACAGACTGAATATTTCACTTAAACAGAAAAGGCCAGAATTGATCAATAGAAAAGTGTTCCACCAAGATATTGCGAGACCTCATACAAGATTGGTAACTCGCCAAAAGCTTTTACAGCTTGTGTGGTACATACTGCCACACCCACCATAGTCTCTAGATCCCTTCTGATTGTTATTTGTCTGGTCTCTACAAACGTTTTTAGATGGTAAACTTTTACTTGAAATGACGAGGTCAAAAATTACCTTTATTAGTTTCTTACCAGCAAAGAAAAAAAAATATGAGCGTAGAATCATGCTGCTGAAAGAAAGATGGCAAAAGGTAGTGGACCAGAATGAACAATACATAATTCAATAAAATATTTATTCACTATAAGAAAATCTTGTTTCATTTTTATAAAATAAAAAGAAATTACTTTGAACAACCCTATATTTGTATATACGTATGTAACATAAATAAAATAGAAAAATTTAATTTAAAAAGCTAAAGTTAGATATATATATTCGATTTTATTCTGGATTCAGACAACAGTTTAAAGGGTTAAGACATTTTCGATCTAACTATTCAAGGGTATAAAAATTCTGTCACCGTAAAATAATACTTGTGTCACACTATTATGAAGAAATATTTGTAAAATTACTTACTAAATAATTTACTTTATTATAATAATGAATAACACACTTATATCGAAGAATGAAGACATCTTGGAAATTCTCGATTGTCAGTAAATTGTTGGTATGTTTCTGCTCTTTATCTGTAATGGAGAGGATTTTACGCAAATAAATCTGAAGATTAATTGAATAGTTTGGCCGGATACATCGATTTTTAAAAATTTTAGATTAACCATTCAAGGTTTTGGAAATTCATTGGAAAATGAGTTCCCAAAACATTTATCGGGGCTTTGGTTTTTTGAATCCTTGAAAGTTTTTTGTCTCATCTACCTTTTTAATGGGCAAAAGAATCCTAAAATAAAGGTATTTACTTGCAATTAAGGCTTTGTGCATTTAAAAAAAAAAGAATGACATAAATTGTTTCTACAATAGCAAAATAATCTTCTAATGAAGAAATAAAAACGAAATATATTTTTAGAAACAATTGTAGAATTGTTATCATTGGTAATTTCTAATACTTTTCATTTTAAAATAATCCAAAACAAGGATAAAATTAACGCACGTATCTTAAATAATGAGAATATTAATGCTGTTATTTTTGTTGCTTGTCTTGTACGTGAGTTTCATGGAAGATTGGCTGCCAGAGCCTCAAGGAGAATTTCTATTTCAAATCCAATTTTGAGGGACAGCACCCCCGGCGGAGAGGAGGGTCCGAGGGTCTCCCACTCTTCTTCCCTACCACTAGTCCACACAAAAGGACTTTCGCCTCGCCATATATTTAGAGCGCCCCCATGTCGCAAAGACGCTATACATTTACAAACATCCATGGCTTCTCCTGTACTCGAACCCTTCGGTACCGCAGTAGATCCCCTAACCACTATACTGTCTGGGCAGCGAGAATACTAAAATACTTTCACCTAATTCATAAAAAAAGTATAATAACCGACTTCACTTTAATACGGGGCGCACAAATACAATAAATGTTAATATTTCCTGTTAGTTAATGTGTTAGAATGTGTAATAGTCATTGGATTATTTATTTTTACTGCATTTAATAGCTAGCAATCAATACATAATGGGGAGCAATGAATGAACGTGAACTCAGGGATAATATACAATACTTTCTGTAATGTGTGTTTCTTTAATGTGTCTAAGACAATAAGCTCCATTGACTTACCCAATCATCATTATAGCAATGAAATCAATTAGAAACAACATCTCGGAGTCAGAAACATGTTGACTGTGAAAAGAAATGTCTTTTGAAAAAAACGAAACTTTTAATGAGTAACAGCAGATGCACAGAATGTTGCAGCATCAAAAACCTTTTTCCGCCCCTCTGCTATTGAGATGCATAGATATCGTTCAAAAAGTAAAGATTTTATGCATTGGTACTGAGAGA
The DNA here is from genome assembly GCA_000611955.2 of Stegodyphus mimosarum. Classification (NCBI taxonomy): domain Eukaryota; kingdom Metazoa; phylum Arthropoda; class Arachnida; order Araneae; family Eresidae; genus Stegodyphus; species Stegodyphus mimosarum. The sequence goes on along the minus strand of KK113076.1, from coordinate 106,491 downwards.
CAATAAAACCGAAACAAAAGTTTAGAAAGTGCGATTTTACAACCATGATTGAACCACTGATTCTTGACTCGCAACACAATAAAAGTGGTGCTGCGTTTTTCAATAGTTCGTCCAATCTTGTCTCATCTGTGACCATTGCTTAAGAATTCAGGCATAATGATTTCATTTATAGCACCGGGTGGCTGGATCGATTTAAAAAGGGATACAACAATATCCTGACTCCTTTCGAATTTGATTGTTCAAAAGAGGAGATTCTTTCTTTTCAAATAATGGCAAATGAATGATTAACAATAATTTCCCAGGTGCGGCAAAATGTTCCCCTGGCCAAGTCATGGATGTGCAGTAAAACGAAATTTCTTTATACTGTGATACGATTTAAATTTAATATGGAGAAATGGCAGCAATGAAAAGCACTCAAATTCCTTTGATAGCTTCAAAGGGGGTAAAGTTGTTGTAATTGTTTTCAATCAGGAAAGTCAAGAAAACAATTTTAATTTTGATGCTCACAAAATACAAAGATACGTTATAAGGTATTTCTCCCGCCTTCTTCGCATGCCTTCGTGGTGTAGTGGTCTGTATGCTCGACGCGTAACCGAGAGGTCCGTGGTTCGATTCCCGGGGAAGGCGTTGCTTATTTTTCCCCTCTCCTGCTTCGTAAATACCTAACGTCTCTACAACGTTTGATAAAATAACGGCACATTGCTTCTGAAAGCAAGAAGTCGCATAAACTACTTTTAAGTGTCAAAATATTTCTTGGCAGTGTATCAGCAATTAGAATAAGATTGCATTTAGAAAGAACATAAACAGTTTTATTGTTAATTGATATATGTCTTCCACACATCCATGCATTAAACACTAAGGAGTGTTAATTTACTGGTTTCACCACAGTACGATATCTTTAATAATTAACGATCAAGGGTATGAGGTAAGTGATTCTGTACAAGTTTCGAACAAGTTTTAACTCTCTCCTAGCTCCAGTAATTAAACAACACAATAATTCCTCGGGCATTATTGTTAAAGAGTAGTGCTTTAGTCGGAGAGAAATAATTTAGATATTAAACAAGAAATAATTAGATCGTTTAAATGCAACGAACGTAACGCTAAATTTGAAAGATTCAGAGAATCACAGATTTATACTATTTTGGAAAAGTAGACGAATATTTATAAAGCTGTTCTAATCTTCAAAAAAACAATAAATGCAAAATCGAAGTAGATTTAAGTTTGAAATAGGAAACATTAACTAGATAGCTGGAGATCAAAACAAATTTAGAAACAAATTTCATTTTTACCAAAAATATGTTGGTAAAAGTTTTATCTTGTTTTTGCGGTGTAAGAAAATAAAATGAAATAAAAATAAAATACATTTTCAGCTTTAAAGGATGGTTTGTAAGTTTTAAATCCAGATCGGAATCGAAAATCGTAAGATTAGCAGACGAAAACAAAAATGTAGTCAATCGTTTTCTCTGATTTATAGAAAATAATTGAAGAAAATTATTATATAAACCTAAAACATTCACTGTGAGTGATTCTTAGCTTTATTGGGGAAAATTTTGATTTATAAACGTAACTTTAAATCAAACGAACAAAATCTTTATATATTGGACCGAATTATGGCAAAGCATATTAGGTCACTCTGCTTAAGAGTAGGACTAATTTCATAGAGGAATTTCGAAGGGAAACTAGCTTATATTCATATTAGACGTAAAGAAACCACAACACGTCTATGATTCCAAAGAGAATTTGAAGAAGAGTCGAGCTGACATTATTCAGCCATCGTCTACATCGCCACTACACTGTAAAAAATTTTAGTCCAACGTTACACCATTTAATGGTTCAAAATCAAAGATAGTACCAAAACATGGTTCACTTGATTTTACGTTTCACTGATATTTGGTGAAACGATCCAACTAGGTAAACGTTTCACTATTTTTAAGGAATACTTTGCAGCCAATCAAATCGAAGCATTCAGCGCATGCCTGGTCTTCCCGTGATTCCATCTTTAGAAAGGTTAATGGCGGCTGTTTGAATCTGTTAACGGATAGTCGGTTGTGTATTCGATAATTACAAGGTACGTATATTTTTGGTTTGTTTCCTTTTTGATTTATGTATCAATGAAATGTAAGATACAAAATGGTGTTAAAATGCATTCGCAGTAACTTTTTAATGATTTTGTTGGAATGAGTGGCGTTAGTGCTGAAGCCTACTTTCACCATTTGGTTATTACTACTGTATAGAACGTAGCTGAATAGAAGTCTAAAAAGAGATTCCCGAACATTCTTAGTAAAAACATTGTTATAACATAATGTGTAGTTCTGCATATATTACGTAATATGTATTGCTATAAAATACGTTATAGTCATTCTGTAGAAAATAGAATACTACAATACAAACATAGAATGTTCTGTCAGCATCAGTATTGGAATATAATAGTTCTTACGCTGTTTGTGAACTTGAGAAATAAGAAGCACATAATTCATCTAAAACGTTAAAAAAACTTTTTTGACATGAAAATTTAAGTCTTGTTGTTTAAAACTAAATTTATGGTTTAATTTTTCTCTAGATGAAAATCTTGGTACAGTGTCAATCATCATTGAAAGTGCTAGAAATTTCAGATTATGGTCAGCTTACTGTTATTAACTACGCTTAATATCCAAGTTTTTTTATCTCTGTAAAAATGTGCTGATGATTTCAAAGAGTATGTTGATTATGAAAACTTTCCCTAGGGATCCCAGCAAAATTGAAAGTTATTGATTGACATGATAAAACTGTATTTGGAATATTTTGTTGAAGTAGCAAGTTTTTTTATTGCTTTGTGAAAATTTTTGTTTATTAAATCTTATTGTTTGATTAAAACCATTTTGAAATATTATCTAAACTTTCCTTTTTACGAGAAGAATTTTTTGATAAAGATGCATTGAATTATTGTTATTTAGCCATGTTTTTAAATATTCTGTTCGAAAGCATGCTTATTTGGCCAAACTTGGTATTTAAAAATTTTGTTTTTCAATATTTCATATAATAATATATATTGAACTTGAACAGTTGTGTTTATTATGCATACTGTTATGATTGCTCACCAAGCTACTACAAAAATGCCAACAATTTATAGATTTTGTTCTAGGTACTCATTCAGCTTAGCATCAAACTGCCACAAATGTTGGAATTTAAGAAATTCTGTACATTTTCTCTGCCAAACTGGGAGTAAATTTCTGTTTTACTTATCATTCAAAATGTATCTTAATTTGTGCTTTTACAGATACATTGTTAATTTGTTGAATTTCTCAAGATCAAGAAAGATTTTGCCAAACTGGTAGTATTTTTAATAGCCGAAATGACAAAAATAATTATCTCTTAACCCCTCTTATAATCCTGCAAAATCATGTTTTGTAGTTTGAGGTGGAACGTAAATGAATTTTGACTATGGTTTCTGATTTTAAGAAATAACTTTGCATTAAGAATTTAATTAATATCAGGCATTTAAAATAATAGCAAATAAGAGACTTTTTTTTTTTGAAGTAGTTAAGATGTGCTATTGAAATTGTATTTATTTGTGTTTAAATCTGCAAAACGAAGTTTGATTGTTTAAAAATATAATTGATTATTTCTAACCAGTTAGAATATGAGCTAAGTGTTATTTCTTCATATGTCATTTCGTTAGTGGTAAATATGGCAGAATATTAGAGTAATTGACATTGTTTATTTTTTATTTGATATCAATAATTCATAGATGCATTAACTTCTTTTATAATTGGAGAGCATAACACAAAGATTTAATTTAAGTACTATTTTTTTAACTGTGCAGTATAATTTATTGTTAAGGGTAACAAATATTGCCAAATACGGTTAACGTCATTTAGAAAGCATTACATTAGTGTATGTGAGAAAAGAGCCTGTTATATAGGAAACAAATGAAGATAATTGTGCAAAACTGATGCTGTGGAATTTCCTTGAATATTTTTGCAAGTTGATTTTTGGTTTATATAATCTAAACCTTATTTTTTATTTGAATAATTTAAACTTTTTGCTTAATTTTACTTGTGAAGTCATCCAAAATAACATTTTGTTTCGAAGACATCCATTTTTTTTAATTCAAATAATATGCAGAGGACTATTTGTACTTTACCTTTTTTGTAATTATTTTAGGTAACTTTTAAGTGCTTATACATGAATACAATAAAAACGTTTGATAAATTTAAATTAAATGTATATTTTATAGTTATTTTGATGTAAATATTAATATTCTTTCAAGATGACAGTAATAAAGGTAAAGTAAATTTTCAGTTTAAATTCTCAGAGTATAAGTCTCTGATTTGTATCAGTAACTGTACATGTAATTGCTCCAGTTTTCTTTTTAATTATTTCAAATTGCTGAAATATTCAAAATATTCAGTTTTTAAGCTGTTATATTTTCAAAATATATTACTACAAAAAGTTGTGTTTCTGAAAATTTCCACTTTCTTAGCTAACAGTGCTTTTTGCAATCATATCATTGTATCAAGGGATCCCAATCGCCTCCAGGCGGGCAAGTGGCCCCAAGGTGGGCATGGAAATTTTATAGGGAGTCGATGAAGATCTGGACATTGACAGCCGAATTTGCAGTGGCAATTAATCAGCATAGTCAAGATTCCTATTGATTCCAGAAGTGCAGGTACGTATATGCTTTATTTCAGATTTTAAATGTCATACAAGAATAATATCCCAAAATAAAAGTTGTTACCAAACCAACATTGCCTTTTCCCTCTTCTAACCTAGTATAAGTAGATTTGAGTCAAGTCAGCAATTTACTATGGGAAGAAAGAAACAGGTTGAATATTTGTAATGGAAGTGATTTGAGAATTGAGCAATTTTATGCCAAATGCTAAAAGAATTACATGAATGCACAGATCACATTAATTATTCATACTTCTGTGTAATTAAAATTGAAGTTTTGTGCAGTTAAAATCCGTTATTTTGTTTCTGGCAACTTGTTTATATTTGTAAAATTAAAAATAAAGATTTAAAAAAAATTAATCCAATAAACCATTTTTTTAAAATTTTTGTTCAAAATTTTAGTTTGCTGTTATTTATTTGCAATTATTTGTATTTTGATTATGCTGCATTACAGAGAAAAATGTAAGGGGTTCGATGAAGAAAACGTTTTTCTAAAGTTCTTTTAAAAGGGGTTTATGTAAGAAAAAACTTGAGAACCCGTGCTTTACATAAGAAAAATTTTCCAAAATCTAGCTTCTCTATTTTTACCTTTACTAACTTGTATTATTCTTATTTTTAAATGTAATGTCATATATTACATATAATTTTCAAAAACCTTTTGGTATTTTCTGATTATTCATCCCCATTAAAAAGTCACAAATTGATTGCTGACTGGAGAGAGATATTTGTTTAGATATCCTTATTTCTAGTTCAAAAATGCTGCTTTCATAATTTCTTTTCTTTTTCCATATAAGACATGCAGTCTTTTTGGGTTTTTTCCACTCTTCTTTTCACGTACACAGCGATCTGCTTTCACTGAAGGAAGCAGCAGAGAATTCCAGAAACTTAGCATTTTGAACAACCATGGCATCAAAATCATAAAATGACACACATGAAAAAAAAAGGCACATGATGCCTTTAAACAAGTCTTATTGCACTGTATGTGTGTAGGAAGTTAAGTCTGAGATTTCGCCGATGAAAACTGCAATATGCTATTCACCGCTATACTGAAACACAGAAATTCCCATAGAAGGGATCATAATCTGCCGTCGTACTGGTGAAATGTCTGGAAAGCCATTTGGGGTTGCTATGGGCACAACTAAATTGCCACATAAATATATTTGGGTAATATTGGTAGGTTTATAATAGTAAAATAAACACTTTGGTGCTGGTATAATAATGTAATCCAGCTAATTTTCTTAATGTTTTGTATTTTTTTAATGCTTAATGTTTTATAATTCTTATAATTGTGTATTTTTTACTAAATATACCTTTAGATGTGTAGGCATATTAATATACATTATATATTAGATTTTTTTAAATACCGGTGGAATGTATGCTCTACCAGCAGCAACACATTTCAACATAAATATTTTTTGGCGGCATGATGCAATGCCTCATCAGTACATTTTTGTGCTTCTTTGCTGGGTTCGGGGATAGTCTTAATACCTCCTTTTTTAAAAAATAAAATCCTCAATATCTCAAAGTATTGATGTTCGGCCAGCCATATATTTGATATTTAGCCCTGGTATTTGACAAAAATTGTTTTTAATGCATCTTCCTTTTTTATTGTGTTTTTGTTTCTTCTATACTTTTTATTAGAAACTAAAAGTAAAACTAACATTTTACTACCAGTAATGATATGGTTGATACTGTTTAACACTGGCATTTCGACCCAGGTTTGAATCCATGCAAACGCACTGCCTGCATGTTTGGCTTCCTCCATGTGTAACATGAATGCAACCCAATGTACATACCCTAGTCAGATAGCAATCGAGTGGCTTGCTGCATCCAAATAAACCAATCAAAATGAATATTTAAGTTTTTATTAATTAAATTTAATATATTATGGATGCTTTATGTTATTTTTAGTATATATTGCAATGATAGTATATATTTGTTGTAACTTATATACTAAAACACAGAAACATCAGTCAGTATAACCTAGTAATACTAATAGTAACATCAGTCATGATACGAGGGTGAGAATTATGAAAGAAAAAATAAATATAAAATTAATAGTTTAGATAATGCATGATGTTATGTAGCTGTGTATTAACGCTTCTTTTTTTAGGTTCCCAATGATGTTGAAATAGAGCTACAAACAGTATCTAAAAGATGTTGTCTTCTTTCAATCACTGGTTGTGAAGGCCTGACCCTGTACTCCCCAAGACTACCTCGACATCCATGCAAGATCAGAATGTGTTGTGACTTATCTCAATTGGAACATTAGAACAAGCTTATGAAATTCATCCTGGCAAAAGAGTGCAGTCACCAAATGGTGCGTTATGAGGTACACCGTCGCTGAGCTTGATATAATGTGCTTGTCAGACCACTGTGCCCACAAATTACCACCCGTTGCATTTCCGATACAACCAACAGTGTGAAAAATCACTGATCTAATGTTGAGTACCATGCATTCTTTGCGTCTCTCTTCTAATGATTATGAACTGCAAGAACTGTTTAAGTATATGAGACAACCATTAAATTGTTAAATAAAAAATTCTAAATTTGGGTTTCATGATATTGTTAAATATCCTATTGAAATTTTCACAAATGTATTAAAATGACTACTACATACACTTGTGTTTTCTGAGATTTATTGGTTTAAATACTCCAGGATATGAAACTGCAAAATGCTTTTTGTCAATATTATAAGTAATGGTAAATATCCGCCCATGCATGCTTTACAAGTACATTTATCTTATTTATTTCATACAATTAAAGTTTTCAAGTTAGAAGAATGTTATTGATGTATGTCCTGTTTCTATATAAGCATAATAATGTATGCTAATTATTCAGAAGTACTTGTTATTAAATTCTGAAAAATAATGATTAAAATATTTATAAAATATACGTAATCATTCGACAGGTTTTATGAGTAGTTTCATTTTAAATTTCTTAAACAGAATATAAGTGATATAATTTATTAAATTATGCTTACATGTATGTCTGTGCAAAATTCAGCATAAAATATTTCTTAATGAATTACTTTTCTTACGTAGCAGTTGCAGAAAATTTGTCTATGTGGATTTAAATGTGTTCTTCATTAAAGCTTTGCCATCTTAAGTTATGTTTTTCCTCTGACTTATTTTACATGAAATGTTGACGTTTCTATATAACATGCTACCAAGAGATATGTTTAATCTGCAGAAAAATGGAATTTACTTTTGAATTTATTGAACAATATTAATAGCTTTGGAAAATTTTCTTTATTGTATAGGTACATAAGTATTATAATTTATCATGCTTCATAATATATTTTAACATATTGTAAATAAAAAATTACCATAAAGTAAAACTTGTTTTTGTGTGAGGAGGGGACATGGGAAACCTTACAGATCCTAGCAAATACTTCTGGTCTCCAAATTTTAAAGGTAAGTGTCATGGCATGTGAATGAAAATAAGAATTATGCATGGAATAATTTTTCTTTATATAGTATAATAGTAATTAGTTGAATAGCTGTTAATTACACATTACACACAATGTATAATATCAATTTTGTTATGAGAAAGCAATTTCTGTTGTAAATTTAAATACTAGAGACCTTGAATCTCAAAGCTAATGCAATTTAATTTACAAGTGAAGGCATATCAAACATGAATTTTTAAAATTCAGCTCTTGCAATGAGCAGTTACATTTTAACTTATTCCTATTGGTGTGTAAGGCATTTAATTTTGTAAAAATAGATTTTTATATACGTGCTAATATATTGCAAATGTGTATTTTAATGATATATATTTTATACTTTCATTCTCTCAAAACTGAATCAATCTTATGCAAGTAAATCTGCTGTTCTAGCCAAATTTTCAATAATTATTGCTATAGATATGCTGATTTGCATAAGAAATTTCTAAATATCTTAGCCACAGCAGTAATGAATTAAAAAAAGTACCAGGAGAAGGGTGCCATAGCAGTAATTGAATAAAAAAATACCAGAAAAATGGATAATAGAAAATTTTATGACTGAACTCTCAAATAACTTCCTATAATTTACAGTTAACGGTAAACATAATTATAATTAAGGGTTTAAGGTATTCTCAATCCATATTGTGATTTAACGCATTTCTAATTTATGGTTCAACATTCCCCATTCTTGCTTTAACATACTGCCAATTCTTGGTTAAACCTATTAACAAATAATGGTTCAGTGTTTTACCATCTTTTGGTTGCAACTTTTTCAGCACCATAGTTTGGTGAAACTTTGAACCAAATTTTTAACAGTGTAGGAAGTCATTATTCAGCCATCGTCTACGTGTAGTTACGTCGTCACTTGGAATCCTCCAAAGATGATCTTTTAAAGTTCCAGAGTATTGATCAGTGAGTTTTTCATTACGATCAAACAGAAGGATTTTAGAATTTGAAATCAAGTCTGCGTCAGTTATTTGCTAAATCAATAAAAATAACGAGAATTTTCATGTCATCCGCGTTATTTTGTGTTTCAGTTTTGTCTCAGAAGCAAGCCTACAGCAGAGTTAAACACTTAGCTTTCACAGCTCTTTTGCAGTCAGTTGTTATCCTAAATCAGTATGTTCCAAATAGGGTAATAAATTTTATATCGTTAGAAATAAATATGATGAAAATACTTAACAATATTTTTGTCTGCGACAGCCGAAGAATCATAGAAGCACGGCTAATTAAAACACAAGTACACAAAATATCATTTTCATGAGCAACTTATTGTATAAAATGCTGTCTTTTTAAATTTTGGAAGAAACTTGCCTAAATATTCCCAGCTTTATTTACCTCATGCTTTGGTTCTGCCTATGCAAACTTCAAACTGAATTCTTTAGAAATTTGGGAAAATTTTAATATTAACATTCAAAATAAATTATTAAGAACCGCAAAACGATTATACAACCGCAATTGAGCTGTTCCACTAAAACGTTTGACTGAAAACGCTAAAGGATTAAAATCCTAAGACATCTTATAAGAAAAGATATAACAGTTTTGTTTCTCGTTTTCTACTGAGCCGATTGACGGAATTCAACTTGCGTTTCTCATGTATCGAAAGCGCGACTTAGGATATATACACTGCTATGATTGATTGCTATGATTATTGATTATTGATTGCTATGATTATTATTATTATATTATTGATCGCTATGATATATACTACTTTGATTGATGCTATGATTTTGAACATGTATACACAGCTTTATCATTAGAGGAAATTTACAATAGTGTTCTTACGCTACCAGATCTTTTTCCACAGATCGACCAGATCATCACAAAAGAAGATTTGAAACTTTACCTGCAAGTAGTCATCTTTAACAATTAGTTATTATTTGATAACAAGTTTTATAAACAAATAAAGGGAATTCCAATGGGAGGAAATAGTTCTTCAGTCATTTGTACACTTTTGCTTTTCACGCAAGAATATAAGTTTCAATTATTACTAGAAAAGGAACAACTTAAATACACAGTCCAGTCACATTAATGTGACCATCTGTCAAAAGCCAGAATAACCACCTTTCGCAGAGCGGACTGCTGCGAGACGTGCAGGAAGAGAGTCACATAGGTCCCTGAAGGTGTTCTCTGGGATGTTGAGCCATGCCGACTCTAATGCCGTGGCCAGCTGCGCTAGATTACGCGGTTGAGGATCCATGGCGCGAACAACTCGATCGAGATGGTCCCACAGATGCTCGATTGGGTTTAAGTCAGGTGAGTTTGCTGGCCAGGGGAGGACGGTAAACTCATCCTGGTACTCTTCGGACCACGCACGTACACTGGCAGCTGTATGGCACCTCGCATTGTCCTGCTGGAAGATGCCATCATCCTGAGGAAAAACAATGCGCATGTAGGGGTGAACATGGTCCGCAAGGACAGATGCGTACTTGTATTGATCCATTGTGCCTTCCACAATGATCAGTGAACCTAGAGAATGCCAGGAAAACATTCCCCAGACCATAATGCTCCCGCCTCCAGCTTGGACCGTTCCGGCAATGGTTGCAGGGTGGTTCCTTTCAGAGGTTTCACGCCTTATACGCCAACGTCCATCTGTCCGATGGAGCATAAAACGCGATTCATCCGAAAACGCAACCTGTCGCCACTCAGTGGACGTCCAGCTGCTGTACTGGCGTGCAAATTCTAGCCTTCGCCGTCGATGAACAGCAGTCAGCATAGGTGCACGAACCAGGCGTCTGCTTCGGAGGCCCAGACGCAGCAATGTTCGCTGAATAGTACTTTGGGAGACACTTTTGGTAGCCCCTTGGTTCATTTTGGTGGTCAGTTGCTCAACGGTAGCCCGTCTATCTGCCCGAACGCATCTCCGCAACCGTCGTTCGCCTCTGTCATCTATGGCCCGTGGTGCACCACATTTGCCACGTCGCTGATTTTGGACAGTCCCATTTTGCCATGCACGGTACACTTTTAACACGGCGGCACGCGAACAGTTCACAAACTCAGCCGTTTCGGAAATGCTTCCACCCTTGGCCCGAAAGCCAATGATCATGCCCTTTTGGAAGTCGGATAAATCGCTTCGTTTCTGCATTACGCCAACGATTGAAATGTTTTCCGAAGCCCTCACACACCCTTTATATACGCTCAACTGCACTGTGCTGCCACCTGCCTTCTGTGATTGGTTATTTAACTCTGACATGGAAAGTACGTGGTGGTCACATTAATGTGACTGGACTGTGTATTATGCCTTTATTTATAGATATATCGACGACATCTTAGGAATTAATAACTTTAACAAAATTGAACGAGTAGATACTTATCCTTCTAGCTTAACAATACAACATAATCTACCTTGACTTAAATATCATTGATTACAAGAAAATTAAAATTTACGATAAACGAAGAGAATTAAAATATAACACCCTAAAATTGACCAATTGGACATCTAACATCTTTCTCTTTCGCTTAAAAAAGTCGGCATTTACTTTAATCTTTAAATTGCTTGTAACAAATTATATAAAATTTTTGCTTAAACCGAAAAGGAGGCAGTTTGTGGATGACTTTAAAAAGAATTCAATGTATATATGGAATTTAATTCTTAAGAACTCTATCTTTGACATTCCACATCAGTGAATTAAGTTAATGTATCTATATATAAGTAAATACTCTCTAATTTGCTGACCACTGAACTTTTACTAATTAAGAGCCTTTTCCTTTTCTGAAAGACTTTTTTATAGCTCGAAATGGTGACTTTTTACTAACAAAAACATTTTCCATTTCCGAAACTTTAGCCAACTCTACCAGAACTCGCTTTTTTCAGTCCTTCAGACGCTTCCGTCTAGCAAATTCCAACACACTGCCACAAAACTGGACTCCTCCTTTCTCAGCTCATAGGCTTAGAAACAGTGTCACAAATTACGTAGCAGTTTGTATGCCCTAACCTACAGCGAGGCAACCCCGTAGCATAATTGCATTCACTGTGGAATAGAAGCACCTACAGGTAGGAAGAGTTTTTTCATTATAATTTGTTTTTGCAAAACCCTTCCATTTGTAGCATTTTTTTTACTTAATTCCCCTCAAATGGCCGCATTTATTTCTCCATTCCTTTTACTTTAGCAAAAAGTATTTTCATATTAAGTGCGCATTCGAACCTAGCCTTTATTTAGCCTTTACATTTGACATTCAAATTTTTCGATAAAAAATTTGAGCTTTACATTTTAATTAGTACAGCGTTTCATTTTTATTATTCCTGTTATTATCTTATTATTTCATTATAAATATTTCTTTCGATTGTAATTAGTCCAATTTTTCCCCATGATTCTAAGTGTTTTATTTCGGCATTACATGTATACTTTTCCTTCTATAATTTGTCTCTATTTGTGGTCGGACAACAAAAACGGGTAGGGAAAAGAGATCAGTTCAATGAGAGCCTCAAATATGTATAGGTTTATTGAAGAATGATGTATAAAAATATTTTTAGAATTAAAAACCATTGTGCTAATTGACGATAGAGGTCTCAATGAGTTGATCGGAATGAAACTCGTTTTGTTGTTCAGTTAATTGATTTTGTTTAAAGCTTCAGAACACTTTTCTTTACAGAAGTTCTGTTTGGAGCTTTAAATAAAAAAGATAAACTTTGTTTTTCACCGTTTTGGTATTTTTAAACATTTCCTTTACTTTTTCTGCTCTAAATGTATATTATAAAGTTTGCACGTTCATAAAAATGGAAATAGGTAGGGGATCGTGATTCTTACAGTCCTTAAGTAATTCTTTAATATATTTCATTTCCCATATTAGATGGTATAAATTTTGCAGCACTACGCGCAGATTTTTCTAGTTTTTTTTCTCTCAACAACGAATAGAAAATTTGTCAACTTTCTCAATAATTCTCTCTTATTTATATATCTTTTCTGAACGGCCCATTGAAAGGCGTATCAACTGAGCTTTACTGTATTTTCTCTTTTAATATATGCAGTTTTCAAATGCATGGTAGTCTGGCTCACAAAGTATACTTTCGAAAGAAACAAATAAATAAAATAAAATTCTGGAAAATGTTTATGTTAATAAATGTATTTAAAATGCGCGGTACGAATGAATAAATAGAAAATTTTAAAACAATTATCTGAAGAGACAATGCAGCACAAACAATTAAAATAAAATTCTGAAAATTTAAATTACCTTAAATAATAACTATGACTAAAAATTATAGTATAAAGAAAACTATTTGAAAAAAATAAACTATGAGCCTTTTATTTAAACTACGCAGTTCGAATGAGTAAATAGAAAATTTTAAAACAGTTCTTTGAAAGAAATCATGCAACTTAAATAATTAAAATGAATCGAAAAAGATAAAATAATAACAATTATAATTAAAAATATAATATAAAGAAAATTATTTGAAAGTAGGGAACGATTATGACGTTTTTTCCACACACGCTCATGTAAAAAGGGAAAGCAAAATAGGTTGCCATATATTAAGAAGTTCGCCAAGTGAACTATTCTTGGCGCAAACTGAAAAAAATGCGCCAAGTTAAAATTTTGAATTTCTCCGTAAATTTCGCACCAAATTTTACAACATTTAATATCTAGCCATAATTTAAGTCGTAGAATCGAAATATGTAAAAACATTGGTATGTTATTTCAGAAAAAGTTCGATTTTGTGTCAAAATACCTATGTTAGAACAGTGCTATATATAAATCTAATCCTAAGTCGCACTTTCGAGACATGAAAAACGCAATTTGAACAGCCCAGTAGAACGAGAGATATAGAACTGTCCTCACCTCTCCCCGCAGTGTGCATAGATATGCATATTGAAATGTGTCTAGACAATTAAAGTAGCATATATACATTAAAAGAAAAAGAATCAGGGTAAAAATTGGAAGAGTCATTTTGTAATTATAATCAAGAAAATACCTCTAACTTATGGCCTTTTTGGTAAATTTAGGAATTTTGGGCCAAATCCTTCGTCGTTTGGAGGATTTTATGATATAATTGGATGCTGTAAAATACAGTTCTGATATCGTTTCGTGTTAGTTCTTTTTTTAGTACACTATGTTCATTTTAAAACAAGCACGTAGCAAAATCCTTATATGAGTCTTATATTTTTATTTTTTGACTTTATTGACCAGTTCTGTCCATTGTCCCAGCTGTTTTAGAGGAAGAATACTAGTGAGTATACAGAATATCTAAAACACCTTTAACAATGGACCGATCTGAACAATAAAATCAATAAGCAAACAATTGTGTCACAGAATTTTTCTTAGGGGGGTTTTCTCTGAAAATCTAGTTATGGTTTCTTATGAAGTATCACCAATGATTGCTGAGTCTGAAAATTTTTATGCAGTTGAGGGAAAGTTAATAGTTTCTGCAATAAAAATATTGGCATTTCGTAAATGTGATAAAAACAGCAAAATCAGATAAATATTCTCTTCAATGACACAGTGAAGGGTAGCATCGTGGAAATAGAAGATAATTTCGAAGAAACCGTTGTAGTTCGCTTAAAACAATGCAATATTTTTTCTTCAAGTCAGCAAAAGTATAGACATATCGAACAATGATTTAATGTGTTTTGTGATATATGATTTTGAGAACACATCTGATGAAGAATTTCTATTTTGCAAAGCACTAAATACAAGAGCAGCATTACAAGAAATTTTTAACTCTCAAATTTTGTTAACAAGTTACATAACATTTAAAACGTCCGGAGATGCGTTGTTAAAATAATACACATTTTGTTATAAAAAATCATATTTTTTTACTTTTTAATAATCTCTTTCATCTTCTATGGAATTAAATGCAATATTAGGATCAAACGTGTTTGCTTTATTCTCATTAAACTTATAAAACAATAAGAAAAGATTTAACATACCTAAACAACATATAATCTATATAAGAATGTACAAGATTTTCACTTTCTTTAATATATCAATATTGTTACGTTTTTTCTACTTCTTCGCACGTACGTTAAGGGTTCGCGGATTTCGAGTGATTAATGACAACATTTGATGAAGTACGGAAACACAATTTATTACCCAGTATTTTTCAAGACAGCTCCAAAATCACGTTTACAGTCGTCGAAGAAATTCTATAAACGCGCTGAGACAATCAACGACACAGCCATCAGGCTATAACGGGGGAGACAGCTTCACGGCAAAGCATCAGAGTACACTCCAGACTCTGCTCGGTCGTTCTCGGGACTCTATGTACTCTCTAGACTCTCCACGCTACAACTCGCGACGCACTCGACATTACACTGGAGTACAGCTCCCAACTCGGTTCAGTCGTTCCCGGAGCTCAACACACTCCAAGGTAAATCTCGACGATGCACTAGCTCACGATACACTAAGGGATTCTCTCGATGCACTCGACGACCAACTTGATAGACTACGCATACTGACTTCCCACTGACTCCACTCTCCACGTACCAGCAGGGTTTATATAGCTTTTGGCTTGTGTTCCAGAACATTCTGGGCTAAACCAGGAAGAATTCATTCCAGAAGGTTCTCCATGCGTTTATAGCATATCGCCAATTTTGTCCCCAAATGTCTCTAAATGGTCGATTTCTCGACAAATGTGGCAACCCTGTCTTCCCTTGCCATTTTCTGGCAACCCTAAACCTGTTTTGTGGAGAAGCTATCTTACCGCGTCTGGACATTTCGTAACAATATTATTGCATGCATGGTTGCATTGCACCTTACACAAAGAAGCCTTGCCATAAAAAATGCCATTGCTTTTGCAAACTGCTGTGCAAGAGTAACTAAAATTTATAAATTTTGTAAACATCATCCAGATTATTCAGTGCCTTATTTAAAGAGAGGCAGCAAACGTTTTTAGTCCAAAGGGGCTTTGTCCCTGAAGGACTATTGTTTTCCGTTTTGCGATTTTGCATAGGAAACATTAAACGTCTGAATCACTTTTCAAACTGTTGCCATAAAATATTGCAGCCCTGTATTATATTTAAAGAAATTCCGAGTAAATAATAAAGAATCTGTATAAATGTATGTATATTTCTCCAAATGTGGTAAAACAGCGGTACCTGAAGCCATCCAATTTTGAATAGCATACGTTTCCACCCGAATACGCGCATCTGGAAGCCCAAATTTGGAATTTGTTTTATTATCTATTTCATATTTTGTAAAACTTTAACAAATTTTTGATGAACAAATTCAGACGATTTAGAAGCGAGCAATGACAACACTCTACGGGCAGAAAAAAACCCTTTTTATCTAAAGCGCGAGGAAATGTGTATCGGAAATTCTAAAGATATGCTCCTTTTAAAATTATTTTGCGATATTGCTGTTGAACTGAATTTTATGGTGTTAAGTGCGAAGTATATGATATTTAATAAATAAAGGTAACACACAAAAGGCTAAAAAAAAGCCCCTATGGACGAAATTTCTAAACCTCTCAGTTTTTTTTTTTTTTTCATTTTTGTATGTATTTTTGTCACTTTCACAGTAGAAAAATAAATATTTGGACATAATTTTTCTTTAATTTGATAAATATTTTTAGTAGGTCACGAAGGAAAAGTATTGAAAACCATCAACTTACAGTTCGGGAAACTCTAATCTAAAATATCTTTATATACATTATTTGCTTAATGAAGATCCTTCTGCCGTCTACTATTTTGCATTTCTTAATACGTTTGATCCTACAGTAACAAAATCTGACATGGAATCCATGAATTCAAGTCCTAGAGTGCGGTTTAGTAATTGTTTCATGGCGCCATCTATCCACGCAATGTAGAATTTTCTTGCATTTCAAATGTGCGAAGTAAATCGAAATAAATGATTCGGGGCTTAATATTTAAATAAATCTTATGTCCCTAAAAACCTAAAATAACTAATTCAATTATAATAAATTAACATGTAAAAACTAATTCAGTTATAAATTAAAACATATAAAAAATTATAACTATGAATTGAAAATAATATTAGAGTTGTTAAAAATTAAATTCTTAATTATAAACAAAATACGTATAAAATTAACGTTGAAACATTGAAAATGGAAGTTAAAACGAATGTGTTAGCTTCATTTCTTTTAGTCTGTGCAGTTGTCATCCAAACATTTTAGAATAAAATTTCTTTATGAAATTTCTATTTACGTGTAATGAAAGATTAAATATAGCATTAGTTCTAGCATATAAAATAAAATTAGAAAATAATTCTGATGGCTATCCCAATTAGACCTTCTTCCAATTCCATCAATAACTAACTGTGTAACCCGACTCTGGTGTCGGAGGTGTAATATTTACTGGGAAAACAGATATAAAGTTTTTGCGAATAACGTAATTTTCAATTCATAAATTTATTTACCTATTAATTATATTAGAATATGCAAACATGTCTTTCATAATTAAGTTTTTATAACAGTTAAAACTATTATTAAATATCTATCTCTTTGTACTTTTTTATGATTAACTTTAAACTATTTCATATAATCGTTAAAAATTAAAATATGGTAAAACACAAGCTTGTACGCTGCATCTTCTTGATGAATATTTTTATTTGCCGTGTTGGAAAATCAAATTATTTTAGAATATGCAAACATATCTTTCATAATTAAGTTTTTATAACAGTTAAAATGTTATTAAATATCTATATCTTTGTACTTTTTTATGACTAACTTAAAAATATTTAGTAAATTATTTTTTATTTATTTATCCATTCATTTTTCTATGTATTTATTAATTTGGAAACTGATCATTTTGAATTATTAGCAGTAGAAGTACATAAAAAAATCTTTCATATAATCGTTAAAAATTAAAATATGGTAAAACACAAGCTTGTATGAATATTTTTATTTGCCGTGTTGGAAAATCAAATTATCCTGCGAAAAATTACATTTCGCCTTCAAAAATAAAAAAAAAAACTCTTTATGTGTCATGTTCCCTGCTCCAGTTGTGACATCAATTTCTGAATCCTCGCATACATACATACATAATTGCGTGTATGTCTGTTTTCTCTAAATGTACGATTTGTGAAGTGTGTTCTGTACTCGTATTTCTCACATCAGGTGTGCAACTGAAAATCTTGGAGTATTATATAACCTTTTCAAACGATAAAAAATATGCAATTTATTACTCGGCTGAAATCTGACAAATTTTATTCTGCTTGTCTCCTGAGTAACGAAATCAGTCAGCCATATGTACCTCCGTGCGATTTTATAATAAAAAAAATCTGATGTGTACATCACATGGCTTCCTTCTACGGAATATTAAATTATACACATTTTACATTTCATTTAAACTTATTGGATTGAATTAAACCTACTTCATCGATAGCGCATAAACCACAATACAATAAACGCACTCTTTAAAATTCACTATATTTGTTTACCATAGCGACACTCTGGAGCTAGGTTCACTTAACAGTGTTACGTCTCATTCATTTTATAACTCAGAAGCACAAAAATTGTGTATATCATCTGAAGGCTTATATAATCGTTGCCACATCCTCTATTCAAATACTATGACAAATCTAAAACAAATTAAGCAAACAAACGAAAAGAAAAGTTTTCCACAGACGTTTCAGTATTTTTCATTCAATTAATTCAGATCTCACTTCGCGACAAAGCAAAAATATATAGAAACTCAAAATGTCTTTATTAAAAATTACGAAGTAAATCTTAAACACTTATTTCCTCGAATAAATTCCAGAATGGATTAAGTATGATTTAATTCGCAGTAATAAAAGAAGGCGTTATCTTTGTCCTTCAGAAGCTTAGTTTCTCTAGATTGACAACAAATCCACTATTCTGCTAAGCTTCAGATGTAAACAAATATGGCCGCTATGGCCAAATAATTAGTTTTAGCTGCAGTTAAACAACTGTTAAATTGTTGCTAATTCTCCAATTATAATGTGCAGGTTTAAAGGCATAAAAACCTTAACAGGAAGATAAGAACAACATAATTCAGTCATTTTTAAAGCAAAAAATGCACAATTTACAAACATATACATACGAATAAAGAAACTGAGCTCGCCGAGCCGAGTAATAGAATGTTTATATTTAAATACTTTTGGTGCGGCCGATTGCAATCAAAATAGGAGGTGAACATCTACATGTTATAGCAGTCCTATATACAAAATTTCAATCTTCTGAGGCTACTCGTTTTTGAGTTATACGACATACATACATACGTACGAACGTATGCACAGACGCCAGGAAAAAAATCTCTTCAGAATCCATTTTAAATCAGCTTTATAATTTTTTAGGGGGGGGAGAAAAAGAGTTCTTTATTCTGTGCTTTCGTTCAGACATCAGGCAAAAACATCGTTAAATTGCATTCGATAGAGATCAAAATGGATATTTTCTTTGAAATATGATAGCCGAAATTTTTAGCGATTGCAATACTTTTTTTTCTTCGTACAACGAAGTAATTATCAAAAATTTTCATTATTTATAAAAGTTTGGTTTAGAATGGTTGTACGTTTCGTGGCGCTTAAAGGTGCGCCAAATATATGGCGAATGTTCTCGATTTAAGATACAAGCAGATATGAGACAAAAACTATTTAAAAAATATATGCTTATGAGAACGTTACTTGATCTATTATAAATAAAATGACTGAAACATGAAGAATGAATAAAACTAGAAAATAAAATCAAAGTAGATAACGCACACTAAAATATTTAATATGTATTCAAAACATATCAAATTATATGATAAAATTCAGTCTCTGCCAAATTTTAAAACAAATTTACTATTGACGACTTTTCCGATTAAGCAGTGAAGAGGTGAGTTACAATTCTTAAATATATACTTTAAATGAAATCTCCTAAAATATGAACAGTCTAATGAAATATGACGCAACGATAAAACAGCTTTACACTTCCATGTAAAATTTAGTATGGTTTCGCTCTCGGCTTTTATAAAGTGTAATTGGAGAATGTCGGCTCTAAGATGAGTCAAAAGAATCTCCTCTTTCAGACTTCTTGTCGCCATTCAGTACTCCACTGCCCGTTTTACGCCTTTGAAGTTGTGTTTGACTTGATGGTAGGAACTGCTACTTCTTCATGATTTTCTGCAAGATGGCACTACGGATATTTCTAAACGTAAGAAGATGGCTGCATAAATCTACGGCTGAATTTTGCCACCATGTCTGCCATTTAATTATTTTAAAGCCTACACGCTTTGGAATCCACTTGTTCAGAATTTGAAAACCACTTCCCCTTAAATTCGCATTTAGCTTTAGAACTTCAAAAATTACAGGATTGTGAATACTAGAAAATATTCTAACTCTTTCAATACACTATACAAATCAGTATAAATGACAGACTTTTCCTATCCTAAGTTAGATATGCATGAAAGGGCATAATTCATAACACTGAATTCAAAGTGATTACTTAGCAATCCTCTTAGAATCGTCTACCTTCCAACCCCGAATGATATTCCAACATGATTGTCTGCTTTCGAACCATCTGTATACGTAGAAATATAATTTCTGGTAATATATAGGGTGATCGAGTAGAGATACTTTATCAGGTTTAATAATAAAGTGGCAGGTTGAGATATAATGCATTAAAATATTGAAGAAACATAACTGCTTACACCGTAACTAGAGTGACGGCTCACAAAAGGCAATTAAGTTTCAAATGCCTTTTGTTGCAACTGTAAATTTGAAAAAGCTTTCTGGACACTTTTTTGTCTACATACAGGCTCTACAGACAGATGGGGTCCTGAAAGCTCTAAAACAAACCCATAGGACTTAATTATGAATGGGTTCCACTTCCACTAAAGTAAAACACGTTACTAATTCATAAGCATGTGAACCATAATGTAGCCAAGAGTGGAGTAGCATTCTGCAGACCGAAGCAATGAGCAACACTCCGCTCCCTCTGAAAGACTTTTCTAGGATTTTTAGAAACTTAAGTACTCTGAAACAATTCTTCCACGCGTGTACCACGTGTGGAAAGAATATCAGTTTTCAGTATAACATCACTCCTAAAAATTTAACTTCAGATGAAATCGAGATCATCGACTCTTAAAAGTGAAGCTCAAGATCATGACGGAGTTCTATCTTTCCATAAATGTTTACGCAAACGGTCTTCTGTTTCCAAAATACAAATCCTTATTTATCATTTATCTGGCCATTTCTTAATCCTGTTAAGGAAGATACGCAACTGTGTCTCCAAATATCTCATATCTGTATCTTGATAACTCATCTAAAGGTCATCAGCATTGAATGACCTTGAAACAATAGGAGAAAGTGAATTTAAATTTATATTTAAATTTACATTTTTAATTATTAATTATATTTAATTATATTTTATTTTTAATTATATTAATTATATTATTTTTAATTATATTAATTATTTTTAATTATATTTTAAATTTTATTTTTTATATTTTTACAGAATTTATATTTTTAAGCTGAACAGTATAAAGATTAGAACCCAGCTCCTGAGGCTTATCTTCTAGCTCATATATTTGAAAACACAAAGCCAATCCTTACTTGAAACATCCTTGCTTTCCAAGACATTTTTACATGACTTGCTTTAGACATGGCTGGTTACTGCGTGAGCGTGACGTGAAAATCACTCAAAACGCCGTTTCTCCACGTTTTATCGTATTTCTTTCCCATTTAAAAAATAGACACTTGAGAAAGAATTTGTGGATGGAAATTTCCAAAAGAAGCACATGTGGTTTACTATTTTTTGAAACAACTTGCAGACACAGTTCATAAGCTGACAGTTGTAGGAGTTCTTTACGTTTTTTTTCCCTGTCTTAGCTATGGGAATGATGACAGCTTTCGTCTACTTCTCCAAAGTATGTCCCATCCACTGTTGGTTGTAAAGAGCGAAAACGTTAGTTAATGACTTATAGGGCAGATGTTCCATATTTGGTAACTGATACCATCTGTACCCTTACTGTGCTGTGCCCTATGTGTCTGTGATAGAGCTCTTTATTTTAAGAGGCGTAAACTGTCCATTATAAGGTTCAGAGTTCGTTATAGTTGAACGTTGAAACCTTGGCTGTAAAAGCATGTATTAATATATATACAGACTCATCATCTGGTTTGGAAGCACTAGCAGATGTTTCTAACACTAATATTTTGGTCTTGTATATAAAAGATATGCTTGTAAAAGTTGAGAAAGTACATGAAGTTAAAATAACTGAGCGAAAGCCCATATTGGTGTTATAGGCAATAAGAGGGCCGACATTCTGGCCAAAGAGGCTGCTATGAGTAATGGCGGGGAAGCGTTCAATATTCAAGCATAAAAAAAATGTTATTGGTAAATCACCATTTCTCTTTCCAGCAATCAATTATGATTGCTGGAAAGAGAAATGGAATATTTTGGGAAAATGAAAGATTATTTATTATACATTTCGTCGAAAGCTGCGTATTATTGGGACATGTTATGGAAACCCATGGTAATATAAAGTAATTCTATTGCCGCAATAAAGAGCTTAGATCTGCAATGGATTTGAAGACCTTTATAAATGGCAATAGAACAATACTGGGATTTTTGGTTTGATGGTTTTAACTGCATTTCTGCTTTAATCTGTGTTTTAGTCTTTTGTTTTAATCTTTTAATTACATTTTCGTTTGTCTGTGTTGGGTGTGCTACGTTAACCAGGAGGCCGATTATTATCGGCCATGAGGTTTGCAGCACACTTGTACATTTACATTACATTACCCAAGCCATAGACGTTGCCTATCGGAACTTCCGATCCCAAGCCACGTAAGGAATACATTGAGGAAGTGCCGATCGCTTATCTCCAAATCATAGGTGCAAAGGACAGTGACTTCATGATTAACACTGTCGAGGACAGCTAAATGCCCTTCGTTTCAAACCGAAGCAGTGTGTTAGAAGCAGTATCTTACCCCTCAGTTACCAGGACCCTCCTTTCTAACTTACGTTTCTTCCCGCACAGCAAAAGAATAGGTGGCTTTTTCTCCATGAGAAGCCAGAGACAAAAGGGGCGTTACAGCAAATCATTTGAGCACCAACCACGAAGGAGAAAGACATTTGAGCACCAAAAACGAAGGAGAAAGACAGAAGAATGCAGAAGATAAGAAAAGAGGCAAAAGGAAGATGGGAAGTTTACCGAGACTCCGGAATCATGACATCTGTCTCACCTAGAAAGTGATTCCCGGATGTAATAGAGTACCTTGGAATGGCCACACCTGTACTCACAGTACAATGAATTTGCAAGGATTTCCTTTACCCACATACACCTATATATGTATATAAATAAGATAACCTAAGAAGAGCAGCTATAGGTAGCGAGCGACAGTGATTAAATATTGCTGGAAGATGGCCCTTGTTAGCTTTTTTCTTAGCGCGATTCTCTTCCATTCGAGGTTTCAGCTTAGTGTGGACGAAAGTTATCAGGACTTAGTGTTCTGTGCATACTCTTTGCAAACATGGTGAATTACTTACAAGGGTTCTTATCCTTACGTTCTAAGTCCTGACCTGGAACAGGGAGCGGAAGGTACGCTATGTTCTGATGTAACTGCTGGGCTGGAGAATAACTGCACGTAAAGGGATTTGAAATCCTTTTTTATTAATTCACTATTAATAACAAACCTCCCAATTCGGGAGAGATACAGAACGTAACAGACCACACTTTGGTCGAATTTAACAATCAAATAAAATTAAATACTAAACCTAAAATAGAACTTAATTAAACTTTGCTTCGCAGAGCAATTCGCGGAGATTGGCCTCTATCTAAAAGGGTGCGTAGCAAGGTATACTAAATACTACCGCACTTTAATTTATTTTACAATGCAATCACGTAGTAAGCACTATGGCTTATAAATTTAAACTGCTAGCTGGTCAGGCGAACGTTGAGCAGCGTGACCGTGATCTGAGGCAAAGCTCTCACACACCGAGAGGTTTCTACCTCTGGCTTAAATAGTGCTTGGCTGAACTTCAAAAATTAGCATAAGCTAAAAACGCGCGCTTCTTCTGACAGGAAGTTGAAGCAGAGAGGAGATAGAAAAGATTTAAATTAAAATAAACTTGGTTAGTTTAACTAAAACCTTACAAACTTCCCGCCAGAATTGCGATAGTTAAACTACTTTGGTCCAAACGGACCATGTTGAAAACTAGCAATTCTAAATAGTCGAAAATTTCACTGTTCTAAACTTAGGCCAACTCTTACAAGGCAATATATGTTTGTGTAAAATACAGACGAAATTTTCTGGAACAACAATCTTCAACATTTTTTTTTTCAAGTCTTATTCTTCAAACAGTCTTACTCCTTCCAGCAAAATCTGGAAGGAAAACAACTTTAGTATGACATAATAACAGAATAATTCTAAGTGGTACAAATCCTTATTTTTTTTTTTTTGTGTAATTTTGCACACACACATTATCATTCAAGCACAATTAAATTCTTCCCCCGTATGCTCTCTCACCGGTGTTGGATGTAAAGCAAACCGCCATTGCGGGTTTTTATGTGTTCGGGGGTGTTCAACTCTTCCACCTACAATCGACTAACATTAGTTAGAACTTGACATACGAGACCTGAAAAAAACGCCCTATAACCAGCTAATCCTAAGGTTCTCACTAGCTTTATGTCTAACACTTTAAGTGTATTTGGTGGAGAGCCTAATTAACACTTGCATTCTAAAATAGTCAATCTTTAACTTTTCATGCATACAAATTCGCAGTTTGCACACAACATTCACATTAATATTGCACTTAACGTGCATTGCTAGCATAATATTATTTGTTACATTTCATAACACATTAACAATTTCATAGCAATCCTGAAATGCAAATAGAGGTTAAATTTCTAAGCTTACAGAAATATAGGTTAAATTTCTAAGCTTACAGCAAGTGCTTCCTATTCCTTTCTCAAGGTACTTTCTTGAAATATCAAATTACATTGAATTAATAGTCTACAGACTAAATCGTGTTTTTCAATTTTCCGAATTTTCATTCTAGACATTTTACAAGTCTTTAGACAAAGCGTCATACAAAATCATTTAGTTAACATATTCTTTTCAGCAATTCATTGCTTTTACAGAATTAATCTATTTACAAAATTAAGTAATTTTAAATCTTTAAGAATTACAATTTCTTTTAACAAAACATTTTACTTTCCATATGAGAACTTATCGCTCACTTGGCGTAAAAGTCAACCTCGCTTGAGGTAAAATCAGTCCTGCAACTTGCAGTATACTCAAAAATTAACTAAACTTTTGAATACGAAATTGTACTTATCTTATTATGATCGTCCATCCTTTTCTTGGCCCAATCTTTAAAACTTGAGTAAGTTGTGGCCTGGTTCAGTTTCCTCGTTTTTCGTTGTTCTTTCGGAGCCTGCTCGTCTCTTTTTCTTTTGAAATTCCGTCGTTGTATCCTCGGCAATTTCCTTTGTAGAGGAGGTTGCTCCGCTGGACGTTTGGTGGACTGGGCCCTTCTCTCCTGGGCCCTTGCTCGTTGCTTGTCCTGGTTCCTGCTGTATTCGGGAAGTTGATTCTCAGGCTGCAATCGACGTTTCTTGCTTCTCAGGCACCTGTCCGATGATTCCACAGTTCTTTTGGATACATTGGGCTTCCCTTGCCCATTCTGCTTTCTTCTCTTGGTGCGCTCGTAATTCCGTTCGTAGATTTGTTCACCTGCATCGTGAGACTTTCTTTTGAAACCACCTTTTTGGTTCTTATTTCTTTGTTGGGGGGGAGCTTTCTTCTTCTGACATTTCGATGCCGTTGTAGCTGGTTCCTGCTGTTTTTGCTGACGTATATCTTCCTGGCTAGTCGATTGCCTCGGATCCTGAAACGAATCTTTAAATACAGCCATTTTGCTGCGATTATAGAACGGTTTTATTTGGTCCACATTCGCTTTGAGCGTTTGACCATCATTTCTTTTTAATATAACCACTGCCCCCGTAATTTGTTCAATTGTGAACGGGCCTTCAAAACGCGGAAAAAATTTCCCCACCTTTTCCTCTGGGGCATTTGACAAGTTGTGTTTAATCTTCAACACTTCATCTCCCACATTGTACTTGACCTCTCTTCTTTTTAGGTCATAATACAATTTCTGTTTTCTTTGGGCCATTTCTATATTTCCCGTCGCTTCCCGTATTAACTTTTGTATATCACTCATTTTAAATTCTTCTGCCCTTTCCTGTACAAAGAACAGTTTATCTAGGGGGGTCAAGATCTTTCTTCCTAAGAAGAGTTCAGCGGGTGTTTTTTGTGTAGTATCGTGTTTGGCGGTCCTAAGTGCAAATGCAAATTCATTTATATGGCTATCCCAGGTAGAGTGATAGTTTTTCACATAACTACGAATTATTTTCACTACATTTCTATTCACCCGTTCCGCTATGTTTGACTGCGGACGATACGGGACCATCTTTAGATGACGTATGCCCAGTTTTGCACACATTTCCTCAAACATTTTACTAACAAACTGAGGACCATTGTCTGAAATAACTTTTAGGGGCGCCCCGTATTTTAAAATATACTTATTTAGAATTGAATCTACTACAATTTTTGCAGACGCGCGTTTTAACGGAATTAACTCTAACCATTTGCTAAAATGATCCACTATAACTAAAAGATATCGGCTTTTATTAACTTTACTTCGAGGGTAAGGTCCAAGTAAATCGATGCCTATTATTTGATTTGGGAATTCTGATTTAATACTATTTAGGAACCCGGCCGGGCGGAAATTAACATAATTATTTAATTGACATGTTGGGCACGACTGGACATACGCCCTAGTAAACTTTTGCAGTTCTGGAAAGAAAACTGCCTCGCGAACTCTCTGAACAGTTTTTCTTATACCTAAATGAGCCGAAATGGCACAATCATGCAACTCTTCTAATACATTCAACCTCATGCTAGCTGGGATAACCGGTCTATATTCATGATTCTCATTAGTAGCTTTCGTATAGAATAACAGTCCGTCAATTAATTCGTAATTTTCGGCCCTATTTCTTATCGGCACAATATCCGGATGATTGAAATTCTCAGGGTCGGCCAAATAATTGTATATATTTTTGAACTCCGGATCTTTTTTGAGTTCGGCTATTACTGTTTCACGAGAATCTAATACTTTGGATGTTAACATGGCTATCTTAATTACACTTCCATTTTCATCTAAGTTAATTCTGCTTAAAGCATCTGCCACAACATTTTCCTTTCCCGGCGTATGTTTAATTATTAGGTTATATTCCTGTAATTTGAGAGCCCACCTTATTAATCTGGGTGATAAATTTTTTCCAGAATAGAGTCTAGTGACCGCCGCGTGGTCGGTATATACAGTTACTGGAGAACTTCCAAAGAACACACGAAATTTCTGTACTGATGCTAACACTGCGAGAGTTTCTCTCTCTGTTGCGGAATAGTTTCTTTGGGTTTCATTTAATGTTCGGCTGAAAAAAGCCACGGGCTGACCATTTTGGGAAAGCACTGCACCAATCGCGAAATCTGAAGCGTCCGCTGAAATCTCTAATCCTTTATCCCCTTCTGGAAATTTTAAGACGGGAGCTTGAGTCAATGCGTCTTTCAATTTTTGAAACGCCAAGTTGGCTTCTGCTGACCACGAAAACCTAGCTTTTTTTCTTTTCAACTTTAGCAGTGGCTCAGCTATTTTTGCAAAGTCTTTAATGAAAGCCCGGTAATATGAACACATCCCGAGAAACGACGATAATTTCTTCGCTGTTTTAGGAACAGGATAATTTCTAATGGCTACTATTTTTGACTGATCCGTTTCGATTCCCTTTTGGGAAATTTTAAATCCTAAATAACGTAACTCTTTTGCGGCAAATTTACATTTAGACGCATTTATCTTTAAACCAGCTTCGTTTAACAATGAAAATACTTTTCTTAAATCTTGTAAGTGTTGTTCTAGAGTACTACTCGTAATTATAATATCGTCTAAATATATGAAAGTGCTTTTACCAAGGACTGGTCTTAAGACGATGTCCATACATCTTTGGAACGTTGCCGGCGCGCCGGATAATCCGAACGGCATTCTAAGAAATGCGTACGTACCAGATTTCGTTATGAACGCGGTTTTGTGTACGTCCTCGGGTTTTACCCCAATCTGAAAATAGCCACTCGTGAGATCTAATGTAGTCATGTATTTTGTAGACGAAATATTTCGAATAATTTCTTCAATTATCGGCAACGGATATACAGGATATTTTGTAACTGAATTTAACTTGCGATAATCTATAGCAAAACGCCACCGCTTCGGGTGCGTAATCGGGTAATCATTATTTTTCTTACACAGGACAACGGGGCTAGCATAACTGCTAGAAATTGGCGTGATGATTTTATTCTTTAACATCTCTTTAATATGATGTTCAATTATTTCTTCTTTTGTCCTATCATATCTATATGGCTTTTGCCTAACTGGCTGAGCGTCCCCCGTGTCAATGTCGTGGTTCACCACCTGCGTAAAGCCTGGTACATCACTAAATAAATTCGCAAAGTGACTTACCAGACCTTGGATTTTCTCTTTTTCCTCTGCTTGTAAATGTTCCAAGTCCAGCTGCGGGGGCTTATCATTCTTCGCTTCAATTGGCTTCATATTTAATGTTAGTTCTCCCCCCTTGAAATCAATTTTTGCTTCTGCCAAACTAAAAAAGTCCACACCTAGAATAATACAAGTCTGCAGGTTACGCACAATATAAAACAGGATTCTTACCTGTTCGTTGTTGATACGCACGAACAATGGTACTTTTCCTAAACAGCTACATTTTTCTCCTTGGGCCGCTATGACATCCGTGTCTCTTGCACTAAAAATTCTGTAACGTCGAAAGTGCTTCTTAAAGAATCTTTCCGATACGAAGCTGCTTTGGGCTCCTGTATCCAAGAGGGCTGTCGCCGGTATGTTGTTGATTAGAACTTCAATCTTCGGCAAACTCAAATTCTTAACGACCACGGTGTTTAAATTGATTTTGGAAGGGTTTTGCGCTGCTTCGGACTTCTTCACCTTCCTCGAAGAAATCCCTCTTAGTTTAAATTCTTTTTCTTCTGGTTGCCCTCGGAATCTTTGCTTGTTCTTCTATTAAATTCCCTTCGTTCGCCGCTCGCTTTAGGAGACACATCTTTCTTCGGCCATTGCTTCGCCTTATTCCCGTAACTTTGATTTTGCTTTTGCTGCGGTCTTGGCGAACTCCACTGACTTCTTCGCTCAAATTGGCGTCGTCGTTCGTTGTCGGCTGTTCTTCGGCTTTCAAATTGTACCGCGAGCTCAAATAATCTGTCTAATGTTGTTGGATTTCTTAGTTCGATGAAATCTTGAACTTGGGGCAGTAGCCTAGGAAGTATAACTTGAATAATTTCAGGATCCGGGCGACTTCCATACAAAAGCTTGAAAACTTGAATTTTCCTCAAAATAAAATTAGACAAATCTTCTATTCTTTCTTGGTATCGGCTAAACAGTTCAGCTTCCAATCTGGCTCGATCTCGCACCACGGGAAATGCTTTCACTAGAGAATTCTTGAAATTTTCATACGTGTATGTGGGGCTTCCTGGTTCCCCCAAGAGATTCTTTCCGATGCACTTGAACCAACTTAGCGCTTGGCCCTTCAAAGCGCTGGTAGCAAGAGCGACTTTCTGAAATTCGTGGACTGGATATAGCATGAAGTGGGAGTCTAGCTTTTCCAGGAAATTGATTACGGCTGTCTTGCCGTCAAAACTTGCCGCTGGCTTCATGGCTGCTCGCATGGTTTGTACGATGTAGCCGAATCCTTCTATGCCAGGAGGTGCTATCTCAGGATTCTGGACAGGTACAGCAGGTGTCTCAGGTTCGTCTTCTTGTTGTTGAGGCCATCCTCTTCTTTTTGTGCGGGCGCCACTATCAGGACTTAGCATTCTGTGTGTATTCTTTGAGAACATGGTAAATTCTGTAAAGGGTTCTTATCCTTACGTTCTAAGTCCTGAACTGGAACAGGGAGCGGAAGGTACGCTATGTTCTGATGTAACTGCTGGGCTGGAGAATAACTGCACGTGAAGGGATTTGAAATCCTCTTTTATTCAATCACTATTAAATACAAACCTCCCAATTCGGGAGAGATACAGAACGTAACAGACCACACTTTGGTCGAACTTAACAATCAAATAAATTTAAATAAATTAAAATAGAACTTAAATTAAACTTTGCTTCGCAGAGCAATTCGCGGAAGTTGGCCTCTATCTAAAAGGGTGCGTAGCAAGGTATACTAAATACTACCGCACTTTAATTTATTTTACAATGCAATCACGTAGTAAGCACTATGGCTTATAAATTTAAACTGCTAGCTGGTCAGGCGAACGTTGAGCAGCGTGACCGTGATCTGAGGCAAAGCTCTCACACACCGAGAGGTTTCTACCTCTGGCTTAATAGTGCTTGGCTGAACTTCAAAATTAGCATAAGCTAAAAACGCGCGCTTCTTCTGACAGGAAGTTGAAGCAGAGAGGAGATAGAAAAGATTTAAATTAAAATAAACTTGGTTAGTTTAACTAAAACCTTACAAAGTTAGGCTCGAGATAACGTGGCCCATAAATGCTGTCTCGAATATTTGATTTAAGAAATGATGTCAAGTTAAATAATAATTAGACAGTAGAATTAAATGAGCAAACTTTGTTTTTACATTGTGAAAGCTACAGTCCATTTCAAATAAGAACTTCAAACTTTAATTTATCTTCGTTTCATTCGTCAAGAAACATTGTGTGATCAAGTCTCACAAAGGAATTCCTAATTGTCTATGTATATAACGGCTTTAAATAGACGTCGTGGAAATATAAGGGATCAATGAACCAAGTTTTCGAAATTAAGTTTTGAAAATGCTCAAAAAATGGATAAATTTGATGTTAGTAATAAAACTGAAAATTAAAATCGCCTGAAAGATAAACTCGATGAGTTAAGAAATCAGTATTTACAAAGTAGTGTGGAAGCGTGTGTGACGAAAGTGATGAAGAACTAGAAAAGCAAAAGGTAAGATTTAAACATTTTTGGGAATCTAAGCAAATTGAAACATACTCAAGTTAAGAAGACTGTACATTTTGAAGGCAATCAGAAGTTAAATCTTAAACTGCCAGAAACGTCTTTATTTAAATTTGATGGTAATTACCAAAATAGAGTAATTTTTAATTTTAAAATTTAATTCAATAGTATAATTACTTTTAATGAATTTTCATCTGTAGCCAGAAGTTGTTTTGTTTGCTATCAGCTTTGGTTGGATATGCTAAACAAGTTCAAAGTATAGATGATGGTTTTGAGTCTAAATTTATTGCCTTTAGAAACAGGTATAAAAATAAAAGTTTAATAGCCATATGAATTCTATACTGTGTTTGGATAATATATAAGGTCTGTCCCGAGTATAATGCTCCCATTTTTTAAAGAAATTTATTGAACCGATTCGTACAATTACTCAATATTATTTGAAATACATCCCTCCTGCTTTAACACACTTGTTCCAATGCGATTTCCATGCTTTATATGCATCCTGGAAGTCCGTCACAGAGATATCCTTTAGTAACATCGTCGTAGCCGCCTTGATATTTTCCAGGGTCCCCAAAAGCTGTCCTTTGAGGGATTTTTTAATCTTCGGGAATAGAAAGAAGTCGGTTGGGGACAAATCAGGACTGAAGCAACGCAAAAGTCCCCGACAGAGTTTTCTCAAGTTTGAAACAAAACATTGGTTATCGCTGTCAAGAGTTTTTTTCCATCTTGATTTCGACCGAGCACTCACGCAAGGGTTCACTGTAACAGGCACTGTGACTCTCCAGGAGCTCGAGGCCGACTGGCGCTGGTCGCGCTGTGTTCCCAAGACTCCACACCCACCCTTCCCTGCAATAGGCACAGGCAATACTGTGCGACGGATAGTCGCGGCAGAAGAAAATGGGACGCATTACTTTCGAAACAGACCTTGTGCATTGGCGTCGGCTGAAAAGCTAAGAATGCTTGTCAATTTTTTTCTAAAGCATGTTAGAACTTTAAAGATAATGAGTATTGAAACGAGTAATTTTAAGGAAAATTTGTTAATAATTTTGCAAAAACTGGATAAGGTAACTCGTAAGGAATATGAAATGACTTTCACATCCTTAGATTTGCCAGCTTGGAATAAATTTATTTCGTTCCTTCAAGAGGCATGCCAGATTCTGAAAATTTTGCAAAAAAGTGGGTTTCATAATGTCAAAAAAACGCCTCCTCATTTGGAAAACAAACTAAACATTTTTTTAAAGAAATGCATTACGTAATTTCTGTAAAAAATTAACTTATCCGTTGTATAGATGTGATTTATTTCTGAAAATGAACTTTATTCAATTAGCTTTAATTTTGTTAAAAGACAAAAACTCTGGAAAATTGCTTATCCCAATCACATCAGTTAATTAACTGTAAAACAAAAAAAGCATGTAAATTTTGTAAGTTCCGCAAGCTTTTCCTCAAAACACAGAATTCTATTCTCGGAGTCGAATGGTGCCGCGTGCAAAGTCTCCCAGACTAATACAACTCACGGGAAGCGAGGTTAGTTTAGAAATTCAGTAAACAGTACCTGTACACAAATAGTTAATGAAAATGCAGATGCAGTTTCGCAATGTGTTTCATCTTATTTTGCAACAAAAGTTAAAAAAATGATTTTTTCTAATGCTTTGATATATGTAAAACATGAAAATAGATGTTTGATTAAGGCTCGAGCAATACTTGACTGTGGGAATCAGATATCAACGATATCCATGAATCTTTCCGACAATCTTGGTTTAAGGCACAGAAGGGCCGCAAACTAAGATTCAGTTTCAATTTCGACTTACAAATTCGGGATTCGAGATTTCGAGGCCGACAAGATTTCAGTTTCGAGTTTAGCTAGCAAACTTATTAGTGTAAAGAGGGAGATTTGGGCATTAATATTGAATGCGGATAAAATATTTTTTGCATCGCTAGACGTTTTGATTTTACCGAAGATCACTGATTCAATTCCAGCTACTCAGATAGATATTTAGAACTCAACACTCCTGGAAATATTGTATTAGTAGACCTTAGTTTCTACAAGCCTGGTCGGGTGATGTATTGTTGGAGCTGAATTATTTTTCAATACTTTAAAGGCTGATACAATGCATGTTACAAACTCACTGATAATGGCAAAAACGGTATTCGGCTACATAATTGGAAGCACGGTGAAATGTGCACAAGGAGTAAAATTATGTGCTTCATTTCATAGTTAGATGAATTGGAAGCAATCGTTTAATAGGTTACAATACAAGAAACAATACAAGTAAATTGAATGTGAAAAGATCTTTTGTGAAATGTATCGTAGGGTTAAAATCATTTGAAAATATACTGAGAATTTGCCATTAAAGGGAAATTCACAAGTAGTCGAATCTAAAACTTCAGCTATAACGCGATTAGAAAATTTATGGAAAAAATTGAATAAAAATCCAGAATTTAATACACTTTACACTGATTTCGTGAATGAATATAAAGGCTAAAGACATATACAAGAAACTTAACTTAGGGGTAACTTAATTTAAATTATTATGTAATATCTCATCATGGAGTATTGAGAGAAAATAGATCCACAACAAAAGTACGTATCGTCTTTGATGCATCAGTGTCTTTGTCCAATGGAGTTTCGCTGAATAATTGTTTAGTCAAGGATCATGCTGTTCAAGGAGACTTAATTTCAATTCTTTACTGATATACAAATAATTCAATTTGTTACTGATATACAAAAAATGCATAGGCAAGTTTCGGTAAATCCTGCATAAAAATTTTTGTAGTGTATATTATGGAAAGGTGATTCTAAGATACTAAATTGTTTAAGTTGATGGCAGTTACTTATGATATTGCATGCTCCCCATTCTTGGCTTCTAAAGTACTAAATCAATACGCCCTTGATGAAAAAGAGCATTATCCGTTAGCTGCAGCTGCCGCATTGTCTGATTTTCATGTGAACGACGTATTAAGATGTGCAAAAGATGTGGCTAGTGCACTTGAATTGCAACAACAATTAATAAGGATGTTAAATAATGGAGGCATGACACTTCACAAATGGTCTTCAAATGAAAAACAGTTGTTGAATCGTATTCCTCGCAATCATTATTGTAATGACTGGAAGCGTTTTATTTTCAGTTTACTGCTTTATATTTTGAAAATGTGGTTGCTCTCGTTCCATTTGTTAATTTGACAACAAGATTCTCTAAGTGTGCAAAAAATCAATAAGACTATAGTTCTGAAAAATTATTTTGAAAATTCAGATATAAACATAATAAAAAATCCTTGTTCTAGAATATTTTCATGTTTTTACAAATAAAAGAGGCTGTTCGTCTGAACTAATTGCGATTAAACCAATGAAAAATTTCTGAGAGATAACTAACTTTTAAACAAGTGCAGTTTATTTCTGTTAAGATATTTACATAAAGCACTCTTGAAATGTATCATTGCAGGATATTAATATTACATACCTTGCAAAAAATTATAATCTGATTTTTATTAACCATGACGTACATTTTAAATTAATCTAAACATATTCTAACCAGTGTCTTCTCAAAGTATTCTTACAGATACGTAGTTATATATCTTACAGATACGTTATACAGGATAAAAGTCTAGTTAGTTGCGTAGTGCATTATTTGGATCATCGTATGAAAGCTTTATGCTACGGATATGGAAAGCTTTATGTAGAATGCTGAGTATTGTAGCATTGTATATTTCTGCTCACAAAGGCTCTGCAGTCCATACAGTCCATCTTGAGCAGAAAGTTAAAAACGCTTCTGAACAGCAGCAGCTTACTTACAGCTTATGTTAGAGGAAACTTGATTATGACTTCAGACTTTTATCCACCTCTAAATTTTCCAAAGATGGTATTCCTTAACTAACGTTCAGAATAGTTGAATTTCTAGTGCATAATACGTAAATAAAATTTCGCATTTTAAAAAATATTCAAAGTTTATAGGTTTTTGTTTTTAAGCTACAAAACAGAATAGTTAACAATGTAACAAACATAAATTGCAGAATTATACGAATGATCATTAATGCATTCGCTGTTTAATTTTCAGATGCGTGCAAGCTCTCCATTTCAAAATAGGGAGTAGCGGCATAAAGCATTATAAGTTTATTATAAGTTTATTTTCAATTATCAATTGAAAATCAAACATTATAAGTTTATTTTCAATTATCATTGAAAATAAACTTTGACACGATACTTTGCTGTCAGTGAAACATACTGAGGTGCTCTATTTTGAATGCATTAACTGTGCATAGCGATTTCCGCTGGGCATTGTTAAAATTTTAGAACAGCTTGTCACTCTTCCGTAGAACGGTTTCGGTACACCTTTATATGGGATTTCAACCAAAGCTTTAATAATAATTTTAAAATTTTCAGAATTAAACTTTAGTGAAAATCTAAATTTGGAGAATTTTTTCCGATAAATTTTAATATTCATAATCTCGACAATACCGAGCTAGGCAAAGCTGATAAACTTTTATTTAGCAAATTAAATTTATTTGTATGTTTCTATGCAAAAATTTTTAAAGGCAAATTTTTTCATTCGCATTTTTCTTTCATTTCCAAATACTTATTTACATTTAAGCGAATGAATTCATCGGTCAATTGCATTTCAGCATATATTTAATACAATTAATGTAATCAAATAAAATTAAAAGTTAGCTTTCCATATTGAGGGGAAAATCAATGCATATCCTTTATTATTGTTCCTCATACTAAATCACTTTTATCACAAAAAGAAAATTTTTAATACGTAGTGTAATATTCTTTTTCGTTAGTGATGACTTAAAGACGCTTAGCAACTGAATTTACCAAATTCAAACATACTTCTTTGATAATTTTATCACAAAAAGAAAATTTTTAATACGTAGTGTAATATTCTTTTTCGTTAGTGATGGCTTGAAGACACTTAGCAACTAAATTTACCAAATTCAAACATACTTCTTTGATAATTTTATCAAAAAAAGAAAATTTTTAATATGTAGTGTAATATTCTTTTTCGTTAGTGATGGCTTAAAGACGCTTAGCAACTGAATTTACCAAATTCAAGCATACTTCTTTGATCATTTTTCCTCATTCTGATACTAAAGGATGCTTAAGGTCTGGTCGTGTTTATATTATACTGAACACTTTTGAAGTTTTCTTCTTCTGAAATACGTTTGTGTTAGTTAACGTCTGGTGATTGTGGTAAACTTTACAGAATGTATGGCGTAGTGCATAGCAATCACTTCTTCATTGTTAGAGTTTTATGTTTGGAATCATTGCTGATAGAGAAAATCTGTAGAAAGACCAAGTGTTTGATTACTTTATTTCATATTGGTTTTTAAAATTTTTAGTTAAACATATTAATTTAAAATGACAGCAATTATATGCAAGTTTCCAACAATGCTTTCAGCCCAATGTGCACCCCTTCGCCATTATATTTCCACCTTCGTGTTTTGTCTTTTCTTGTACAACATTCTTCTGCATGGCTTCACTAAATTTTCCCCACATAAATTTGCGTCCGTTTAACTGCCAAATATTAAAATTACTTTCGTGCGAAAAATTACTTGATACTAAAATTCTTTAGACTTGTTAATGAATTCTTTTAAAAATTTTAATGTCTTCCCTTTGTTAGTTTTACTTAAGATAGGTTTTCGTCTAGTTACTTGGGAAAGATATCCAAACTTTTTTATAAAATTTCCAGCTGCTTCAGAAAGAACGTATTCTCTGGTAGCTTCTTGAAATTTTGACGCAATCAAACAAGAGTTTACAAAAGGACTCACTTTATTTTCTTGAAAATGAATCTTTTCTCTCTCCCTCTCCGATGACCTCCTGGTATGATACTTATTTTCTACAGTTTAATTATTTTTAAAGCTATTTACACTATACTACAGAGTAAAATTAATTAACTTATCCTACTTATTACATCATGTAATGATTTTCCTTATTTATTTATTTTATAATGAGATTTCAGACATCAGCTGACATTTCATTTACAAAAATTTCTGCAAGCGAGAAAAAAATTTTAAATGTATGGATACTGTTTACAAATTTAAGCATTTATGATTTTTCAACAAATATTCTCTTGATTTATGCATCTGATTTTTCCATCTTTTTTGCATCTGATTTATATATACTACAAGAAATTTGTAAAATAATTAACATAAAAAAATTGGCATAAAAATGTTTATGCACGATAGATTTCTGCCGTCATTTAGTTATAAAACGTTCTGCTCTATTTATAACCGATTAGGTAACTTTACAATCGAAAGCTTTAAAATGAGAATCATAAAATTTAGCGCTTTCGTAACGTGCTGGAACAAAACACAACTATGAAAATTGTTATAAAATAAAAAATTGAATAAAATATTAAAATTGTTTTTATTGTTTTTAAGAACTTTCGAAGTGCGTTGGCAAATAATAATGACATAAAAAAACATTTTTAAAGAATGCAGACCAAATAAGGGAGGAATAATTTAAAGAGAAAACAAGTACATTTATTCACACTTATGTCGAGGAAAAACAATTATACGTTGAATAGAAAAGAAAAATTGTATTTGAAAAATATTTTAAGGAGAGAGCAAGTACATTTATTTACACTTATGTCGAGGAAACACAGTTATACATTAAATAAAAAAAACTGTATGATATGTAATACATCATATATGAGAAATTTAGTATTTCTCATAATGATAATAGTTACATGAATATAAAAAACAAACTTCTGAAATTATCGTTTAAAAAACAGAATTTACTTCTGATGTTTCGTATGGCCCTTAGAATCCAGTAGATAAGATTGCTGAGCCCTGGTATCTCGATCCGACATCGGATATCAGCGAACAGGCTGACTGCATAAATTTTTCATGGTTTTCGTGATGTGTATTGCGAATATCAACCAGTTCACTTAGTCTTCCACTCAAAATCCTTGTTTGCCCTTGGTCAGGTAGTCTTCGCGTGTTTTACAGAAATCATTTAAATAAGTACAGATCTTCCTTTGCATAATGTTATACCAAATATAATATTCATGAGAATTATTTTATTAATAACAAAATACACAGATTTATTTATATCAGTGACTTGGTATGAGGAACAATAATCAGGATTTGAATTTTTTTATCTGTATACTAAAGTACAAGGAAAGAAAATTTATCATCAATGAATAATTCACGACAGTTTAATATACTCTCAAATACTTTCTTTGCACTTGAGAAATGCCCAAGAAATCCTTCATCTTTCGATAAAATTAAACTTCAGTGGCTTGTCTGGACAATTAACCATTCTCGTATACATACCAATATCTTCATAGTGATATTCTACTTTAAAGTTTCTTAAGATCTGTAAAAAATAAAACATTAAAGCATTACATAGGATAACTAAAAATATAAATCATGCTTTGCAGTCGAATTTTAGGTATGGCTTGAAACATAAGTATTTCAAAATAAAAGAATTAATTTAAATCACTTCCTAATAATTCTGTGAATAATTTTAAGACCAGATAGTTAACATAAGGCCTATTATGTAAGCCATACTATTAATGTCACATATTCCAAAAACACGTAAACATTTCTTTTTATGTTCTACGTCCACCTTCCACCAAAACAAAAGTACGTATCAAAAAGGATTTCCCTGATTATGAAGAAATTTTATGCACATGTTTTATGTATGTTATTATATTAACAATTTATGCATGTTATTATATTATCATATGTATGTGCACTGGTTATCATAAATTAAGGAAAAATCAAAAAATTCAGGATTATTGAAAAAGTTGCATGTAGAATTTTATGAAACTTACCCACAATATACAAAACAAGGTATCAAGTAAAATAAAAAGAAATTACGAGACAATTATGGTAGTATGGAAATTAGCACATGTATAAAATGAACAAATCGAAGGTGTCAGTTTGCTATAGGAAAAATACCTTCAATATGGGATATGATCTCCTCCAGAAGCAATACAGCACATACAGCGATGTGTGAGGCTTTCAATTATGCGGTCTATCAGTTCCATAGGAAACGAGAGCCATTGCTCTTGCAAAGCAGTTGAAAGCATGCCAAGGGTCTGAGGGGGCGGATTGAGAGCAGCTAAACGTCTCCCTAAAGTATCCTAAACGTGCTCAATAGGATTCAAGTTCGGGGATCGACCTAGCCATTCCATGCGCATAATTGTTTCCTGTTGAAGATAATCATCTACGATGCGAACCTTGTGTGGTCTTGAATTGTCGTCCTGTAACAGGAAAGCATCACCTATTGCCCCGGCATATGGGCACACATAAGCATTAAAGATGTCATCTCTATAAAAATGAGCATTCACTCCTTGGACGGTTCCCCTTGGAATGACATGGAGGTCTGTGCGTCCACCCAAAGAGATGCCACCCCAAACACAGACACTGCCTTTTCCGTATGCATCTCTTTCACGGATATTTGACGGATGATAACGGGTTCCAGGTTCTCTCCATGTCAAATAAGCCTACTATCGCTTTCTAGACTAAACCTGGACTATCCGTAAAGAGAACAGCCCTCCATTGATCAGGCGTCCAATGGACATGTTGTCGTGCCCACTGCAAACGGTCCCTCCTATGGCGTGACGTGAGCGGCATGCAAATGGCTGGTCGCCTCGAATACAGACCACCTTCGTGAAGCCTTCTACGCACAGTTGACGTTGACACCAACCTTCCGGTCGCTGCAGCAAGGGATGTTCTAAGAAGAGTCGGAGTAGCTATTCTATTCCTTCGTGCACATAATGTCAAATATCGGTCATCTAGGCTTGTCATAGCAGTTGGCCGTCCTTGCCTGAACCTCCTAGATGCCGAATCTGTGGTTTGAAATTGCCTCGAAAGTCTATGAACCACAGAAGGACTCATATTTAGCCATCTGGCCACTTCTGTTTGACTTTCTGTCCTGCCTCTAGTCTCCCAATGGCCTCCATCGTAGTTCTGCAGGCAAATGATGCCTGGAGGTCATTGTTACGAATTGGCTATCTCAGATTTCTGATGTCACTATCACAGTGAAATATATCGACTTGCTCTCAAACATGGACTTTTATGTTCCTCGCAGATGACCTATTCCGAGTGCAGCACCACTAATTTGCGAATTGCAGTTTTACTCATCTACTCTTATTTGGCAGCATGTTCAAATTTCACACGGTTTGGCTTATTTTTGAGGGAGTTAGCGCTATTTTTCTGATTTTTACTTAATTCATGATAACCAGTGTATAATACATACATATGATAATATAGTGTACACACATACGCATAGTATAATATACATATTTTATGTATCTATATTATATTATTATATGTATTATATTATTATATTTATGTATGTGTTATTACTATATGCATATATTTTATTCAAATACAGGGCATAAATTCTATTCGAATTTTATTCTGTCTACTCGCTTCAACTGTAGAAATACCTCACAAATGGTTTCCAGCACAGTACGAAAATATATCACTAGTTCAGAGAGGACGTGTAGACTATAAGAAACGGGGTGATCAAACCGAAGCCTCACTCGACATTTGGATCAGAAAGATGCTGCCAATCGACGATGCTGGCAGGAATAGTTGAACCGTACAAAACGAAGTGTCAAGAAGGCAACGATCGAGCTAGGGAAGTGAAAGAACATGAGGATAGAGCTACAGTTTAAAGCGGTTGTCGAAGTCTAATTTATAAGAATCATAGACTTGACTTGTAATCAGGGCACTAGTGGTCGCAACCACTGATAGGCGACTCAGAGAATGGGGTCTGAGTTATAATGCCCATTGCGCCGACTACCCGTCACCTATGCACGCAAATAAAGAACGTTTGAGTGATACCGGACTGGCTCGATGTAGAATTTGACTTAGTGGATTAGGATTGTCTTCAGCAATGAATCCCCACTTCGAAGTGAGTCATCCAGAAAATCGATTGGATACCTGACTGCCGCCGTCACAGCTCAACAACAGGTATGCTCAACAACAACATGGTATTTCAGGTTATAACAGAGAGTTATAACCTGAAATACCGTTCCATTTAATCGATAGACCCTCTGCTTGAAATTGGCCTTCTTAAAGCACGGCGATACATAGACAACATTATACACCCTATTGTGTTGCCTTTCCTTTCGAGGTTCTAGGGGTTTACATTTCTACAGCCCATCAAGATACAAGCATTTAAACAGAATAATCTTTATTTAGTAATTATCCCTTTTCCTAATAAAGATAAGTTTCATTATTGACATTGTAAGTAAATAAACAATGTTCATAATAATATTGACAAGACTTGCAAGTCATAAGATATTTTCAACTTTGCATTAATTTCAAAAAACGAGCTAACCAAGTCTAGATGTACATGCATGAAACGTTTATCTGGAACTGGGGACTCATAAACAGACATTAAGTATGTCTCTAGGTCTTTATCCTATTGGCCCTGGAAACAATATCATATCTAGTTTATAATATCAGTCTGCATAAAAGGCATATAACATTTTTCATATAACAAGGTTTCAGTGGCACGAATTCTATGAAGGGACATCTTATGAAGAAAATGGAAAGTATTAGTCGAAAAATGGAAGGTATATAGAGTCTTATGCAATTTAGAGATGTGTCACAAAAGATGGTATCTGCTGTGTTGAATTTTAACTGCTACAAGTTAATGTAGCAGTTAAAATAAATAACAAAGTGCTTAAAGACACGTTTGCTTAATACCGTGTAGTACCGTATTTCTTTCATATGCTTCATAACTCTGCAGATGCACTTCCAACTGTTACGTACGAGACTATAAAAGATTTCTGTAGTACTTCTCCTTTTAACATAACTGGAAAGAATTTTTAGATATATATTATTAGACTCACCTCTGTGGCAACACAAATCATTTCTAGTTCAGCTAGTCTTCTACCAATGCAGCTTCTTACACCAGTTCCGAAGGGAAGAAAAGCATAAGGATTAGTCAACTTCTCTTCTTTGTTTAACCAACGTTCAGGTATGTACTGATTAGCATTCTTGAAGTACTTTTCGTCTCTATATATCACTTGCAAAATACAGAATATCATAGTCTGAAAGAAACAAAAAAATTATTCTTTTCGTTTATGTATTTTTTAATGTAATTAATTTCATCAGAGTGTGATGTTTCTTTTTATATGTACATAAACTGATTTTTCTTAATAAGAATAATCTTCTTCCTGTACAATGTTTTCTTACAGAATTTAAAACTCAGATTTTAAGAAATGACACTGCACAATACGATTGAAGTTTACATTGTCAGACAGTGTTGCACAACAGTTTTTACAATGTTGCGAATAAAATATATGTTGAATTACACTATTTATTACTACAGCATATACAAATTCATATATAAATACTTTCTGAA
The DNA here is from genome assembly GCA_000611955.2 of Stegodyphus mimosarum. NCBI lineage: Eukaryota > Metazoa > Arthropoda > Arachnida > Araneae > Eresidae > Stegodyphus > Stegodyphus mimosarum. The sequence goes on along the minus strand of KK113076.1, from coordinate 64,170 downwards.
TGCAAATATTGTTCCGATTTTTAGACCCTTTACAGGCTTTTTTTTTAGAAGAAATGTCATATTTTATTCAAGTTAGAATTTCACAATATTATTATGTAATTTTTAGAAAACATGGTATTCTAACATATTTATATCTTTACAAGATTATTTTCTATAAATAGACTCAATGTAATCAAGATGAAATGATGACTACCCCCTTAATTCGAACCCAACAATACCGTTTTCTAACACAAAACATATTTTACAATAACATATCCAACACCTAAAATGAATTCAATAAAGTAGCAAAATTTAAAAATTGCATATGCATTACACAGTATTAGTCTAATAATGCTCTCATCACTATGAGCATGTGATGCAAGTTTACTGTACGTATCCGTTCCCAAGTAGCACATGGCGTAGCAAAGACGTTGCAAACTTGTCCGAGAGATTGCAAAGTGGTCGTGGTAACTTTTATGACGTCTTTACAACGCAGCGAAGACGCAAAATATTTGCCGTTGCATCTTAGCAATTTGTCGACGTCGCTGCAACGTCGTTTCACGACGCTTTTAGACTTGATCGTTTTAGTATTTTTTTCATAGTTCGTCAGTGTTACTTTTAGAATAAAAGAGACTAAGTCTGCTGTTTCAAGAATCTGAAGTCCGCATAAGATTTATTTTGTAATGTTCATTCCTTTATTTCATCTAAATATATGTGGCAATCGTGCCTCAACGAAGCGCCAGATATCGCTGTCTACATCTACGGTAGGAATTCTCCAGGTAAATACATCTCCACTTGGTTCGAGAAGTCAGACAGAACGCTCGCGAAGGAGCTACAACTAGACGCTTACCGGTCGCGCGTAGGCGATTGTATCTGGACTTATCCAAAGTGATCGCAGGTAGGTGGTGAGCTGTTGTGATACCTGTCCTAAACATATTTAATCCATCTGTACATACTCATCCCGTTTATCTTTTCTTCTGTGAACCAGGAATAAAACCTGAACAGTGGGAGTAACCTCTATTTATTGATAAGATGTCACCCCCACATATATTAATCTAAGGTAGATGCTTCTAATGAAATATATCTTTAATATAAATACTTTCGAATTATTAAATTTAATTAGTACTAAAAATACGTGCTAAATCATTGTTCAAAATTTTGTTAAAATAGTTAACACTCAAAATATTTTTGTATATATATTACAGCAAAATATTTAAAAATGAAAATAATCTACAAAGTAATTTATTAATTTATGCATTTCATATATTTTAAAAAATCATATTTCCGAAATCACTGCAAATCTAATTTTTTGCAAATCACATGTTAGCAATTATTTCACTACTGAAATATAATTTTATTAATTTTATTTATAATTTTTGAAGAAAGGACGAATTTATTTGAATTAATATGCTGACATAATATGAAACATTTTACCGCATACAGTGCAAGAAGTTCTAAGTTTTACTTACTTAAATTCATTATTTGAAAAATAGAGTTCTTAATGTCAATTAATTCAACTGAAAATTAAATAATTCAAATATAACTTGCTTCACGGAAATTACACTTACCATTATTGAAATCATTATAAAGCACAACCCTAAAGTTCATTAACTGTAGGTACTTACACTCTGTAACTATTTCATTGAGAAGTTCATTCCCAGAGACGTTAGGTTGTTTTGAAGCAAGAGACATGAAAAATCAGCAACGCCTTCGCCGGAAATCGAACAACGGACCTCTCGGTTACGCGTCCAGCGTGCTAACCACGAAGGCGGGCGAAGAAGGTGGGAGAAATACCTTATAAACTTAATACATTTTTACTCTTTTTATTCCAAACTGATCTTTATTCCCTGCCATATTAATGATATATAATAAAATCGTATCAAATAGAATACATCTCGGCTTATAATTATAAACACATCCTTCATTTCTAACCAACTGAAGAGACATTTGAGCGGGTGAGACAGACCGGCAGAATGGGCGTGCTTATTAACGCCGTTTTTCATCACTAGGCACAGTTGCAGATAAATTAAACAACAGCGGTAGATATGCGTTAATCTTAAATAATATTTATTCTTCTAATACCACTTGCATTCAGCAAAATTATGATGGGTGAAATTTTCTAACTGTAGCTGTGCATTATTCACAAAACCGGCGCGATATTTTGTAAGATCCAGTTTATTGTCCTTGTGCACTTGCAGAGGTAAGTACCGTTTGCATATAACAAAAAAATTTTTTTTTCAAATAGTTTTTACTTGAAATGATGTTATTTTCATAAATTATGTTTTCTTTCCACTGCGAGCTTTGCACTGATTGCGATTTCTTGTTAACGATGACTGATTAAATGTTGGAAGCGAAATGCTGTTAACGAACTTCAAACGGCTGTAAAATATTATTTTTTCCTGAAGTTATAATATTAGATTGCTTTCACTATTTGTTGAATTTATATTAATAAGCAAGTAAAATTAAAATCTCTACATATTAAATTGATACCGTCATGAATGTTTCAGGTGACTCTAAAGAACTAATTTGTTTCTTATTTTAATTTTCTGAAACTTAACTATTTCACAATGAAATGCTCTTATTAAATAATTTTTCGTCAAAATTTTCATTGATAAATTTTATTTTTTAAAACATTGCTCTAACTTTGAGATGGAGTTTGTGCGTTTATACAATTGCTATGATTAGGCTTGCCAGACGTCCCGGTTTTACCAGGACAGTCCGGGTTTTCAAACAAAATCCCGGTGTCCCGGCCGGTTTACTTCACGTCCCGGTAAAAATTCAGTTTTATTTTATAGATGTGATTATAAATATTATGACCAAAAAAGTCTAAAAATAATTAACTGTGAAAGGATTACTTATGATAATTACTTTGTCATTTATTTCTGTACTGTATGAAAAGTGAAAAATAGAAGAACGATGATCTGCTAATAAATAATATTGTCATCGTATCGTCTTGTCCTATCTATGCGCAATGCCAGAGCTCTCTGGGCGAGTCCAATATTGGGTACTAAGGGGTGTAGTTTTAGCGTTTGCGATAGAGATAAGATCAGTCAGTTAATTGACAATCCCTGCCGATGGTGCCTGTTACGTTAGTGAGCTAACGCTGTTTTATTTATGTTTTAAGTTTATGCACTCTCTGTTAAAATGCCAAAACGATCGTACAAATTCACCTAGGATTTACAGAATAAATTCCTTTTGTTGATGAAAGTATGTGCTGGTACTAGTAATCAAGATCAAGACGATAGAGTTAAATGTTCACATTGTAATTCTGAGTTTTCGGTTGCTCACGGTGGTCGATCCGATATAAAAGATCATTTGCAGTCGAGTAAAGACAAAAAGAGTTTAGGATGTACTGCTAGCTCATCAAAACTGACCAGTTTTTTTAAGACTGCAAGCTCTAATGTCAAAAACTCAGCAGCGAAAGAAGCGACCTTTGCTTACCTCACAGCAAACCATTACCTAAGTTTCAATTCAAATTCTTGCTTATCAAAACTAATTTTTAAGTTTTTTTAACCATAAATTTTCACTCGGAATAACTCAGTGTGAGGCAATAGTTTTAAATGTAATAGCTCTTTTATCCCAAGAAGTCTTTAAGAAGACTTGACGAAATCAAACTACGTTATTGTAAGTAAGGATGCATCAAACAGAAAGGATGTAAAACTTTGTGCCAACTGTTTGCGCTATTTTAATCCTAATTCAGGGTATAGTGTATATTGTAGAGTAGTGTATATTAGGAGTGTATATTGTAGAGTGTATATTGGTAATAGTAGTTTTGAACCAGATATGCTTGGTTGTAGAACTTTGTAAATGTATATTGAAATGTATTGTTGCATTTAATATTTTGAATTGACTCAGCATCCTAGCTCTGCTGCATATATTATCTTCCTAATTTTCACTGTGATTGTTCCCGATGTCTAGTGTCCTTTTGATTAGCTTTAGCGTTACATTTCAGCGTCATGTACAGAATTGTCTACTTTTCTAATACGCGCATTCTATATGGTGTGTTTTATTTGTAGTATGAGCTATACTATGCTGTTCAGTATTCTGGTAATGTGTTGCATAATATGTTTTCTAGTAGTATGTGGAATAATGGTAACTGTTTAGATGTCTGATTGTAAGTCAGTGTGATGTATTATAACTGCAAGCTTGAAAGCCGAATTCCTTGATGTAGAGCTACATAATTATCGCGAAATATTATGTATATAATTTTCACTGTGATGTTTCCACAAAGTGCGTAGTTTATAGCCTTATATTTCAGCAAATTCATTTTGTGTAGCCAAGCCAAATTCTTTTCTATCTCTTTCCATTGTTAGTCTTAAATTTTACTGTACTGTGTTTTACGCAAATTGTGTTTTTTAAAGAAGTGTGTTGTACTCTTAAGTAGTAACTGCGTTGTATACTGTATTCAAGTAAGTTCGCTGTATAATAGTAAATATATATGTAAAACTCTTCGGCTACTACCATGACATATAAATGCTTTGTTTCAGTACCTAGTATTGCGTACAAGTTTTCAACTTTAATGCAACAGTTTCTAACAAGTATTTGTAGCCGCAAAGCCATCTTTCCGATTAGCACATTGTATAGTGAGTATTATTATTTATTGTAGTATTTGACATGTTATATCAGTGTATGTACAAAACTCTATGGACTATATCTATAACTAACTCTATGGACTAGCTATAACTCTGGAAAGACTATTAACAAGTATTTGTTAGTTAAAATTATGCACTTTGTTTCAAACTGCAGTTCATTTGATGTTTATTGAGAAAACTTGTTTTGCCGTCATTGATAATTTTATAAGAAATTTGATATTTAATACCTTTGACAGAATTCTGCATTTATATTTTTTTCTGTATAATTAAATAATGTAATTGTTTTGTAACATTACTTTTATTCTTATCGCATAATAAACTGCTGAAAACTAATATATCTTGTTACTGGTGTTTTACTTTAACGCAGTATATTTGTTAAAAAGCGAATCGTATTTAATCTAATGTAATATCGCAGTTATTCTTAAGGATACAAAATAATCATTCTTTATAGTAAGTAATTTTTATACTGAATACGTGCAATGTAGTGTCAGGTTCGTAAGTATTAATTTCTCTTGAATATTTGCCTCTTTAAAATTATGCATATGAATTCTACAGAGAAAAAATTGTATTATGTTCTGGTTTTCAGGAAATGATAAAATATTTAAACTTTAGAAAAATACAAGAAACACAAAATTTAAATAAAGAAGAAAAATATATTAATTATTAAGCTTATATTTCTGCATAAATCAATATGTATGTCAAGGACATAACGACGTTTTCACAGCTGTTGCAAAAACGTGGAATTCTGCGAACATTTGAGCGTCATTAAGACGTCGTGATACGACGTTTTTAACTCCATGCTTTCACAACCGAAACATAACCTGAGAAAGACGTCTATGCGACAAAAATCTCATCCGCAAAGACGTAATAAATACATCTTTGCAACGGTTGCAAAATAGTGGAGTTTCGCGGACATCTGGGCGTCATTAAGACGCCATATTGCAACGTTTTTACATCATCATCCACGACAAGTTTGCAACGTCATTGCGACATTGCCGTGCTACTGGGGTTGTATAGGGTTGCCCGTCGACTGAAGTAACAGCGGTAATAGCTGCCGACTGAACTAACAGAAGGTAAAACAGAGCTGCCACATTATTTATTCATCACGATTGCCGCGGATGTAGGTTATATTAGGTTCGGGTTATAGAAACGTAACACAGTACACGAGAGTTATCTGCTTAGAAGGCAGAGATGCCTTAGTGGAGGACTTCAATGGAAACTGGCTCGTATTCATGATGCAAATGAAAAACCAGTCAAGCAAGAGCTAGTTTGAGGCAAAGAGGTTTAAATTGGAATTGAGGCACCATTTCCTGCTGTTATTTAATTGAAGTATACTAAAACGAGCAATTGAGTGGCATTAAAGTGTCTTTGCTACAGTATCAATAGTAATATCAGAAACTAGTATTGTTTCTGGGCATCGGACGTATACAACTATGCATGTTATAGAGTAGATGGAAATTCTGATGGCAAAACCGGTTAACCAAGTCTAGATGTATATTCATGAAACGTTTATCTGAGACTGGAGATTCATAAACAGACATTATGTCTCTAAGTCTTTATTCTATTGGCCCTGCAAACAATATCATATCTAGTTTATGTCAGTCTGCATAAAAGGCATATAACATTGTTGTATCAATGTTTTAGTGCCACGAATTCTATTAAGGGACATCATATAAAGAAAATGGAAAGCACTAGTCGAAAAATGGAAGATGTATAGAGTCTTGCGTAATTTAGAGATGCGTCACAAAAGATGCTACCTGCTATGTTGAATTTTAACTGCTACAAGTTAACGATCGTACTGTTGTTAACTGGCAGAAGCTGCTGGGCATCAGACTCCAGATGAGATAGCTGAGTGTTCAAAATCACATCCGACTCCCACTTTAATTTTTTGGAGTTACATGAAGTACTCAAATGTAAAATGATAACTAGAAGCTGAATCCAAACACAGCGCTACGTTCTGCTAGCATAAGCACAAGTTTCAAGATGACATACACAATATGTAAGGTGATATTGATTTAAATATGCATATTTCAGTCTAATTACATTATCGTTACAACGAACATAGATACAAGTTCCCCGCTAAGACCATCTTTGGACTCATTGTTGCACAATGTTGCCACTGAGGTAACCGCGGCTGTTAATAGGATTTGCATAATATTTGTACGTTAAGGTTGTCTCAGATGAAATGAGGTTATCACATGCGAATTCTTTATAACACAGTTTAAGTTTACGAATTTAAAAAATTATTTTTACTTTCTAATATACTCTTAGTAGATTTTTGTTTCTAAGAAATGCCTGTTTTCATGAAATAGCATCAGTTTCTTAAAACATAATTAATAGCTTTCTAACTAATTTAACTCCAAATAGAAACGTAATTCATTTCAAACGTTATATTAGTTATATTTATCATTATTTTTAATTTAAAATCAGAAATCTGAATTGAGTAAGTGATAAAGAACCTTCCATTTATTTATTCTGTTCGAGAGCTATTACGCAACCTCTGGTTTCGGATGAAAAACTGTTTCAAACAGTTTTTCTACCGGCTATGCCGTTACAAATTAGAACACTTGATTTTTCCTGCCTTCTCTAAAACGTCCCTAAACGTAATTCTAAATACTTATAAGTATCCAATCCAAATTACAGGTGCCCAATATTTGCTGGGCTGAAAAACGATATTTTGTACATTGCGTTATCATTGTAATATAAATAATAATAAAATGCTTCACTTACCCAAAAACACAGCATAAATACTTCAGAGAAACATTTCTTTTCTTAATCTCACTTTATTTAGCTAAGCATTATCTGGATTAAATATATCAAATTGATAACATAGCACACAAAAACAAAAGAACGGCGCCGTCTTGTGAAAGCTAGAAAGCAGAATCTAAATCTAATTTCATCGTTCACTTTTCCTACTGGAAATATCTCCATGTTATGTACTGTAATGAAGTTTTAAATAACACTCACCAATTTGAACGAACAACCAAACTTTATTCTTCAAATCTTCAGAACAACTAACTAAACAATCGTAATCGTAATCGGTTCTTTGATCTTACGGCTTATAGTTGCAAAAACAACTTTTACCGGTACTTTTGGTAATTTCTGCTCTTAGGCGATGATTATAAAAGCAAAGGCAATACTGCCGCGCCGAAATTGGCGAAGCTATACATGTACATGTAAGTACAGACATAGGAAAGCATCGATAGTAATGCATGACATAATGGTACTGGAAATCTGCTGATAAAGGTCATGTGATGGGGTCACCACTAATTTACTGTCCATGCAGTTGACTGCTTCATAGGTAAGTTTAACAAAGTCCTTTCCAAGCACAAAAGTCTCTGTCTTTTGAGTCTTTACTGAATAAATTCAGCGTTATGATTATACACTATACACACTTTATGAAAAACACAAATTGCACTATTGGAAAACTTGAAATATAAACGTGAGCTTTGTGTGATCTGGTGCCGATCAAGTCCATATGAATACAAAGTCTCTTGATATTTACATTTACACAAATATGAAAACACAGATAATACTGTGAGGTTTAAATTATAAACCTGAGCTTTGTCAGATCTGGTGCCGATCAAGTCCATAATATTAAAGAACAAAGTCTCTTGGTTTAAGTATTTACCACTTGGAATTGTGGAATATCGAGCGCGGCCGTTTGGCAGCTATTTCTAAGGTCGGATCGTAGTTACTTAGTTCTCGAATATGATCATAGGATGAGCTGTTAATATTTTGGTAAAAGTTGTGACATGTTGAAAGAATTTGATCAGCTATTGGGTTGATCTTTAAATCTTTGTGTAGTTGAAGGTTTCGCACAAACCATGGGGAATCTGTAATTTCTCTCAAAGTTTTGTTTTGAAATACTTGCAGTTTTTTCCTGTACGTTTTGTAGACTGTAGCCCAAATTGGTATTGCGTATAGAAGGATTGGTCTAATTAGAACCAGATACAGTTTTCTTTTGAGTCTCAAGCTTAATTTTGATTTTCTGTTCATAAGGGGTTGAATCACAATTTTGGCGGCTATGGCTTTTTGCAAAGTATATATTATATGATCTTTAAAAAGTAACTGGGCATCAAAATAAACACCGAGATACTTGACCTTATTAACAATGGGTACTGGGTGATTGTTGATTTTGATGTTTATTTCTATGGGAGTGAATTTTCTGTGCCTTCTGAATATTAAAACTTGGCATTTGTTAGGGTTTACTTTAAGCTTCCAATTATTTAAATAGTGGATAATTTGGTTGACTGCAATGTCCAGCTTATCGACGGCGAGTTGCGGCTTTATGGATTTCGTCAAAATTGCAGTATCGTCCGCAAATTTTACAATTTTGGAATTTAATGGTGTAGGCATGTCATTAATAAAGACATTGAAAAGAAAGGGGCCAAGGACACTTCCTTGAGCCACTCCGCTTCTGATTCTTTTTCTTGCAGATAGTGAATCTTTAATTTTAACCTGGAATGTGCGGTTTTTTAAATAGCATTTAATCAATTTGATGAAGTTAACAGGCAGTCGAGCAAGGTGCAGCTTAAAGAGCAAGCCCTCATGCCACACCTTGTCGAATGCTTTTTCTAAATCTAGGAAGCAACTTGCTATGGTGTTCTTTTTTGAGAAAGCATCAGCAATATATTCTGTTACATTAAGCAGTTGTAGAACTGTGCTGTGGCCTTTACGGAAGCCGAATTGATCTTGACTAAGAATATTTTTATTTTCTAGATGCTCAACAAGCCTTTTCTGAAGAACTCTTTCGTATACTTTGGCTAAGCTTGGTAGTAAACTTATAGGCCTGTAGGAGTTGACATCCTTTGGATTTTTTCCCGGTTTTAGAAAAACTGTGATTATTGCGTGCTTCCACTGTCCTGGGAAATAATTTAGCCTTAAACAAGCATTAATTATGTTGGTAATCAGAACAATGTATGTCTTCGGAAGAACTTTGAGTGCTTTATTTGAGATTCCGTCAAATCCAGGGGCTTTACGAGCTTTTAATCGCTTGATAATGTTGTTTATTTCATTAGGTGAGGTGGGTTTGACATGTTCATGACCATTAATCGAGTTTAGATTTTTTACAAAATTTTCGACATCTTCATCTGTGTCCTGGTTACTAATATTAGGGGTGGTAAAGGTGTTTTCGAGGTGGGTAGCTATTTCTTCAGAGATTTCATTATTAGAATAGAGTAAGCCTCTAGTAGTTTGAATGGGACCTATGTTGTAATTATTGTTTCGGAGGCATTTAGCTAATTTCCATATATTTGTATGATCCTGGTCCATGTTATCCAGATACAGTTCCCATTGTTCGGATCTATATTCATTTAATAAGTTCTTCAGCTCTCTGACTTTCCTGTTTACTATTCTTTTAATTCTCGGGTCGCCCGTTCTTCTCCATAATTTTGCTATCCTATTTTTCTCTTTAATTTTATCAATCAGGTAATTTGGGAGTTTTGGCTTTTGAAAATCTTTAAAATGGGTGGATTTGTAGATGGCGTCGTTTATGCTGGCATTGATTTTGGTAATCTGCATTTCTATTTCATGAATATCGGAAAGAGCAGGGCGTGCTGGTAGTTTTTCTAGGTTTTTTGTGAATTCTTCCCAGTTAGTGATTTTCTTCATAGGAGATTTATTTTGAAAGCCATGATAAAGGAATTTAACGGGTAAATGATCGGAGGTTAACTCGTGGATAACTTCTAGAAAAGGAATTTGAGTAGTATTTTTGCAGATAATAATGTCCAAGACGTCCTGAGTTCCATAAACACTATTGTGGGTATAATTGTTGGGTCCTATGATCCGTATGTCATTATAGAGTGCATACTGCCTGAGAATGCTACCATTGCTATTAATTCTTCTGGAATGCCAGTCAGTGTGCTTGGCATTAAGATCGCCAGCAAGAATTGTAGGGTAGTTGCTTTGTAGCAAACTATCTAAGTCTGCATTGGACATAGTATTTTGCGGTTTGTTGTAGACTGCAATAAAAACTATTGGAGCACTTGTGTGCGAGTTTAAAATGACTGCAGTGTTTTCTATGTTCGTATTAGCGTTTATTTCAAAGTTGGTAGCTTGTATATAATTTTTGACAAGTATCAGAGTGCCACCGCCTCTACTGAAAGTCCTGTCATTTCTAAAGGTCTTATACCCATGCATCTTGAACTTGTTGGAGGCTCTTAGATGTGTTTCATTGATTAGAAAGACATCTATGTTGTGGTCTGTCAAGAATTGTTGGATTTCCATATGCTTGTTATGCACACCATTAGCATTAAAGTATGCGATGTTCAAACTGCTTGGAACAGTCGTTTGGATATTTTGTATTGGATTAAGGAGCCTACTGACCATTATTTAGTAATAGTTGTAAGGCTTCCCAGCCAATTTGGAGTTTCTCCACTATGGTTTTTGCGTTCATGAACCTGTTGAAAAGTTCTTGGCCTTTTTGTAGTATTTTTTGAAACCAGGTGAACATTTCGAAGACGGAGCCTATTGGGTTGGTGTTATTTTCTCTATCCTGATTGGGGGTAGCTTGATCTTGACTATTCTGTCCGCTAGTGTTGGTTTTTGGGAGTGGAGGGAATTCCTTATCCCAAGCGTTTTTTGGGGTAAATGCTGGAGTGTATTGATTTTTCTTTTTATCCTCAACACTTTTTCTTAAGTTTTCTGGATGTCTTGGGCACCCGCGGTAAGAAGATACGTGATCTCCGCCACACAGGCAGCACTTTCCTGGTACGTTTTTATCTTTCTTACATGTAAATGTAAGATGATTGGATCCACATTTCAAGCAACGAGCATTATGCTTACAGTGATTTTTTGAGTGTCCATATCGCTGACACTTGTGGCATTGTTTATGCCCCGGTGAAGGCTTGAAAGTGCATACCTGTATACCGAGATCGAGAATGTGTGTGAGGTCAAATATCTTTTTACCTTCTATGCTTCTTTCGACTTCTGCGATGTAGGTGGGAAGTTTTATTATTTCCGTATCTGTTTTTTTAGTAACCTGACGTACCGTTTTTACAGGAATACCAAGTTCTTTTAGTTCATCATAAATGTCCTCCGGGAGGGTGTGTCCTGGTAGTTTCTTTATTACTGCTCTTATAGGCTTCTCTTGTGGTAAAGGAAAAGTGTGGTAGGGGATAACACTGTCATCCAAAAATTTTGTGAGTTTTCTGTATTCGTCGGGAGTTTTAACCTTAATATGTATGTCTCCTCCTTTGCAGTTACTTTCAAAATTTTCTATTAATTTTTTGATTTGGTCGCGTAGCGGCTTCCAATTTGTGATTTCTGAGATGATTACGGGTGGTACTCTTTTGGCAGTTTTAAAGGGATGGATGAATTCACCTTCCTTGTTTGGTTGTGAGTTTATCACTTGAGTAAATTGATTATTAGTTTTCATTTCATCGTCATCCGATAAATGGGTAAATCGATTTTTTGTAGAGGTAGCTGAAGCACTAACTAAACATTTTCGTAATCATTTTAAAGACTGGCGCGCGCATAACTAGATGAATATTACATTAGCTTGTTGATGCGATATTCCTTACAGATAAACACGTTGGTAGCGTAGCAACCGCACACAATGTTATCACAATATCTAATATTCAGCGCTTTAAATACGTTACAGTCTTAAATTCCTTCCCTCACGGGGAAATTTTCGAAGAAAAGTTTTTTTTTTTCAAATTGATGGAATCTTCAAGAAAATTTTCATTTGAAATACAAATTTAAAAAAAAAAACAAGAGAAAGAGTTTCACTTAAATAAACATGTAAAATGTAATATTCTAATATTACAAAATTTAAACAATGAAGTTTTAAACTCCCTAGAATATATCCTCCCTATATATTACTATATATATAACTAAAACATACTCCCTATATATAACTAAAATATCCTCGCTATATTTTAGTTGTGAGATGTTTGGATACAACGACTTAAACTGTCCGCATTTTGATGTTGCCTTCCTTTTCTATGCGCAACTTCATAGTTAAAAGGTTGTAAGATCAAAGCCCATCTTAATAGTCTTGGATTAGTCCCAGTGTTTTTATCCAACTATGCTAGAGGATTATGATCAGTCTGAATGATGAACTTATGAGGTCCATCTAGGTAGAATTTTAATTTTTGTACTGCAAAGACAATGGCAGCACACTCCCTTTCGATTGTACTGTACTTCTGTTCAGTAGGTGAAAACTTTTTGCTAAGAATTATTATTGGATGTTCTTCGCCTTTAGCGTTTAGCTATAATACAACGCCAATACCAATATTCGAAGCGTCGCACTGAACGATAAAAGGTTGAGAAAAGTTCGGACTGTATAAGACTCGATTTTGTGTTAACCGTTCCTTGAGTTCATCAAAAGCGTTTTGGCAGTCATCAATCCAATTTATGGTTGATTTGCAACATTTTCCTTTTAACAAATCTGTCAGTGGTGCAGAAATCACAGAAAATTCAGAAATATATCTTCGATAATACCCCGCAAGTCCTAAAAATGACCGGACTTGTGTTTTCGTGGTAGGTTTAGGGAAGTTCTTTATGGCTTGGATTTTTATTTCTGCTGGTCTTCTTTGACCTTGTCCTACTACATGACCTAGATATTTGACTGTCGTATGAGCAAACTGACATTTCGAAGGCTTTATATGCAGTTTAGCAATTTTCATCTTCTCTAAAATAATTTCTAAGTGCTTCAAATGTTCTTCCCAAGTTTGCGAGAATACTGCAACATCGTCAATATAGGGTACAGCAAATTCTTCACAGTTTCTTAATAATCCTGCCATCAAGCGGCTAAAATCATATGGTGCATTTTTTAGCCCGAAAGGTAACCTTAAAGATTTAAATGTTCCAAAACTTGTCACAAAAGCAGCGTAACGCTGAGCTCTTTTAGTTAGTGGGATCTGCTAGTAACCTCGAGTAAGATCTAAAACAGTTATATATTTGGCAGATGACACCTTTTCCACTAAATGTTCAATGTTTGGCAAGGGAAAATATTGTGTCCTAGTTGCCTCGTTTAAGCGACGGTAATCAATGCATGGTCTTGCTTCTTTTCCAGGAACTTCAACCAGTATGAGTGGAGAGGTAAAATCCGATTCACCTGGTTCTGTTACTTTAAGTTTTATCATCTTTTCTACTTCCGTTTTTAAAATCTCGGTTTGTCTAGCAGACATACGATAAGGTTTTGCGCATATTGGTCTTTCTGCTTCTAATTCTATATCATGTTCGGTAAGGTCAGTACATCCTGGTTGATTAGAGATAATACAGGAATACTTGCATATCAACTTCTGTAAATCTTTTCGTTGGTCTTCGGATAATAGTGAATTCAACTGGATGCCTTGCAAAACTTCAGATATTTCAGTATCTGCGCTATAATTTAGACTCGGTATTTCATCTTCATAGCCGTCTATCCGGTCTTCTATCCATAGCAAGTTTATATTTTCTGCTCGTTGAAAATGCGGTTTCAGCATATTAATGTGATACACCTGAGTTTTATTTTTCTCGGGAAACTCGACTACATAATTGGTCTCTGATAATTGTTGAACTATTTTTCCAGGACCCACCCATTTAACTGATAGTTTGTTTGGCTTCGATGGAGCTACAACTAGAACTAAGTCTCCTTCTTAAAATTTACGTTCTACGGCTTTGCGATCATACCAGAGTTTTTGCTTTCTTTTGGCTTCTTCCATATGCTGGACAGCGAGTTCTTGAAATTTCCTCATGCGATTCATTAGTTCAAAAATATAGTCCACTACTGTATTTTCTTCCTCTTCTTTACCAGATAATTTTTCATACAATAGCATAATTGGAGTTCTTGAAGTTTCTGCCATGAACTAATTCTGCGGGCGAGAATCCGGTACTGTCGTGAATAGTGGTTCGAAGAGCAAATAAAGCCTGAGGTAAGATTTTATCCCAGTCCGGACCAGATTCTAGACATAGGACTCGAAGAATTCTTTTTAAAGTTCTATGCATTTGATAAGGTTTTGCGCATATTGGTCTTTCTGCTTCTAATTCTATATCATGTTCGGTAAGGTCAGTACATCCTGGTTCATTAGAGATAATACAGGAATACTTGCATATCAACTGCTGTAAATCTTTTCGTTGGTCTTCGGATAATAGTGAATTCAACTGGATGCCTTGCAAAACTTCAGATATTTCAGTATCTGCGCTATAATTTAGACTCGGTATTTCATCTTCATAGCCGTTTATCCGGTCTTCTATACATAGCAAGTTTATATTTTCTGCTCGTTGAAAATACGGTTTCAGCATATTAATGTGATACACCTGAGTTTTATTTTTCTCGGGGAAACTCGACAACATAATTGGTCTCTGATAATTGTTGAACTATTTTTCCAGGGCCCACCCATTTAACTGATAGTTTGTTTGACTTCGATGGAGCTACAACTAGAACTAAGTCTCCTTCTTGAAATTTACGTTCTACGGCTTTGCGATCATACCAGAGTTTTTGCTTTCCTTTGGCTTCTTCCATATGCTGGACAGCGAGTTCTTGACATTTCCTCATGCGATTCATTAGTTCAAAAATATAGTCCACTACTGTATTTTCTTCCTCTTCTTTACCAGATAATTTTTCATACAATAGCATAATTCATACAATTTCATACAATAGCATGAACTAATTCTGCGGGCGAGAATCCGATACTGTTGTGAATAGTGGTTCGAAGAGCAAATAAAGCCTGAGGTAAGATTTTATCCCAGTCCGGACCAGATTCTAGACACAGGACTCGAAGAATTCTTGTTAAAGTTCTATGCATCCTCTCTACAGGACTGCTTTGTGGATGGTAAACAGAACTTCGTACAACTTTAATTCCAAATTTTTCTAGGAAATTCGATGTCAGCGCACTCGTAAAAGATATAGCTTGGTCGGTTTGGACCTCCTTTGGAAATCCCATTCTACTAAAAATTTGAAGGAAAACATCAACAATCGTGGTTGAACAAAGATTTGCGACAGGAACTGCATCCGGATATTTTGAAGACATGCAGACTGCAGTTATAAGATACTTATTTTCTGAAGGTGTCACGGGCAGAGGCCCGCAAGCGTCAACATTTATTTTTGAAAATATTTCTGGGATAACAGGGACAATTTTCAAAGGTGCTTTCTTTTTATCTTGCGGCTTTCCAACTCTTTGACATTTGTCACAAGTTTTAACAAAATTCTCGACATCTTTGTAACAATTTGGCCAATAAAAATTTTTGAATAATGTATCTTTGGTCTTTGTTGCACCAAGATGAGATGCTGCTTCTTCATGACAAATAGTCATCAACTCTTTCCGATATTTTTCAGGAACAACAATCAATAGCCTTTGTGTTCTATCACGATCTTCTTTTTTGAAAAAGAGCATTTGACCTTTTAACATATACCTCGCATTCTTAGAAGATTTTATTTTAGCTTCTTCATAAAACTGCTTCAATTCGACGCTCTCCTGCTGTTCTTGTATAAAATTTTCTGGAGAGGCCTTTATCAGATCTAATTCTGAACGTTCATATTTCACAGGAGGCAAACTTTCATTTTCAGTCAATGTGTCTTTGTCGTTAAGTTCAATTTCAGAATTTAACTCATTTGTTGAGACCCGATTTTCCGTTTCTTTTAGTCGTCGCTGTTGAGCACGAGTTTGTACGACATTTATCATATGACTTTGAACTTCTTCATCTAGTTTTGCTTCTTCAAATAATGCAGCGGTTTTGTTACCTTGATATTTTCCTTGATCTAATGAATCTCTTAAGACTGCAGCCTTTGTTATTATATGACCAAAATCACATTCAAGCTCTACCTCAGCCAAAGGTAAGCACACTGGATGTTCTTCCAGAGGTGTTCGTATCCACACAGTCTCACCCGTATACATGGAAGGCTGTACATACTTTTGGCAAATCAAATCCAAAATTGCACCGGTATCTCTAAGTATGGGCATTTTATAGCCATTTACTTTACCTAGGCTGGTATATGGAGCCATAATATCCTTAAAACTATTTTTGGAAAATTCATTTGAGAGTACAGTTTCATTGGATGCTACAGTTTCTAAAGTCTTCTTGAGTTTATCACACTGAGGTCGAAGATGCGAGTAGGATCCGCATTCATAACAATGAGGTTGTCTCCGCTTTTCAAATTCCCTTTCATGAATTTTATTACTACATTCTGCCCTAATTATAGGTTTAGGATTAAAATCTTTCGAGATTTCTTTAGGATTATGTTTACTATGATAACCACTTTGCATTTTGTTCACGTTTTGATGTCTTTCTTGAAATTTCAAACCTTGTTTTCTAGGATATTCTCTCTTAAAGCTCTGTTTAATACTCTCATATTCGTCTAATTTTTCTGCTAGCTCATATGGAGTTTTTAATTTCATCCATTGGTCAAGAAAATGATCCTTTACTTCCATGGGAACCCTATATTTAATTTGCTCGGTAACGATTAAATCTTTCAGATTCTCAGATGTCTTAATTTCTAAATCCTCAATCCACTCCAAAAAATAACTATAAAGTTCATGAGCATAATTTCTCCAAGATTTTTCGGGAGTATTTTGATGTCGATAAAAACACTGTTTCAGCTTTTCACTGTTAAGTTTATATCATCTTAAGATTAAATTATTCACATATTTTAGTCGCGTCTTCAGAGGGTTCTCTGGCTAACATATTGGAGATTTCGGTGGGTAAAACACCCAAAAGATAAGCCACCCAGTCTTTCTTAGGAACCTGAGCCGTTTCAGCTTTTCTCTCAAAATTAATCAAATATAGTCCCATTTCATCCCTTTTTTCGCCAAACTTTGGGGTAATTTGTGACAACTGGATTTTGTTGCTCTATTCTACTATATTCGCCGTTGATTCTCTAGCTCGTATTACTTGATTTTCAATTTCAAGCCGCTGCATTTCCAATTTCCAATTCATATGCCCTTGCTTCTCTCGCCTCCTGAGCCAGGCGTTCTTTTGCTTCTTCAGCTAGGCGTTCTTCTCTTGCTTCTTGACCCAGGCGTTCTTCTTTTGCTTCTTGAGCTAAGCGTTCTTCTCTCGCTTCTCGAGCCAGGCGTTCAGCAATTATTCGGTCTAGAATTAATTTAACTTCTTCCTCATCGTAAAACTGACTTTTAGTGATTATGTTTTTAATTTCTGGGACCTTACTAGTTAGCGGCACTTCCTCACCTAATTCTTCGGCTACTTCTATTAAATCTTGTTTTCTACCCTTGGCAAGAAATGACATATTTAGAAATAGAAAAACTCTTCGACAGCGTTTTCAAAATTAAACTAAAAATACTTTTAGTCAATATTCAAAAGTTCAAATCAACTTGTTCAATCTAGCCTTTTTTTTTCTTTTTTTTATTAGAAATTCAAGTATGGCACAACGTATTTTTTTTTCTAAAACACTTAATGCAATGAAACGTATGTGCTTTCCGATAAACAAAAATCTGCGAGGCTTGCTCTTAATATTATACTAAAGTAAATAAAAAAACTTCAAGCCTCTAACTTGATTCACACAGCAAAATTCTTGATTTGGGTCTCTAATACAAGGGCTCAAATTTCATAACAGAAATATTTTAATATCAACGTAATAAATTTGCGACTCTAATACAAGAGCTCAAATTTCATAATATAAATATTCTAATATAAACGTAATAAATTTGCCACTCTAATACAACAGCTCAAATTTTATAATAAAAATATTCTAATATTAACGTAATAAATTTGCCACTCTAATACAAGAGCTCAAATTTTATAAGAACATTAAATATTTTGACGCTTTAATTCAAAAGCTTAAACTTAGAATATTGTTCTAATAGTTGAATTCAATAATAAGATGCAACATTTTCATGTAAAATGGCACAGTATTCATTATAACTTATACTCACAAATACTGTATCTTCTTTTCTTTTCTTTTAAATCAACACTGTTTTCACCTTTCAATCCCACCGACTACCACCACAATAAGTCTGTAATGAAGTTTTAAATAATACTCACCAATTTGAACGAACAACCAAACTTTATTTTTCAAATCTTCAGAACAACTAACTAAACATTTTCGTAGTCATTTTAAAGACTGGCGCGCCCATAACTAGATGAAGATTACATTAGCTCGTTGATGCGATATTCCTTACAGATAAATACGTTGCTAGCGTAGCAACCGCACACAATGTTATCACAATATCTAATATTCAGCGCTTTAAATGTGTTACAGTACACACATTGCAGATGTTGCTTTTCATACGTCTAGATCATTCTTTTTTACACATTCTTCTATTCATCACAAGGTAACGACCACGAGGAGACGAGGCGATGACAATAGCAGCAATTTCTGGATGCGAAAAACACATTAACAAGTTACTTCAAGATGGGTTAAATTTTAGCATGAAT
>KK113076.1:26810-44710 GCA_000611955.2 Stegodyphus mimosarum | reverse complement strand
TTAGTCCTAAGAGACAATTTGCCCAGATCTATTAATTTCGTTTTAGCATTTTGCGTCGATTCACAATAAGCGTTGTTTCACTTTTCAGATTGTTGCCACCAAATACTATTTCCCTGTATTATATTTAAAGAAATTAAATAATGAAGAATCTGCATGAATATATGTATGTTTCTCGCATTGTGATAAAACAACGATACCTAAAGCCTTCAAATTTTGAATAACGTTCATCTTCACCCGAATATAGGCATCTGGAAGTCCAAATTTACAATTTGGAATATATTTTATTATCGATTTCATATTTTGCAACACTTCAACCAATTTCTGATTAACAAACTAGACAATTTCAAAGCGAGCAATGGCAACATTTTACGGATAAATAAAACATTTTTATCACTAGCGCGCGAGACTGTGTATCGGAAATTTTATGCTTTTTTTAAATTATTTTGTGTTATTGCTCTTGAATTGAATTTATGTTTCAAGTGATATTTAATAAATAACTGTAGCACACAAAATGTTAAGAAAAGGCCCCTTTGGGCGTAATATAAAATCTGAAACCTTTCAGATTTCTTTTATTATTATTATTATTATTATTTAACGATTCGGTGTAGGTGACTTATTGATTCCCAGCTGCACATATATACATAACATACATAACAGAAACTAATCGACATTCACGTCATCCATGGAAAATCATTAAAATGCTTATCCAGCCATCGAATTTGCCGGAATTACAAGCGCGAGTCGAACAACCATTACCGAATGATCTTCTCAACTCATATTTCCGGAGACGAAAAAAATGCAACATATCCGCCTCACAAACAGAATTCATCACGTTAGACCAAGAAATATTTGATCTACATTTGTGTTGCCTCTTCGTGCATTGCAGCTGCCATCAAATTTGTCAGTATAATCAAAATTTAAGCTCGCAATAATCTTTTCCCTGCTCATTAATTTTGTCATCTAAGTGAGCATTTACGTGATGGTCTAGCCATCATTATTGTTCTAGTCCTAAGGCGTAAAATCAGATCACACATGTGAAACAGAGTTTAAGCAATAGCCAATCAGGGGAGATATAGTTACGCATGTGTGTATGTGCAAGTGATCCAACGAAATCGGCGATCAAATGTCAGTCGTATTTCCTTCGTTGTGATTGGTCGGTTCTTATAGTAGATTGGCATAAAATTAATGAGTTAGAATATTTACGTAAAATCTTTATACTAGTTTATATGACGTAGCAAGGTCTAGTTGCCTAACCGCAAAGCTCGACTTAGTAACTCAGCTTATATGTTCGCAAAGCCTCGTATGAAGGCTCCGTTAAGGACTACTGTCTGTTGTCTAAAGTAAAAATCTTCGGTTAAAGATTAGTCAAAAGTCAATAAATGTCATCGCATCTTTCTAAGCAACCTGCTTTCATACAGACTGTAGATTTCATACATTCTTAATGTTAAATAGCTTGTCAAAAATTTGGAAAATTTTGATCAGAGAATAAAATAGAAACACGAAAACTGGCTTTGACGAAAGCATTCAGGAGTTTTATGACTATATTAAAAGAACAAAGAATTAGAAACAATATGTGCAGAAAGGTCAATGATGATAAAGTTTTCTTTTAACGTCAATGATTTATAAATTCAGATCTAAGATTTTAAAAGCGCACTATATACCTAAGTTATAAAAAAGAGAGTAGTTTAAACAGATATAATAGTTAGATAATATTCATACATTATTAACTCATAAAAAATCGAATTTAGTCTTGCACAATAGTTATAAGGTGTAGAAGAATTAAAAAAAGATTGAATATTTTCCTTTTTTTACAATAATACTGAACTGTTTATTTCTATGTATTTTAATTAGCATTGTACTGAAACTAAAAATGTTTTCCTAAGATTAAAATCAATAAAAGAAATCTCTTACATGTTCTTTAGCTATTTAAATGATGTTTTCATTCAACGATTCTTTCTAAAACTAATTAAAATAATATGAAGTTTATATTTCCGTTTATTTGCCTTAAACTGTTCTAAAATGTAACATTTTGTACAAGATTTCTCAAAAGTAAATGCAAAACTCGAGAAATACTTACATTGGCTGGAATTCTGTATCCACATATAACTACATCATGATCGAAAGTTCGTGCGTTTCCCCTCACTATGGGATCTAACCTAAAATAAATTTAAACTATTGTTCTTTTCTGGATATTTAATTTCTTAACAATGTAGATTATTAGTAACTTAAACTACTGATTTTGAAAATCTTATACCGGGAAAAACTCACAAATTATACCTGTAATTTTGCAATCATATCAGTTTACTTCATAGTTTAAACTGAATACATTACACACTTACTAAAAATTAAATTTATGCGCTAAGAAGGAAACATGCTATAAAAATGAGTCTACTATGAAAACAAAATGTAAGCTGATAAAATAATTATCCAAGTTTAGTGAAATTGCCCTTGATCAAATAGTCTGCAATGGCGCGACAAGCACGAACTAGCATTTGCATAATCTAGCCTATAAGTGATATCTATGAATACCAAACGTATTGCGAGAAAAAAGATTGAAAATGCTGAATATAACTCAGAGATGTCGATTTACACAACTAGCGAATTTCGTGAGAGCCGTTATCAATTAGCTGAAACCCGCAAAGTTATCCGTTTGGCTCATTATTTTGACTATACTGCCCAATGTTTGGGAAGCAGAGACACGTAATTGTACGCATAGCGGATCGGTTCCAAACGAACCTAAGAGATCACTGTAAGGTATATTTTAAGTTTATAACCATTATTTTAATTTTAAAACCCTTTCCCATCAATTCTTGTTTCAGCTTACATCTCCCTACCAGAATGAGATTTTAGAATCGTGTTGAATGAGAATGAGTTAGAAGAAGTATTTAAGAATGGTTAAACTAACTTCGATAGAGTACTAGGAGTCCTTAGTGGCGAATGTTTGCCTTCTGACTAAGTCACTTTTGAAGCTGTTACTCTTGGTCGTGCCTATTGATATTCGCCAGCTAGTTTAATTTAAAGGCTAACTACATTAGATAATTGTGTCTAGCTTCGCCTAAGTCTCGTTTAGTTAGTTATAGTTCAGTTTCTTATTTTCTTATTTCTTATTCCCGTGTAGAGACTTTCCTGTAATCCCGACAAGGGCCAACTGTTATCCTTATTTGAGTGAATAAAAGGATATTGTAACCCTTCTCGAGTTTACGTCTTAGTTGTTTGAACTCACAAATAAGTCGCTACATAATTCACTAGATTCCTCAACATTTCATCTTAGACAAGGAGTTAGGAACCCTACAACACCAATAAAAGTTTTGAAGGATCATACATCAAGCATGTGATAAATTTCACAGACTCCCATATTTATTACGTCCCCATGGGTATTCCATAACACAAGCCGGTATAGCAGTATTGGTTATGCGCCCATGAGTAATTTTCGGATGCCTCGTTTACGTCTGCTGTCATCTACGTCAGAACGTGAATAATTCCCTTTGCACTGTTGCCAGCCCATAGCAGTATAGAATGCTACGATGCCGATTTGTTATGCTCAGTGATGGCCACCTCTTCCTTTTGAGAAGAGATAATAATCATTTCTGGGTTTGGAAGCCCCTGGTCAACAGCACAATCTTCATCTCACTATCGGAATACGCTCCTCCAATTCTAGGCATTAAAATCAAGAAAAATACAATCTATGACAGCCGATTCCCTTTATTAGTGATGGTACTAGTATCTTTGACTATCCTCGATATGTGGATGAGATACTATTGCCACAGATGCTCCCATTCCTGACGGCAATTCCAGATGCACTATTCTGGTAGGATAATGCTGGCAGCACATGAACTGAATTTGCACAAAATTGTCTAGCTCATGTCCCCACACATCCATAACCAGCGTGCTGCCCGGATATGTCTGCTGGCTATCGAGCGTGTGTAGGACCAAAATGCCAGTTGAAGTTGCACTGCAATATCCAGAATCTGGAACACACCCTTCTACAAATATGGACCCACCTACCACACGATAACAACAGGCACCTATTCATCGCCTTGCCGTATTGCAGCACGAGGCAAAACTATTTGCTATTATGTTGACGGAATTCTGTACTACAAATTTCTGTGTAGTTGTCTTAATGCTTTAGTAGTGGGATCATGTGCATCTTTCATCTCTAGCCTTACGTCAGTAAAAATGCTTACTTTTGAATTATGCAATGTAAAAAAAATGTTTCGTACTTTTCCGTAAAGCCATACTACTTGGCGCCATTTCTATTATACAGTATTTCCTCTAAAGCATGTGTCACCAGTTTGCTTTATTTTCTTCCCTGGTGATATTTAGCTCTGTAAAACCTACAGGTTCGGGGTTCGAATCCTGGCGAACAGGCTAGCTGCATGGACTCTTTTTTGGTTTCCCCCATGTGTAACGTGTACACAAGCAAGTTTCCCTCAGAAAGTCCTCCATGAAAGCATCTCTTCCCTTAGTAAGATAGCTCTCGAGTGCTTTTCCGTAACTAAATAAACCAAACCAAACCAAATTATAAAATCAAATTTTATCATTACTGACAACTGCAATGGATTTTAAAACTTTTGTAACACTAGGAACAAGCAACTTCCGATTTCTTCAAGAAAGGTAGATTTCTCATATAGAAAAACACATTTGAATAACGACGTTATGAAATTAAAATGCAACTGGAGGCTGAAACATTTATAAAAACTTTCGTTCATGTCGTGAAGAAAAGGTGTTTCAGACACAATCGTGACTGGCTAAATCACACATTCCATTTGTTACTACCCTACCAGTCGCACAGTGTTTAAGACAGCTCAATACTAGTAGTTTGTCCTCGTTTAGGTTCAAACCCAGGCGAACAGGCTGCCTGAGTAGTTGGTTTTCGTAGATTTCCTCATGTATAATATGAATAGGAGCCAGTTTCACTAAAAATGTCTTCCGCGAATGCACCCCTCCTGTTAAGCCTTCGTGGCTTGCTATACGAATGATTTACTTATTGTGTCAGGAATTAACGTCTATTGAGCTTTATAAACCAAACCTTTCCTCAGATGAATTAGAAGACAATGGTTCATTACAATAATTATATTACAAATATATGCGCTACTTCCTTATTTTCTCATCCTATTAAAAAAAATGGGGAAACTGACAAAAACATATTCACGAAAGAAAAAATCTGATGTGTACACCACATGACTTCATTGTATGGAATATTAAATTATGCGCATTTTTTCTTGCATTTCATTTAAACTTATTGTATTGAATTAGATCTACTTTCTCGGTAGCTCATAAATACAACATAATAAATACATTCTTTAAAATTCACTATATTTGTTCACTCTGGCGCTAGGTTCACTTAACAGCGTTACATCTCACTCATTTTATAACTCAGAATGCACAAAAAGTTATATCATCTGAATAATTATCTAATCCTTGCCACATGTTCTATTCAAATACTATAATAAATCTAAAACGATGTATAAAGAAATTAAACAAGCAACAAAAAAAAGGGAAAAAGTTTTTCACATACGACTCAGTATTTCTCATTCAATTAATTCCGTTCTCCCTTCGCAACAAGGCAAAAATACATAAAAACTCAAAATATCTATATTAAAGTAAATCTTAAATATTTATTTCCTCGAATAAATTCCAGAATGGAGTAGACATGATTTAATTCGCAATAATAAAAGAAGACGTTATCTTTGTTGCTGCGAAGCTTAGTTTCTCCAGATTAGCAACAAATTCACTCTTCTCCTAAGTTTCAAATGTAAAAAAATATGTCTGCAATAGTAATAATAATTAGGCTTAGCCATACTTAAACAACTTTTAAAGAACAAAGAAACTGAGATCACTGAGACGATTAACAGATTGGATATATATGGTTACAGTTTTGTATGTATTTAGCTATTTTTAGTAGAATTCTAATTAAAATTGTTTTGTTTTCCCTTGCAATGCGGCGCGTGACGAAATTTAAGAAAACGCTACGCCGGAAAAGTAAAAATACAGAGCGCATGCATTTAACATTTAATAAATAGATATCTGGTAATTGCTTTTGCTATCCAGAAATATACAGAAAATAAATTTTACCAGAATATTGTCGTGAATGATTAAAAAGCTTATAAAAGCCGGATTAAAACATCTCAGCTCATTCGTTGTTGTTTTAAGCGAACTGTATTCTTTACTTAGTGCTCTTATTGATTGTAGCGAATTCGCTGTGAGATCGAATTAACTTTCTCTTTATTTTGAATTTGAGTCCTGTTTATATTTTAGTAATTCAACATATAACTGCAGTGAGATATTGTGATATTGTACGAATATCTCTGAGGAAATATTTCAGCATTTTTTTTTATTTCTTGTGAAAAGAATAAATTTTATTAACTTTTTTATAGACTTCTGCATTCAATCCATTAAGAACCCGTACGCACGCAACAATATATACATATATTTATATACTTTTGGTGCGGCCAACCGAAATAGGAGGTGCACATGTACATGTTATAGCAGTAATATATACATAATGTCAACGTTCTGAGGCTACTCTTTTTTGAGTTATGCGAAATATATACGTACGTTCGTATGTAGGCACAGACGCCACGAAAACGTCTCTACAGAATCCATTTTAAATCAATTTTATAATTTTTGGGGGGGAAGTTTCCTTTATTCTGTCCTTACGTACAGATGTCACACAAAAACATCGTTAAATTGCATTCGATAGCTGTTAAAATGGATATTTTCGTTGAAATATGATACCCGAAGTTTTTCGCGATTACAATACTTCCTTTTTACTTCGCATAAGGAAATAAAAATATAACACAAGCTGGTTTCCTTCTCCCACGATGAATTTTGTCTTTTGATAAGAAATTGTTTCTTTCTTGTTACATGGACTGCTCCGCTTTATCTAGTGCTGGGTCATGAGGGAAGAAAGTTTTCGCTTTTTATATAGGGAAAGCATTTATCGATAGAAAGTAATAATTTAAAACTGACTTAGTTTTATTGTTCTGAATGCATTCATGAGTACGTAAACAACATAGTGTTCAACACACAAATTTACTAAAGCATTTAACACGTTGTCATTCAAATTTAAAAATAAATTCTAAGATAAAAACATTTAAATATAATTTTAAAACAATATAGGAATTGCGAAAAATTATCACATGACAGAGTGTTCTTATGTTTACACATATCTAAAATGACATCAGCAAACATTTCAGAAAACTATTGGATTGATTCTAGTACTAATGAAGGTCAGAAAGCTACTCACGACATTTGTATAAATGCAACATCGCAACTCAATCTAATTGCTGTTATTCCAAATCTATTTTCAATCTGACGTATTATCCTTTCATTGTGTCAAGAGAAGTCGAACAATATGCAATATATTATAAACCTGAGTACGGCGATAACTTTCAAAATGGACCAGTGTTTCTCAGAACATAAACATACAGTGATATTGGATATCTCTTCTTAAAGGTAATCAAACCACTTCTACAGAAGACCAGCATGACCTGAGACGGTGAGTGTCCGTCCGTCGTTTCACAGTATGGAAAACTGCACAACCGGTATAAGAATTCTGCTTTTACTATTTTAATGCAATAATGATAAAACTATTATGCATATAGATTACTAACCTGATAGCTTCCTTCAAGCATGATTTCAGATATCGAAGTTCACCAAAGATAGCTGGAGTTATTTTGTCATTTTTATTTGG
Organism: Stegodyphus mimosarum; assembly: GCA_000611955.2. NCBI lineage: Eukaryota > Metazoa > Arthropoda > Arachnida > Araneae > Eresidae > Stegodyphus > Stegodyphus mimosarum. Next base: position 37,014 of record KK113076.1, on the reverse strand, counting down.
AAGAAATTTCTTTATTTCTTCATACAAGAGTTGCTGTTTATCTGGATTCTTCGCAAGGTTGTAAAGGAAAAAGCCAATAGTATTCGAAGTCTAAAATTAAAAAATATGTAGATTAATCAGAATTTCATAGATACAATGCCACTTTCACCATTAGCTACATAGCGGCTTACAGCAATCAAGACATCAAAGCCCACTTTTAATCTTAAATCATGAAAACGTAGGTTATTAGATGCTCCTGTTTTTTTAATTGGAGCAAAATTCTGTAATTTTATTTTAAAGAAAGCTATTCGCTCAGTTTAAGTCTACCACCGATGGTTTCAAATAATTTTCCTCCTTCACAATAGTGCTCGTCTTAATGAGATGATATAATTCAATTCTCCCATTTTGAAAACTATTGCTTAAATAGTTATTGATCAGTGAAAATTTAAAATTCAAAAAAGGAAGGTACTAGGATGTATGCATTCTTTTAATAATACAGACATTACAAAAATCACTATACATATATAATCAAACTAAAAATTTAACAAAACTTGTGAAAGAATATTCTGTTGACAGTTGGGTACATTAAAAATAAAGTTCTGAGCGCTACAACGTACTCTTGTGCAAAGAACTTGAACATATTCGGCACCACCTCATCTAATAACAAATATCAATAGAAACATATTTATATATTACAGTCTAGTCTAAGCTCTAAATGATACGAGTTACTACATAAAGTAAAAATTATTGAATTAAATTATTAAACAAATAGCAGTATGTAAAATCTAAAAACAAAACCTGATGTGTAACACTGCATGACTTCCTTGTACGTAATATTAAATTATACGCAGTTTTCCTGCACTTTATTTAAACATATTGAATTAACAGTTAACGAATTTTGAATTAAATCTACTTCGTCGATAGCGCATTAACTACAATAAAATAAATGCACTTTTTAAAGTTCACTATATTTATTTACCATAACCACACTTCGGCGCTAGGTTCACTTAACAGCGTTACATCTCATTCATTTTATAACTCAGACTGAGCAAAAATCAGAAGAATTACCACAAGTTCTAGTTATATATTATAATAAATCTTTTTGAGACATTTGTGATCGCATTCTTATTGGTCAAAAAGAATTATAGCTTTCTATTACGTCCATTAGCTTTCTGTCACATCTGATGCATTTTCAAACTTAATCCTGTTTTATTTGTTTACATTTTCTTTATGTTATTTTTGATTGGTTGTTTTCTATGTTTTATTTGTGATTCTTTAAATCACGATCTGCTGTAAAGTTATATATATAACCTCTGTAAACTTTTTCTCTAAGGGTGCATTCTCGAGGTGGTTGTCAAAACGTGAAGGAGTGTAGACCCTTCCTTATCTTCAACTTGGTACCTCATCGTAACTCTTTCCGGTAGCTCAGCCTTTTTCAAGTTATGCTATTTTGCTTTCTTTATTGATTATAAACCTTCTCTTAAGGAAGATCTTTTGGATTTCTAGGCTAAAATGATCTTGGACTCGAATAATTCTAAAATTGTCATGGAAAAGGATATTTCTAAAACGGATATTGAAACGGTAACAATGTACTTAATGCCAACATTCAGCCTTAAATGGCCTCTGTAATTTCATCTCAATCATCTGTAGAAAATACTATTCAAAGCTCAGCTTTTCAATTTTCAAATCCGTCAATGGATAAATCTGAAATTCTGGCTGAAAAGCTTCACCGTTTAGCATCAATCTGTATACAGTTCAATTTCTTATTAAATACCGCACTGCAAAGAATCAGCAGAAAAGGCTACTAAACTACAAAAATCCTTATATTCTGCCAAATCCTTAAGGAGACTTAAGCAGAAACCATCTTCTTCACAAACGAAAACCGACTGGACATTTCTAAAGCGTTCTCTAAAACGTGTCATCCCTATAAACTCCGACTCTGACTTCGAGACGGAGCACCAGAACAAATTTGCTTCACTTACTTTAGATCACCAAATGGAACAAGAAGACATCGAAGAAACTCCATCCACTTCAAAAGATAACTCTTACAAAAGTTCGGATTCTAGCTTTAAACATCCAAACAAGACTGTAAATAAAATTCCTCCAATAATCATTTCTGAAGGAAATATTAATTGGAAAACAATGAGCTTCAACAAATCTTGAAGCTATGTGCACTAAAAACGTTATAGGCGACCTTACATATAATATTTAATTATATGTTTAATATTTATTATATAGTTTAATATGTAAGGTGATACCTTACATATTAAACTAAACGATGCTGAGGATTATCGCAATGTTACCAAATACTTAAAGGAGAAAAATGTACCTTACCATACCTTTCAGTTAAAATCGGATTGTTCAATTAAAATTGTTATAAAAAAATTACTCTCAAATACCGAAGTTTCTGAAGTTGAGGAAGAACTCAAGAAATTAAACATACCATTTTAAAAAGTTAACAATTAACCAAATACAAAAATGGAAATATAATACCTCTACCAATGTTCCTGGTTGAAGAGCCGCGTGCTGAAGCTGGGAAAAATGTAAAATTCGTTTTTTCTATGAATGTCCTTATTAACTCTTATAAGTCAAAGCCTGGCCCTGTGCAATGTCACAGGTGTCAGAGATATGGGCACAGTCAGAGTACGTGCTTTATTCCTTATACATGTATGAAATGCTCTGGCTCTCATAAAACATAGGAGTGCAAGCACGCCAAAGAAGACGGTCTTGGACGTTGTGTCCTCTGTGGGCTAGATCATATTTCGTTTTATAGGGAGTGCCCAGCTAGGCCAAAGCCTCAAGTTCACACAGCCAAAGAAACTCAAAAAAGGCCCTACTATTCCCCCGCGGCTGGAGACTTTCCAAAACTCGCCACGAAGCCATCCTATGTCGCAACCAACTCTGCTACGGATCCCGGCTGAAAGAAATTCAAATCCTCCGTTTTGAATGAAGAGAAGACAAAACCTCCAACAACTACAAATCAAGACTCAAATAAAAATACTGCTAAGACCTCCTCTCGAAACCACTGCAGAATCCAATTCTACTGCTTCTAAATCAGATGAAAATTTTGATATTAAACAATGGATCCAAAGAGCGAAGTTGGCAATAACTCAATATAAAAATGCCAAATCATTTCTACACGAGATCGAACTTAGTGTTGAAGTTATGGAACTATTAGTATCTCTTGAAAATTAGCTGTAATCCAAACTCGTTTAGCATACGTAACCATGGAGCAATTAACTGTTATATTAAAGTAACCTTTTACAATGCCAGCGGTCTTAAAAAACAAAAAACTGAAATGCTACTCTTCTTACAAAAGCATAATATCGATATTTTACGTGTCAATGAGACCCATCTTCGTGCCAGCGATAGAATCTCTTTTCATGGATATAGTATACTTCGTTCTGATCGCACACATAATCGAAATGGTGGGAGAGCAATCATCATTAAAAATCATTTTAAATTTGTGATTATTTCTATTGAAACTACTGCTGCTCTAATTACTAGTAAAAATAATGAAACTTACCTTTTTATTTCGTCCTATAATCCACCTAATAATATTTTTAATTTTTCTGATTTTCAAAAACCCACCGAAGCTGAATATACTACAATAACTGCTGGTGATTTTAATTCAAAATACCATAGCTGGAATTCAAGAATTATTAATACCAATGGGAGAACTCTGTATAACTTTGCAATAAATCATGGACTTCAAATATCCGGGACTTCTTCTCCCACATGCATTCATTTTACTGGTTCTACTGAAGTTATTGATATTCTCTTCTCGAAAAATGTAAATCACAATCCGCACCTTGAACTACTTGATGAACTTATTTCCGATCACCTTCCCGTCAGTTTCACCCTCTATGGCTTCCATCCTCACTTTCCTCCACAGAAGAAAATTATGAATTGGCTTAAATTTAATTACCTGCTTTCAAATATCAATTGCGTACCTCCTCTGCAGAATATGGCTGACATCGAGCTACAAATTACAAGACTTAATGACACTATTAAAAATCCGATCACCGCTTCCTCTAGACCGATGCCAAATGAACAGCAAGAAACTTTACCTTCCTACATCATTGAGAAAATTCAGTACAAAAATCGCATCCGCAAACGCTGGAAAATAACTAAAAACCCAAATGAAAGAAGATATCTAAATTTTCTTATCAGAAAAATTCAAAATTTAATTCAAGACTACCGTTCTGAAAGATGGGAATATTACATTGATCAAATGGATATTCACAAGGACACTGTCCGGAAAATTGCGCATTCTCTCCGCTCCCACCACCACTCCACCTCTGTCCGGAAAATTGCGCATTCTCTCCGCTCCCACCACCACTCCACCTCACTTCAGCACCACCACCTCACTCCCCTGCAGCATCAAAACAGCACTGCTCGCATAGAAGCCGAAATAGCTGGTGCTTTCACCGATAATTTTCAAGAAAATTTTACAAATAACTACTCCTATGATACCGAGCATGAAGATGAAATCAACAATGAAATTGAGTACTTCTCACTAAACTATAGTTTCCAAGTTTCTCCTACTTCTCCGGCCGAAGTTTCCAAAGTTATTAAAAAATTACATCCGCGCAAAGCCGTTGGTTATGATCTGATCACAAATAGAGCATTCAAAGAAGCACTTCGAAACTGCATCATTCTTCTCGCCAATATCTTCAATGCCTGCTTTCGGAACGCCTATTTCCCGCAGCAATGGAAACATGCCATTATTATAACTATTTTGAAACCTAGCAAAAATCCTCATCAACTGAGCAGCTATCGCCCTATCAGTCTTCTTCCTTGCTTAGAAAAAATTTTTGAACGTCTTATCGTTTCACTACTTACATCACTAATCATGCTTTAATCAAAAATAATCCATTTGGATTCCGTCATGAACATTCTACTATCATGCAAATTTTAAACGTAGTTGAAACCATCGCAGAAGCTTTTAATCATAAAACCAGTGTTGCTTCCTGCTTCTCAGACATAGAGAAAGCTTTCGACCGAATTTGGCACAATGGATTATGATATAAAATTATTAACCTACAAATATCCACCTATCTTGTTTATTTGCTTAAATCCTATCTTAAAAATAGAAAATTTCATGTTAAAGTGGGAGATTATGTATCGAAAAGAAAAAGAATTTACAGCACTGTTCCACAGGGATCTGTCGTAGCTCCTCTGCTTTTTAATATTTATTTGAATGATATGCCTACGCCTTTGAACTGTGAAATTGCAAAATATGCTGATATCATTTATTCAAAATCTAGAGACCCCAATCATGCTATGGAAAATCTTCAATTTGGACTAAATGTGCTTTATCATTGGTTTCGTTTATGGAAACGTAAACTAAATACCTCCAAAAGTGCAATAGTTCTCTTTCGCCGTTATCGAAAAAATGTGCACATTCCTCATTCTCTCACTCTTGATAATGAAAAAATTCCCATCAAAAATTCAGTCAAGTATCTCGGAGTCATCCTGGACAATCAACTTTCTTACAATGAACATGTCAATTATGCATTAGCAAAAGCAAATCAAGCTTATACGGCTATTTATTGTCTCATTGGTAAGAAATCTCGTTTGAATCTAAAACTTAAACGCCTACTTTACATCTCGTTAATTCGTCCCATTTTATTTTACGGTTTTCCTATCTGGGCAACTACGTCTAATAAAGATAAAAACAGAATAATAATTTTTCAAAATAGAATATTAAGAAACATCACTAATGCTCAATGGTTTGTTAGAAATTCTTAAATTCTCAAAGACTTGAATATCCCTCATGCTCAAGATTATTTGCTAAGTTCTTCACACAATTTCTTTACTTATATATTGAACTCTAGTTATTCTCATATTCAAAGTTTAGCGAACTATGATCCTACCATCCTACAGCCTTTAAAAGACCACGGACTATCCATCATCATCCTAAATATTAGATCAAGAAATTTTCAAAATCAAGAAATTTCTCAATCTACTTCGAATTTTCATCTCTTGATCTCCTATATTTTACTTTATTGAACTGATTCCTGTAACTAAATGCTAGCCGATCGGCGTTAAGTAAGGCTTCGCCTCCCACTTTCATGATCACGAGTTCAAAACCTCGATCTCAAATTTCTCTTGGACTCAAATGAAAATTTATTTTGCTTACTTATTTTTCAAATTTTAGATCCATTTCTTCAAGATTTTACAAGTTTTCCTTCAATTTTCAAGATCAACAACTATCTTCATTTTTCACCAGTCCGAGCTTCTCAAGAAATCTTAGTTTTTCCAGCACTTATTCATCCTGTATTATGTTGTATTTTTTGTATATATGCTAACCGTTTCATTTCATATTTTTAGGACTCTTTTCAGCATCAGACTTTGATATGCCAATTAACTCTGCTAGTTACAAGAGACTTTCCTCAATTACTGCAGCGGTGTTGGTTACCAAAGCTACATGTAGATGGCGCCAGGAGCTCCTGTTCGTCAACGTTCCTTGTCACCAGTGTGACGGCTTTCCAGACTCTTTTTCCAACTATTTCTTCAAAATTTTGTATTTTTCACATTATGTTCGTGTAACGCTTATTTAACATTTTCACCGCCATTGACCTATGAGCCACTTAAACGACAGGTAAAGGCCGCATTCGGCAGTATGCCTGAACACTCACCACTGATTTACGATTTGCGACTTTTCCTCTAATCCGTGGGTAAATTTCTTGACAGGATAATCCTTAATAAATTGCAGGCTGCCCTGAACACCCTCCCAAACAAACAATTTGGTTTTCGCAAAGGATTATCCATTACTGGGCAATTAGTTAGGATTGTGGAATTTGTGAGCGCTGCTATACACAAACAACTGCTTTTCTAATGCCAGACATGGCAAAAGCGTTTGACCGCGTCTGGCATAACGGCCTCACTTACAAGCTTGCTTCCCTGGATCTCCCTAGGAAAATGGTTAAGATCCTGCATTCCTTTCTTAATAACCGTTCCTTCTGCGAAAGACAGGGAGACCATCTCTCTGAAAACACCTTAATTAAAAGTGGCGTCCCACAGGGGAGTATTGTCGGACCAATTCTCTATTTAATATATTAAAAGATTTTCCCATGCTTGACAACGCAAACTGTATTACTGCCTATTACGCGGATGACAGCGCAATTCTCTCTAGCTACCTTAATCCCGCACATGCCATCACAAGGATTCAGAGTTTCACACACGAAATAGAGGAATGGTGTCAGAAATGGAGGACTTCAATAAATGAAACCAAATCGAAACTTCTCATAGGGCGTCACAGAAGAAAAAATGTCAAAATTCATATTACCATATTTAATGAAAAAATCCCCAAAGTAAATCATGCCACTTATTTAGGAGTCCGTTTCAACTGCTCGCTTACGCGGAATAAACATGTATCTGTGGCTCTTGTAAAAGCCACAGGAGTTTCCAGGAAACTTAATTCACTAATTAACACCTCGTCCCCACTTGATCTAACGCGCAAAAAGCGTATTTACACCTCCATTTTAAGACCTATCTTCACATACGCCTCCCTTGCTTGGAGCACAGTCTCCAACAGTGACATGAGAAAACTCCAAGCCTTCCAGAACAATTTTCGACGTAAAATCATAGGAGCTCCTTAGGTCGTTCGTAATGAATAACTTCACAGAGATCTCAAAATTCAAAATTTGGCTACCTTCATAAACAAACTCAATAGTAACTTCTACAATAAAGCAGTATCCAATGAAAATGTTAACTACTCGGACGATTTTAAGTATGAACTTCTGGAAATAAACAAATTTAAGACCTCACGCAGCTCATTATTTCAGAAACCCGGCATACTAAAACATTTTCATAACTCTCCCTCCGAACTCATACAGCATTCTGGCGTCAGCGCTTGGGTGGATGACCACTCACGTGTTTGATGCCCGAGAATCAGAATTAGCTCTCCCGAAGTTGCTCTCTCTCGCTTAATTGGCTCTCATTTGCGTCACTTCTTTTAACTACATAACCATGCACTTATTTTCCCGCTTAGTTAAATGAAATTTCATCTCACACTGGCCTGTGCCAACTCCTCACACTTATTCTGCAGTTCCTAACAAATGTTCTCCTACGATGAACTGTATGCGTGTCTTCTCTAACCGGGGTTGTTTGAGGTACCAGTAATAGCTGGATAAAATTCCAGCTGAAACTGGCAATAAATATAGTATCATAGTACAGTATCATAGTATCATTTTCTCTAATTTCCCTGCTCTGTGCCAGTCGAGTTTGGGGACATGTTGCGAAAACTCACATTAATAAAATTCAAGTCACTCAAAATAGGACTCTTCGTGCTATCATCAAAGCGCCTTGGTATATTTCAAATTCATATATCCATAGAGACCACCAAATTGAAAACATTCAACACTATATTCAAGCACTTGCTTCAAAGTTTTTCCTCTCTGTGTTATTACATCCAAACAGCTGCATCAATTCTTTACGATGCACACCTTTTCCTAGACAAAAGCAAAAATATCCTTCGGATATACTTCATATCTAACACCACGTTTTTTATCTGACGCACTACTTCATTGCTCATTACCACTTCACCCAATAAACCTTTTCTATTTTTACTACCTTACATTTCGCCGACTGATGGCGGCTACATCAAATTCTTTCATTCAATTACTTTGATTCCACTCTATTCATCCTTTTGTTGTTCCTAATATTCCATTATCTCAAGCTGAGTAAAAGCGCGCTGTCGCGCGCTGACACTCTTGTCTTATTCCAATCAAGTCAAGTCTCTAATTTCCATCTCCATCGAAAGAACCTTTCATTCAGGTTTCTTCGCTGCCAGGCTCTACACGGGACTATATCAGGAATTGGCAAGAGCAGGATGGTTTTTCCTGTTGATGGCCAGTATAGCCACAAAGTTCCAAAGTTCCGAAGTTTTTCTCTCCACTTCCAAGCAATTATACAGTTCTGATTACTTAACATCATCAATGCCTACTTACGATTAAACTACTTCCCCCAGCAGTGGAAGCATGCAAGTATCATCTCGGTTCTAAAACGGGTAAAAATCCAAAAAATCTTAATTCTTACCGCCCGATAAGTTTGCTACCCAGCATGAGTAAAATTTTCGAAGGAGTTCTACAAAAAAGATTAAACCAACACCTAGAAAATAATCATCAGAGAAGAGCAATTCAGATTTCGCGTCATAGTACCGTGATTAGTCATAGTACCGGGCATCAACTTTTAAACGTAACAGAATTTATAGCTGATGCCTTTGAAAAGAAAAATACCATCGCCAGCTGCTTCCTGGACGTGGAAAAGGCTTTACACAAGGTGTGGCATGAGGGTTTGAGAGTTTTCTCTTTAAGCTACACCTTGCTCGATTGCCTATAAATTTCATAAAATTAATTAAAAGCTATCTAAAGAACAGAACGTTCCAAATCAAAGTTAACAATACCCACTCTAATCGAAGAATTATCAAAACCGGTGTCCACAAGGAAGTATTTTAGGGCCCTGTCTGTTCAACGTATATATAAACGATATGCCTATTCCACTGAATACCAAAATAGTGAAATATGCGGACGACACCGCCAAAAAACTGCGTTTTTGGGGGCAAAACAAAAAGAACTGTGTTTGTCATAGCTGTGGGAAAACTGGTCATTTCAAAAGTGAATGTTTTGATAATCTTTAAAAAGCAGGCAAATTTAAATAGTATTAAGTATGCATCACCTACAATATCTTTTTTTGGTTGGAAATCTTGTGCATGATCAATTTATTATTGATTCTAGCGCAACTTCTCACATGCCTTCTCACAAGGAATGGTTTACCTCAATTAAGCCTAAGACTTGAACTGTAAAATACGCGTCTAAATCGGTGGTTTTACAAGTGGAAGGCATTAGTGACATTTGCGCAAAACTAAGAATGGTGTTGAAATAACGTTAAAAGATGTTCTTAATGTTCCGAAATTAAACGAACAATTAATGTTCATCAAAAATATTGAAGTAGGAGGTTTGAGCGTAATTTTTGAAAACGAAATAGTTTACATTGAAAACAAACTTTTTAGATTTGGATATCTGGACAAATCCGGACAATATTTTAGTGATATTTCACGAAATTTATATACAGCTTTAGCAACAGAGAATGATGATTTACGGCACAGAAGATTAGGACACTGTTGTGATCATAAATTAAAACTAATGAATCTTCCGGCAAAAGAAACATTTTGTGAAGTATGCGTTCGTGCCAAACAGAGTGCATTGCCTATGGGAAA
>KK113076.1:0-18227 GCA_000611955.2 Stegodyphus mimosarum | reverse complement strand
TACAAAGGGCTGGAATAAACATGGTTAACGTTAAAAAGTTAACAAAAATTTATTCTTTCCACAAGAGATAAATCAAAATGCTGAAATATTTCTTCAAAAATATTCTAACAATATCACAAAATATCAAACGTTTAGCAAAAAACAATTAAAAACAGAGAAACTAATTCTATCTCACAGCGAAATCGCTACAAATCAATCACAGCATTAAGTAAACAAACAGTTCGCTAGAACTACAGCTACTATTGAGATTAGTTGTTTGTTCTCGGTTTTTATAAGCTTTAGAATTAATTTCTCGAATATACTGGAAACATCTATAAATATCTGGATTTTTGTGGATGTCAACAGCAATTACGAGATATTTATTTATTAGGTATTAAATGCACGCGCTGTTCTATTTTTAACCTTCCAACGCAGCTGCCTTTTCAGAAATCGTTTGCTTGGCAACATGAAGCAAATCTAATTACAATTCTAAATAAAAAAAAAACTAACTAAATAAATAACTATGAAATCCGTAACAATATGAATTAAGTAATAATTAATAATAAAGCAAAGTGCATGCGCATGCATGCACCAATATATCGTACAAAACTATGATTGGAAAACTGAGACCATGAGTTCGGCCACATTCGGCTATCGGGGATGCGTACAAGTTCTGAGTGCACGTGTCCCCCAAAAGCCAAAGGTAGCTGAACGCAAGCTACTCACACGCATTTGTAATTTAAGTAGTGTGTCTGTCAGCTCGCTGTGAGTAATCTAACAACACTGAATAAATTATCGTTAATTGCTTAGCAGTAAACATTTCATTTTTTTCTTCGTCGATATGTTATTTTATTATTATACGTTATTATTTGCCGATATATTGGCCGGGCCGCAAAAATATTTGTTGTGGGCCGCATGCGGCCCGCGGGCCGCGAGTTTGACATCCTTGTCCTAGACGAATCAGAGATATTATTCAAGAACGTAACAGAATGCTTAAAATGTGGCATAGGAATTGGAATCCTGTTCTGAAACGAGAAATTAACACTTTAAATGGAAAAATTAAGAAACTTATTTTCAACTTTAAGCAAGAAATGAAGGATGAGTTTATCTCTAAACTCAACATTAATGACTGCTCTCTCTGGAAATACTTGCAAAATCTCAAAGAGAATAATATCAATACTAGACCCATTCACTCGAGCTCCAAAATTGCCCACTCTCTTAAGGACAAGGTGGACATTTTTGCAGAGTATCTGGAAAACAATTTACACCTGACACGGATCCAATGAACCCTACGTTCAAAGATGTTGTGGATAATTATGTTCAACCATGGTTTCTCTCTCCCTCTGATCATAATCTTCCTAAGCTTACTACTCCTTTAGAAATTACAAATATCATTCACTATCTCAATACCAAGAAAGCTCCTGGTAAAGACCAAATCACCAACAATACTTAGAAATCTGCCAAGACATATCATAAGTAAAATTGCCAGTCTTTTTAATGCCTGCTTCACTTCGAATTACATCCCAGACTCCTAGAAACAAGTGAAGATATTCCTTCTTCCGAAGCCCGGTAAAGATCCTACTAAGACCTGATGCATATAGGCCGATCAGCCTCTTATCTAGTCTTGGAAAAATTTATGAAAGGCTCATTCTCAAAAGATTAGAACCTTATTTCCATCTGCTGCCCAACGCCTAGTATGGATTCCGTGAAAACCTTGGTACTACAAGACAACTTATTCGAATCGTGGAATTTATTGGATCCGCCTTTCATAATAAACAAAGCGTTGCGCTCCTGGACGTGGCAAAAGCCTTTGACCGCGTCTGGCACGAGAGGCTCATCAATAAGCTCATCAAAATGGGTCTGCAAAGAGAATTGATTCTTCTGATTTACTCCTTTCTGAAGCGTCGCACGTTCTTTGTTGTACAAGGCAATGAAGCTTCAGCCCCAAAACCAATCAGATCAAGTGTCCCACAGGGTAGTATCCTTGGACCTGTTCTTTACCTATGTTATATTTCCGATTTTTCTCACCCAGGATTGGATAATTATTCCTTGCTTGTCTGTTATGCCGATGACACGGCGATTGCTATTAAATCCATCAGGGCTAACCATGCTATTACTAAAATGCAAAATTACCTCTATTCTGTAGAAGATTGGTGTACAAATTGGAGAGTCAAGATCAACACTAGTAAATCTCAACTTCTTATCCTCCACAAGAACAAGAGGTATATTAACTTTAAGGAGATCTTACTTTTTCAAGAACCTGTCCCGTCCCAAGAGTCACTTCTGCAAAATATCTAGGAATTATCTTAAATAAAAAGCTCACATGGTCTAATCACATTAAAAGTGTCAAGAGCAAAGCTATTGGTATCATGTGCAGATTTCTACCAGTCACTAGAAAAATTTTCTAACCTTAGCCTGCGCACTAAAAGACTCATATACCTCACATGTAACCATCCTATCCTTTGTTATGCTGCTCCAGCATGGAATACTGCCACTAAGAATCAACTCCATCAGCTGCAAATAGTGAAAAACAAGTTTCTTCGTATTATTACCGATGCTGAGTATCTCATCCGAAACGAACTGTTGCACAGGGACTTGGAACTTGAAACCATCAAGGACTATTTAAAAAGAACCAACGAAACATTTTTCAGCCTCTAAAGCCTCTAAAGATTTCATAGCCTCTAAAGATTCTGAGGAACATTGCAGGCACTTGAAAGCCTTATTTTCCAAACTTCAGGAATATGGACTTTGCATAAATATTTCAAAATGTACCTTTGGTCAAACGTCTATTGATTTCTTAGGTTTTCACCTTAGTGAAAACAGGATTGAACCACTTCCTGACAAAGTCAAATGTATTTTAGATTTTCCTCAACCTACCACTCTTACTCAGCTTCGCCGATTTTAGGCATGTTTAACTTTTACAGATGTTTCATACCTAAAGCAGCACATATTCTTTCTCATTTAATAAAATTGTTAGAAGGCTATATTAATAAAAAGAAATCTCGTTCTCGTGTTCAGGATTCATCCCCACAATTAAATTGGAACGAGAATGCTGAACAAGCCTTTATTGCTGCCAAAAATGCAATTGCTCAGGCTACACTTTTGAGACACCCTATTGCCGGAGCCCAGCTCAGCATCTGGGTAGATGCATCAGACGTCGCAATAGGCGGCACACTTATGCAGTCGTCTCAACAAACATGGGAACCTATAGCATTTTTCTCTATGAAACTCAATAAAAGTCAACAGAAATGGTCCGCGTACGATAAGGAATTATTTTCAATTTATTCTACAGAGGGCAGAAATTTTATCATCTATACGGATCAAAAACCACTAATATAGGCTTTTAAACAGAACCCTCATAAATGTTCACCTCGACAATTGCGCCATTTAGATTTTATTTCTCAGTACTCTACTGATATTAGGCATGTGCAAGGTTCAAAAAACGTCGTTGCTGACGCTCTTTCAAGACTCGAAATCGATTCAATAACAAAATCTCCATTTTTGGATTTTAAAAAATTTTCGGAAGCTCAATAGCATGATCCGGAGGTACAAGACCTTCTCAAAAACAATACATCGTCATTGAAACTGGAATTTAAACATAGCTGGAATTCAAGCCGTGCCAATACTCCGATGGTAAAATTCTTTGTGACATCTCTACTGACGTTGCTCTTCCATTTGTGCCAAACTCCTTTCGCAGACTCATCTTTAATCATCTGCATAATCTATGTTCTGTCACATCCAGGAATTGCAGCTACTACGAAACTTATTTGTTCTCGTTATGTATGGCCCGATATGAAACGTCATATCAAAAATTGGGTGAAATCCTGTGAATCTTGCCAAAAATCGAAAATTACTAGGCACACTAAAGCACCACTGGGCACATTCTCTCTTCCTGATGCCCGTTTTTCAGAAATCCATATGGATATCGTTGAACCATTGCCTCCATCAGAAGGCAAAGCGTACCTTTTGACTCTAATAGATAGATCTCCAGATGGCCTGAAGCTATTCCCATCCCGGATATGAAAACAGAAACCATTTGCAGAGCCATCTTCAACTGTTGGATATCTCGTTTTGGCTGCCCATCGATTATAACAACAGACCAAGGTTCTCAAATGAGATCCGCAATTTTTGCACAATTTACGCGCATTTTGGGTACGAATAGAATCACAACAACAGCCTATCATCCAATGTCCAACGGCATTGTTGAACGATTTCATCGACATTTAAAATCTTCTCTCAAGGCTCACGAGACGAATAACTGGACTGATACACCACCAGTTGTCATGCTTGGTATTCGGACAGCCGTAAAGGAGGATTTACAGTCATCTTGCGTTGAACTGGTGTACGGCACAACTCTCAAGCTGCCGAGTGATATGATAACGTCATCTATGATATCTCCGTATGACACTCAATTTATCACGAATCTTCGGCATCAAATGCAACAATCAAAACCAATCGCAACATCTGCACATTGCCAAGAAAAGTGTTACGTAAGTGCTACCTTAAAGCCGTATACGCATGTATACTTACGTGTCGATCGAGTAAAACCACCTCTGTGCCAACCATATACAGGACCGCATAAAGTTCTTTCTCGAACGGACAAAACTTTCACAATTGATATTAACGGTCTGAAATCTGTGTCTATAGACCGGGTGAAACCAGCTTATTTGCTTTCGGACTCTTATTTGCCTGAACTGAAAACAAATAAAGACTTAAAGACAGTTCAGCAGAATAAATCTGCAAACAAACTCTCTAAGACACAAACTGTCACCAGATCGGGAAGACATCTTCACTTGCCTAGCAAACTTGCTTCTTACATAACAATTTAATTTTTTTTAAATTCATGTCGTAACATATTTTTTGTTATTTCATGTTACATGTCTCATTACCTTGTTCTATATTGAATTGCATTTTGATCTTTTCTAATTTTATATTCTAATTTTGTAATTATAAAAAAGTACCCGACAGTACGGATCCTCTGAGATATTTTCAGAACCTGATGTCGTTCCTTTGAATGGCCATCAAAGGAACTGGGGGAAACTCTGTGATGATGGCGATAAGGAGCGCGTCTTGCGCCCTCCGATAAATGTGGCAACCCGAAAGGAGAAGTTTTTTCTACTAGTAGCGGGAAAAAAAGAGACCGGCTGTCGGGGAGTACGTACGAGGTTCCGAAATAAAGCTTAATTTTGATTTGTGCACTATGTCTAGCTAATATTTATATTAACGCAGTAAGAACTGAAGCTGTGACATGGAACACGAGGATTGGTGGTAGAACACATAGGTAACAATAAGACTGGGGATACCACAGACTCTTCTAAACAAATCTTAGAATTACAGCATTGAACATATGAATGTTACTAAAACGGAACCCCGGTCCTCCGCAGTGCTACCGATGTCAACAATTCTTTCATAGCTCACACTTATTTACTAGAGACTGGGATTGTGTACGCTGCGGGGGCAATCACGAGCCAAAAATCTGTCCCGTCGACAAAAATCAACCAGTTTCATGCTTTCATTGTAAAGCGCCACATCCTGCTAATTTTTCTGTGCCCAGCAAGAGCGCAGCAAAATAAGCCAAATTTTATACCCAGTCAACGTCCTGACAGAAATCTTTAGACTCTGCGAAAAGAAGATTTTCCTTTTCTCAACACTGAACAAGAAGCTAACCAAAATGCGCAAAATTCCAAACCCCAAGAAGCAACATGTATAACATTTACTGAAGGTTTAAAAGAAATGAAGAAACAGAAATTTCCTCTTGACAAAATCAGCATCACAGTTAACATTATTGATAAAATATGCAGCTACATTTAATATGCCTCAAAATATCAATACGAGAAGCCTTAAAATTCTTTCTTGGAATGCAAACGGCTTAAAGAACAAAAAGGATGAATTGGTTGATCTTATTCTTGAACTGGAACCTGACGTTATTTTAATACAAGAACCATATTTGCAACCAGCAAATAAAGTGTTATATGCGATTATGCCACTTTCCGTACTGATCATACTACAGGCAGTTGAAGTGGCATCATTACTTACGTCAAAAGAAGCCTACATCATCAACTCAAACAAAATCTGTCTACTTCTTTCGAAAGTAATTCTATAGAATTTGAAATCAATCATACCAAATTTATTATTTCTAACATTTATATTCCTCGGAATAATAGACCTACTATGTCTGAACTTGAACGTCTCCTGGACTCAAATTATCCCAGCCTTGTCGCTGGGGACTTTAATGGGAAGCATCAGTGCTGGAACCCACGTACTAACAACAGAAAAGGTACTGAAATTTCAACTTGATTCAAAGCAAAAACTACGTTATTTATGCTCCAGATGAACCAATGCGTGAAACGCAGAATTGAAAAATAAAAAAAACATAAAACACCAAGTACAGTTAAAACAATTAAATAACAATTTTTACAATTAAAATTGCAATTTGTACGCAAAAACCAGCTAATAACTTAAATAATTCCACGATGAATCAATCATAATTTAATTCGCATTAATAAAAGCAGACGTTACTTTGTTGTTGCGAAGCTTAGTTTCTTTAGATTGGCAACAAATCCGCTATTCTGCTAAGCTTCAAATGTAAACAAATATGTCCGCTATCATAACCGAAAATTAGGCTTAACCGCACTTAAAAAACTTTTAAATTGTTTATAATTCCACAATTATTGCATGCAGGTTACCCAAGGGCATAAAAATCTTAACAGAAAGCTAAGAACAACATAATTCAATCATTTTTAAAGGAAACAAATGCACAATTTACAAACATATAAGAATAAAGAAACTCAGTTCACTGAGCAATGTAAGAGAATGAATGTATTTATATACTTTTAGTGCGGCCGGTTGAAATCAAAATAGGAGGTGCAAGTCTACATGTTATAGCAGCCCTATATACAAAATTTCAACGTTCTGCGGTTGCTCGTTTTTGAGTTATGCGAGATACATATATACATACGTACGTACATACAGACGCCACGAAAAAATCTCTTCAGAATCCATTTTAAATCAGTTTTATAATTATTTTCGGGGAAAAGAGTCCTTTATTCTGTCCTTACATACGGATGTCACTCAAAAACATCTTTAAATTGTATTCGATAGTGGTCAAAATATATATTTTCTTTGAAATAGGGTACCTGAAATTTTTCGTGATTACAATACTTCCTTTTTACTTCGTACAAGGAAGTAATTATAATAATGTTACGATTCTTGTACTTACATATGTAATTATAGAGGAAATATAAGTAAAAACGTTGTATTTTTCTGCGTAATGTAGCGCGAGACAACTTTTAAGAGAAACTTTTGCCAGAAAAGTAAGAATATATGGGCAAGTGCATTTAACATTTTTTAAATGGGTATCTCGGTAAATTGGCGAGATATCGTCAGGCTGACAATGGTCGCCGAATTTGGCAAGCACTTCTCCACATTTTGGTCCGGTCACCGTATCAACGTAATATTTATTGAAATTGAATACATGTAATTGACCACTATAGTTAGCTGTAACCATAATTCCCCCCTCGTAATGCTTTCCTGTAATTTCGAGAAGCAGAAAATATTAGACATATCTAAGCGGCCAGTTGAAAGCTATAAAAGCCCGGAGAGAGAGCATCCGAGCTCAGTTATTTAGTTATTGTTGTTGCGAGTTGTAGTTACACGTGACCTGAGACACATCCTGAAATATCCGAGTTAGCTTTTTCTTTTGATGCGCTTTGCATTGCGTTGTATTTAACGTTCTTAGTAGTTTAAAGTCTTACTTGTGATTATACTGTGTGATACTGTGAATACTTGTATGAATATTTCCATGAAAACTTCCAGAGTTCTGAAATATTTCTTTTGATAAAAGTGTAAGGTTTTAGATAAACTAACAAAGTTTTATTTTAATTTAACTTTTTCTATCTGTTCTCATTTCACCTTCCCGTTAGAATAAGCGCGCGTTTCAGCTTTATGCTAATTTGAAGTGGAGCCAAGTTCTACTTAAGCGAAAGGTGGAAACCTTTTAGTGTGAGAGAACTTTTAGTCTCAGACCGCTGTTACTCTATTCAACGTTCGCCTGACTAGCTAGGTAGCGCTGTTAAGTGAAGTAACTCTAAGTACGTCAGTATTAGTTCAATCTTGATACGCACCATTTAGTTTAGAGGCCAACCTCTCGTTATAGCTCTGTGAGCAACGACTACTTAATTTCTAATTAGCTTTAGTTTAAATTAAATTTGATTGTTCATTTTAGACCCAAGTGCGGTCTCTATTTTCTGTATCCCTCCCGAGTTGGGAAGTGGCTGTAAATAATTGTGGTTTAATAAAAGAGGATTTTAAATCCCTTTAAAGTGCAGTTCTTCTACCACTTAATCACAATATTCTACCACAGAACATAGCTGCATTCAGCTGCCTGTTCAAGATCAGGACTTAGTTACGTTCACGAAGATGTTTGCCAAGAATATGCACCGAACACTCAGTTCTGACAAAAGTAAATTTTTATTAAAATATTATTGGACTTGTGCAGTCATTCTATTATGAACCTGTACGCACATAATAATATTATATAACACATATGCATTAACAAAAATTAAATTATTGTTCAAACTCTCTAAATAAAAAATGATTTTACAAGAAGGATATGATACTTTTTATTGTTAAACAGTCATTTCTCGAGGGCATAAAAATTGAACAAATTTTCTATACAACCCTTTAGACGCTTTAACAACACTTGTGCATGTATGTTCGCCTCTTCCAAGCAACAGATCTTGGACTTTGTTGATCCTTTAATTAATAGTTCTAAGTCCAGCAAATATTGTTTTTCCCACTTTTTCCAGAGTCGTTCAAATATGTCTAGTATACTTTTCTTCTGGTCGTAACTTCTGGTCTCAGTCCTGTACCTTTCTGGAAACCATCAGTGAGGTTATTAAGGTCATCTATACTTCCGTCTGACTGTGAATTCAAAGATGCCGTTGGTTTTATCTATACGGAATAGTTAACAGGGCTCTTTTAGGTACAGCTGAAACGAAATTTCTTCCTTGATCGGAATGTAACTGAAGAGATACTCTAAACTTGGAAATCCAGTCTTATACTGTTACCTGTGCTACTATGACAGCCTCTTGATCAGGAGCAAGATACGCTTCATGCCACTTTGAAAAGTAATGAATGACAACAAGTATATAGTCGTTGCCATCAGCAGTTCGTGGCAGAGGTTGCAGTATGTCGAAGGCTAGGCGTTCCAAAGCCGCTGCCACAATGCAACGTTGCAGCTTCTCTCTATTTGTTCGGTCTTTCCCGGTCCGTACATGCATCGCAAGATTTGCACTTTTGCCCATCAGCCCTTCTATTGCTCCAGTAGAAGTGCTCACCAACTCTCGAAGTATAAGCTGCTATCGGAATGCTTTTCATCATGCGATTCGAGCTTCCGGTACAAAACTCCGCTTCGAATATGCAGGAAGACCTAGAGGATCCAATATCCTTTTCTTGTAGGACAATAGATCGAAATATTCTGCCAGGTAAGTTTCTTATTTCAAGACTAAATGACGGGCTTAACTTCTCAGCTGATGAAAATTTTCGGGGCGTTTCCAGTCTGTAACTGCCCACACTATTTCTCTATCCATATACACAATGTCGCCAAAGGTGATATATCTCAAATAAGTCACTTCCTGTCCGAAACATTTTTATTTGCCAGGACATTACATTGGTTTCTTTAAATTTTTGAAGTACATTCCAAGTATTTTCTAAATTCTCTTCAAATCTTTTTCCGACGATGATGGTGATATCCAGGCTTATTAGACAGGCTTCATAGGAGAGACCTCTTAGCACGGTTTACATGAGGCGTTCCAATGTTGTCGGTCCTTACATAATCCAAACGGCATCACTTTGAACTGAAAAGTCCTTGTCCGGTAGTAAATATAATCTTTTTTCGGCCATCAGTATATAGCTCTATCTGCCAATATCCGCTCTTTAAACAAAGCATCGAAAACCACTTGTACAGTGAAAGCGTCCAGAATGTCAGGGTAGATGTCTTTCTTCGTAATCGCTTTCAAACGGCGATATTCAATGCAAAATCTAGTTAAACCAGCTTCTTTCTGAGCAGGACGATAGGAGTGGGCCAAAGATTTGCTGAAGATAGCATAGCTTTCTTTTATGTTCTTCAACTCTTCCTATTTATCAATAGATAGATGTCTTGTTGCTTGATTGGTGGATGATCCCCCGTTTCAATTCTATGGGGTGGCACTTCCAAACGCGAAGGGCGACACTTCCAAACATCATATTAACATTTAAATTTCCGCATTTGTCGATTTTGACGCCGAACACAGCTTTTACGCAGGGTGGTGTCCCATGAGTTCAGCTTCCGGTCGTTAAGCCAAGTCTTTTTGTATGATGGCAACATTCGCTACTGTATGCAGGGTCATATTTCAAAAGATAAGTCCCATGATGAAGAGTCCATTACTGCCGCCACCCATTTCAAAAACCTGAAGCTCGTTACAACGAGGCTTCTCAATATTTAGCAATTTTCGTCCCATTAATGACCACTAATTAGTTTCCCTCCTACTTGCTGGGAGCAGTCTTAAGGCTGGTTTACACTTCTCCGAGTAAGTTCCGAGTGACTCGTAACGAGCCGCTCGGTACAGCTTCCCGGATAAAGTAAAAGCTCATTTCGACCGAGTAGAAACGTAGGGAAGACAAGTCAACGAGTCCGTTTCTACTCTGAACTAGTTGAAAATCTATCCAGGCAGTAACTCCGAGCAGTGTTCGCAGAGACGCCGTGCCCAAATTTTTCGTCATATCCAAAATTCCGAGATGGAGCGATAATCTAACTATGGCATTTTTAACACATATGCATCTTGTGAAGTACTATTATGGGGTATTTCACTACCCGAATATTACGACCATTGTTTACTAATACCTAAATATAACGTGGATATAACGTAGATAGATCAGAATGAATTTAGGTTTTTGATATTGTAGAAAAAACATAGAAGAAAATTAAACTAAGGTATCGTATTCAAAATACTTATTTCAAGCATATTTATTTCTAAATTTTCTTTAATCAAAAAAAATTAAATTATATGTTATTCAACAACGCAATAAATTAATTCACTTCCCAAAAAATACATGCGACGGAGGACATGGGCACCATCCCTCTGTCAATTGGTTAATTGGTATAGCGCCACGTCCACCTTTATCTAGAAATTGGCCAGATGGTGGGGTCACATCAATGCCTCGCATTGAGCGCCCAAACCCAACCCTGGATCCATCCGGATGGCAGTCCAGCCGACCAAAGCGCCCATCCGGAAATTCACTCCTCTCCTGTCGCCCGGGCCCAGTATTTATTGAACAATAATTAGTTGCAATACAGGGCAAACAAGGGCATTATGATACATTTGGATTCACATTTTACAGAGTTTGTGAACACAGATTGCATTGAAAATTTAAGTACATTTGAATACATTTTACATACATTACATACAAATTTAAGAAATTTATATCATATACACTGCTTTCGTATGCATTTACTTATTAGGTTCATTAAATAGTGCTATTTACATTTATATTGCACTTACCTTATGATACATTTACATTACATTATCTTCACGTCTAAAAAATAAGCACTTATAGAGGGCACATGCTATGCACATTGTTTACTGATTATCTATGTGCACCGCCTTTACAGATTCATTACATGGTGTTGTTTACATTAATATTATATTTGCATTACATTGAAATTATGTTTATTATTTCGTCTTCTGTTTCTTCAACTGCCCCCTAGAACAGAAATTAATTCCTTGGAACTGCTTCGCAAACTTCAAGCACAGCAAGCTGCACATCGGTATCCCTTTTGCAAACAAACGGAGGCGAGGTGTCAGTCCGCTCTGATTGGTGTAAACGATCTATCAAAGCACACTTCCGTTTTACTTGGTTCGAGACGGTTGGACGAGGGGCTAGCGGAAAGTCACTCGGAGCTCATGCCGAGAAGTGTAAACTGGCCTTTAGCTCCCGTGCCTTGGAGTGTTTTGCCGTTCTGTGGTACGTGACCTTCACTTCAGGTCCAGCCGCTTAGGGTCGGTTTGATGCTACTTCTATTCCGTTTCAAGGCATTGACTTGCCTAGTTAAACGCTTTACACAAGCAGTGACTTGATTCACTGGCTTCTCGAAATGAACAGCTCAGATTGAGGGTGGTCTCTTCGAATTTTATGACATACACTAAAGCTGTTTTTAAATCCTCGGCATCCTCATTTCGCATTGCTTTCTATGTATCAGGATCCCATATGCCATCGGTGAAGTAATGGAGGGACACGATTTCCCTTTTTTTTCTGTTAAGCCGTCCGAAAAGGTGAGAAAATACAGGCTTTTAACATCCCTGGCGAGCTCCTGGAATGTTTCCGTAGACTTCTGTTGGTGAGATTATAAGTGAAGCCTGCTAAGGTCGTTTAAACACTTTTCGCCAAAGCGCGGCTCCAACGCATTTCGAAGTCTAGCCTCTAGTTTTCGGGTAGAGCTTGAAGGAGTTTGGAGAATTGGAAGGTTTTAGTTTCGAAATCCAAATTATTTGCGTTTGCCACTATAGAGAACTGAGTCTCATGCACGTGCCAAGAAGTATTTCCATCGTAAGCGGTGAACTACCCTGAAGAGGCACGACAAGACCCGGTTAGGAATTTAAAGGCGTTAGAATTGTTTTCATCTGTCGCTATGGATTTCTATAAACTGTCAACTGCCTTGGCGACAATAGTAGAAACTCTTTCATTAGTTTTTGTTCGACAGTAGAAACGTTTTCTTCATTTTGTTGTTGGACAACAAAAACTCTTTCTTCGATTTGTTGTTCGACAGCAGAAACGTTTTCTTGAATTTCTCAAACTCTATCTTCAACCGCATATATTCTGCTTTCCATAGCCTTAAATTTGCCTTCTGTTATGGCGGTAATTTCTCTTTCCATTTCCTTCTCACTTGTTTCAATCCTTTCTTGGTCCATTTTCATCTCTTCTTAAATGGAGTTGAGGGTCCCTTATATCATTTCTTAGAATGCAGCAAAAACTGTCACTGAGAGTCATAGTTACTCCTCCATCGCTCTTGTCCCCAGCATCAGTCCCACTTCTGACACCAAAAATTGTTACATTCGTACGTGTTCGAAAATGGATTGAATGTACACGATGATAGCTAAATTTTATTAAGCTATCATCGCTTTTATTAAGCGATGATAGCTTAATAAAATTTATATTATCAAAAGAGATACTTTATAGTTCTTGAACTTTCAGAAAAATACTCGCACAGCTTTCCTCAATATTACATAGCACAATTGGTAGTTAGCACTTCAAACTACTGAGAATGTTAAACACAACGCACTGCAAAGTGCACCTAAAAAGCGAAGCTCATTAGTTGGTTATCAGTCAGTGCTCCAATATTTCAACACTCTAAAGCCAATTCTGAAGTAAAAACTGAGATTTGATGCTCTCTTCGGTCTTATATTGTTTCCCCG
Organism: Stegodyphus mimosarum; assembly: GCA_000611955.2. NCBI lineage: Eukaryota > Metazoa > Arthropoda > Arachnida > Araneae > Eresidae > Stegodyphus > Stegodyphus mimosarum. The sequence goes on along the minus strand of KK113076.1, from coordinate 4,797 downwards.
TATCCGCCGAGGAATTTTCAGTACTTTCCATTTCTCAAAATTACTGAAAGGCATATACAGTTAGAGTTACATGCAAGGACAAGGTACGGTTAGGGTTACATATAGTGATCAATTACAGTTATTCAATTGCAGTGCCAATTACATTTGTACAGGGATCGGACCTAAATGATCGCCAAATAAATAAAACGAAAGAGAGTTTTATCCTCTTGAACTTTTATCGAAAGCAATGCTCATTAGTAAAAAGATTTTTTATATCAGCTTTTATCAAAGAAGATACTTAAATACGAGTCGGCAATGCATTAATTTATATACGTTCATCATAAGTTTATCATTAGAACCTATTACTTCATCATAAGAACGGCTTTAAAAACGAAATTGGATTTTAATAAGAAGAATTATTTCACTTTTAATAACTGCAAAGTGTTTCTTAAAATAACTAAAATCGAAGCGTAAAGCCAAAAAGAATTAAGTAATCCTACTTTCCAATTTCTTGTATCTTGGTTCAGTTTCTTGTAACTCGTCCAATTCCTTATATTATCGAAACTTCTTTAATCTATACTATTATATGTAACTTCTGTTTAACTAAACTCTTACACCGATAGACTTTAAAAAGACGGTTTCGGTAACTCATTTGCAATTGTTTAATTGGTACGTTCTAAGCACTCTAAGTACGTCTTATAAATAATCTGTAGCCAAATTAATCTTCCAAAGGAAATTACCGTATCTATCCCTGCCATCAGCATATCAGCAGCGGTTACCATGGCTCCTGATACATCAAGACCTTTAGTCAAAAGCATGGATTGAAGCATTGTAAGTTCCTTATCTTCTAATGAGTCTTTCTTCAAGCTCTCTAGCGCACGATTTATATATTTGAAAGCAATTCTGAAAATGAAACTTCATTACAATCTAACTGAAATGAGAAAATTTGAATTTAAAAATACACATAATGAAAGGAAAAGCACTGTAACAAAAGTGGCATAGCCTGAAAGAAAAATTCGCAACGTTAAATTTGATTTTAAAGTGGGATGCGTTTAAACTTCAGCTCGTATTTTATTATATAAGTAGAAGTTTATAACGTTTTCACTTATTGACGGGATAGTATTCTTGGCTGATTTTTCTTTCATATCTGTGAGATAATTCATCATTTATTGCGAATGAACAATTTGCATTGAAATTTCAAACTGTCATGTGTAATAAATACTGATCTGCAATAAATACTGATTGATTTAGCAATAACAAGTCTTTTTTTATTTGTAATGATTTCAGCAAGGACCGTAAGTTTGTTTTCAAATAAATATAAATATTCTAATATAGCTTTGAATTTTCTTAATAGAAATCAATGTTTAATAAGTGTATTAAGGAATTTTTAAATTAAAAAATACTTATTAAAACTAAGAATTAAATGCCTCATTTGTTGATAACTATAAAACACCAGTACAGAATTTTATATTTTTTCTACAATCTTCTTTTAATCATTAAGAATTATAAGTTCTTTACTAAAACTTTAGCTCAATTGTTATTCAATTTAAAATAAATAAATATTAAGTCAATGTAACCAGTTAACATACAAAAGCAAATCTGAAAAATAAGATTCTGTTCAAAAACATTCGAAATTACATAACTGCGTATTTTATTTCATTTAAGCCAAATTCTGTTGCTAATTTTTGTTTTCTTTAATATTGTTGACGTTATTATCTTCGATCAAAAACTGTCCTTTTTTTAAGATTAAATTTCGTTTACCGAGTGTAGCTTAAAAAGGAAGAGTTCAGTTCGATAATACATCACTTAGATCATTAATTTGTTGCTACTTTTGTTACCTTCGGCGATTGATATGCATCTCATTTTATTTAAGCTGTAAACATGTCTATTTATACTGTGTTAAGACCACCAGTTTCGGTTTAATTTTCACTGTACTACTAACGATTTCTGTCATTAGAAAAATAAACGCCTTGCTGCAGATCAGTGCTTATTTGTGAAAGCATTAGTTTTAGTACCAAAACATTTTAATATATAGTAACGTAACAATAACAAATATTATGTAGCAGTAACTAAAATTTCAATATAAGCATGCGTGTCAAGCCATTGTATCAAATAATTGTTTTTTATTTTCATTCAATAGCTAATTTTAATGCGAAACGTTCTTGTATATAAACTAGACTATTACACCAATAGATCCTTACTAACATTCATTCGAAACAAATCTGAACTAAATTTATTCTCTTACTTACTCCGTAAAAATATCTGAGGCTTTCACGAATTTCTTCCAAGTAGGAGTAGGAAAATATTTCCAGAACTGAATGTTCCCTGTAAAAGCCTCTAATCTATTCATGCAGTAAAATTGTGTTTGCACGGCTTCTATCATTTTCATTCCATCTGAATCTTGATGTAAATTGCTATTAAGACATCCCAACCTTGTATCTAGTCCAACAAATGCAACAGCTAAAGAAGTATACATAATTATTGAAATATTTTAGAAAAGACGGAATATAATTATACAACCACATATCACAGTTCAATTTCATTAAATAATTTATGTGTGTACATATATAGAGAGAGAGAGAGGGAGAGAGAAATTGAAAAAATATAATAAAACTGAATGAAGAAAATGTTTTGGTTAGTAAATCAACAAATGTATAGCTATTTCCATTTTTTTTTGTATTTATAAATTCATTTTTCCTTTTACACCAACATTTTTCATCAAAATTTGTACTTCTCGCTTCGTCTTCCAACTCTTTTATTCGCTGCATAAACAGAGAGACAAATTGAAAATAAATATAATAAAACTTGTAAGGTTTTAGTTTAAACTAACAAAGTCTTATGTTAATTTCTCTTTCCTGTGAACCCTTATTTCAGCTTCCCGTTAGAATGAGCACGCGATTCAACTTTATGCTAAATAGAAGTGCAGCCAAGTTTTGTATTTAAAGGTTAGCAAGGAGCTTCTCAGTGTGAGAGATCTTTTAGTCTCAGATCGCTTCGGCTCTGTTCGACGTCAACCTGACTAGCTAGTATTTAAATTCTAAGCCTTAGCGCTATTACTCTAATACTTATTGAAGTAATCTAAGTGCATTAGTATTAGCCAAATCTTGCTACTCACCATTGATAGTTTATAATAGAGGCCAAGCTCGCGTTTAAAGCTCTGAGAGTAACGATTACTTAATTTTCTACTCAACTTTATTTTTTAAATTATTTGATTGTTCAGTTTAGAACCAAGTGCGGTCATTATTTTCTGTTATCCCTTCCGAGTTGGGAAGTGGCTGTAAATAGTGGTTTAATAAAAGGGTAATCTCAAATCCTTTGTACGTGCAGTTATTCTATTACTGACATAGAACATAGTTGCATTCAGCTCCCTGTTCGAGATCAGGACTTTAACACTGTTACGACAATGTTCGCCAAAAGTGTGCACAGAACACTCAGTCCTGATAAACTGAATAAAGAAATGAAAAAAATGTGTTGGTTAGTAAATCAGCAAATTTATAGCCATTTACATCTTTTTCCATTTATAAATTCATTGTTCATTTTACGCTAACATTTTTCATCAAAATTTGTACCTCTAGCTTCATCTTCCACCTCTTTTATTAGCCGTGTAGAAGAGAGGCGTAATAGCATTTATTCACATAATTGACATTATTAACTGTAAATGTTATATGCCATGTGTCATTCGCCCCCTAGGAAACAATGTATAAGAGACAGTTTGTATTATCATAAGAGGTTTTCATTGTTTCAGTTTTCCATCTCGCAAGTTACCATTTTTAAAAGCTTTTACTAATTCATATATTCCATTATAGTTGGAATTTTGCCATCGATTTTTAATATACTTCCTGATAGGCTATGGAGTTCAAATTTTGTATACGCACTGCTAGTCGATAGCAGTACAATGAAGTGGATTTTTCAAAATTCGATTAATTTTACTTAATGTTTATTTTATAAAATTTGTAATATTTACCTGATAGAAAATTTTTTATGACGTTTCATAACAAGATTTTACAAGCGATAGGATTTTATAATGTTTATTTTATAAGATTTTTTTATATAACCTTTAAAAGATTTTTCGGAAATATTGTTACGAATTTCACATTTATTTGGCTATTTATTTAGAATTGTAATTAAAATTCCTTTTTATTTCCCCGTGCAACGCAGACGATTTTTGAAGAGAAAGCTACGTCGAAAAAAAAAATAGCAATAAAAAAAAAATCTGAAAGATTTCAGATTTTAAATTACGTCCAAAGGCGCGTTTTTTTAACGTTTCGTGTGCTACCTTTTTTTATTAAATATCATGTACTACGTACTCAAACCATAAATTCAGTTCAAAATCAATATCGCAAAATCATTTTAAAATGAACATATCTTTAGAATTTCCGTAAGTCTCGTGCGCTGGAGATAAAAATGTTTTTTTTTCGTATAGTGTTGCCATTGCTCGCTTTGAAATCATTTAGTTTGTTAATCAGAAATTCGTTGAAATGTTAAAAACATAAAATCGATAATAAAGCAAATTTCAAATTCAAAATTAGGGCTTCCAGATGCCCATATTCGCAGTAGGATTACGTCATTCAAAATTCGATGGCTCTAGGTTTTATCACAATGCGAGAAACATGCACAATGCGAGAAATATGCAGATTTTTCATTTTTTAAAATTTAATGCAGAGCGATAACATTTAGTGGCAACAATTTGAAAAGTGAAACGGGCATTCAGAGTGAATCGACGCAAAATGGCAGAACGAAAGTAATAGTCCTTCGGGACTAAATCCCTTTGGACTAATAAAAGAGCGCGTGCATTTAATGTTTAATAAATAAATATCT
>KK113075.1:149902-165488 GCA_000611955.2 Stegodyphus mimosarum | reverse complement strand
TTAGCCTGGAGTAGAGAGAATGCATTGTGGACACCGCAACAGTGGGCTTGTGTGATGTTTTCCCACGAGTCCAGGTTTTGCTTGCAGTCTGATTCTCGCCGGACTTTCATATGGAGAGCTCCAGGTATTCGTTACCACCAAGAAAACATCATTGAATGACACCGTTACGGTGGTGCAGGACTTCTCGTTTGGGGTGGAATTATTCTGGGTTCCAGAACTGACTTGCATGTTCAAATTAGAATCAGGACAATTATGACAAGCCAAATCTATCGGGAAGTCATTCTGGAACAACATGTACGTTTGTTTCGGGGCGCCATAGGCGCACAATTTCTGTTTATGGATGACAACGCCCGTTACGACTCAAACATCGTAAGCGAATGCCTTCAATCGGAGGGTATCACCCGTATGGACTAGCCAGCATTCTCACCGGACTTGAATTTAGTAGAGCACGTGTGGGACATGCTTGGCCGAGGAGTTGCAGCCCGTCAACCTCCTCCTACATGTCTACCGGAACTTCGGAGAGCATTGCTTTCTGAGTGGTGTAATATCCCCCAAGATGCTGGCCATTACATCAATAAGGCATGCTAAGAAGGCGGGAAAAATACCTTATAAGTCAGTGCTCTTAGAAGAAGATATAAAGCTTGTACAGAAAACGAAGAAACATCTGAACCTGGAAAATGTATAGTTCCGTATTCAAAATAGCACATAACAAGAATTTATCAATGGACAGCATTTCTGGATAAAATTCTTCTTCAAAAGCTGCATTAGAAATTTTATCAAAACTATCCCACAAGATGAAAATGAAATCAAAAAACCACATACACGGAAGTATCAAACAGCCCTACAAATATTTCTTATCCACCCTCAGTTATTATCCCTCCAACCTCCGACGAATTGGAGTATGCCATCAAAGACTAAATAACAAAAAATCCCGAGGTCCCGATGGAATTGATAATATCATCTTGACGTTTACTTTTTATAACACTCACCATATTATTAAATACTTGATAAATGCATGCTGGAATAACTTAACATTTTCTGATATAATAAAAAATGGCAAAATAGTATCACTCCTCAAGACAAAAAAATCACCTGCAAATGCTTCATCATAGAGACCAATTTGCTTCCTTCCTACGTTAAGCAAACTTCTTGAAAAACTGATTCTCTTAAGACCTACTTTTCATTTAAATAGAAACAGATCATGCTCTACAAAATACAAGAAGTATTGAAGATTAATGTGTCAAATAAGCTACATCCAATAATAATATCTGCAGATATAAAATCTCCTTTTGATGCTCTCTGCTGGAATAACATTATAAAAATATTAGAATCAATATCGTGCCCTCAAGATATCATTCATATTACTTAAACAATAGATCTGTACAGTATTCTTCCGACTTTAGTATATTATAACTTAACACAAGCTGTCCACAAGGATCTTGTTTAAGTCCAACATTCTGGAAACTCATTGCCAACGAATTTCTAACACTATACGGCAATATGAACAACACCCATATTCAAGCATACGCAGATTATGTTCTCCTTATTGTCAGTGCATGCAGCTGAAAATCAATAGAAAACAATTTCAATCAATCCTTACAAATCTTTCGTAACTGGTCAGACAATTCCATCTCAAAATCTCAACAACAAAATGCAAAGCATTATAAATTTCAAAAAGAGGAATCTCGATCAATAACCTAAGAGAGCCAATAATCGGAATCTCACAAGAAAAAATAAAATCTATAAAAGAATCACATATTTAGGGATAGTAATAGACGTTGGGCAATCCTGGCATTATCATATTAAATGTCTCAAAAATAAAACTTTAATTCTCCATAATTCTCTCCGCTCTTCAACAGCCAGCACCTAAGTCATTTCTCCAAAATTCCAAAACATATGGTATAGAACACTCATAGAAAAAATGCTTTTATAGTGAGCTTTTGCTTGGGGTTCAATTTTAAGCTCAGGAGCACAAAACACATATACTTCCAATTCAAAGACCACTTCTTCTCTCTCTTGCAAAAGCACATAGAACCACACTAACCAACGCATTACAAATAATAACCGGCATCCCTCCAATAACGTTATCACTACAAAAGTAGTTCATAAAATAATAGAATCAAAACTACGAATTCCAAGTATGACGAATAATAATAATTATCAACCGACAGACTTTGAGTAATTAAAATATAACCTCGAACTTCATCCTACAAACTCTAATACAAAATCTCTGTTGGCAAGCAAATAAATAAATATGAACTTGCCATCTACACTGATGAATCAAAATCAGAATGAGGTGTAGGCAGTACCTAGAGTGCTTTCTGCAATAATTCCAGCATCACAAATTGGAATTACTACAAAAATTCAATCTTGCAGGCAGAATACATTGCAATGAAAGAATCTTATTCTCTGCAAAAGAACTCTCTATACCAATCATAATCCTCTCGGATAGCGTCTCAAGTGTTCAAGCAATCACTGGACATGGTCGATCACCAATTCTACATGATATCCAAATTCTTCTTTCTAAACATCCAAACAAAACTCGACAAAAATGTAAATGGATGAAAACATATCGTCACTTATGGAAGCGAGCTTTCAAATCAATTAGCTAAACAACTGTTCTCTTCCAATACACTCCCATCCATACCCAATATTATCATTAAAGGCACGATTAGATGAAGATTTAATGCTCATATGGAAACAACAATGGACACAAGCATCAACTCTCAGAAGGACTTTTGTTGCCAAATCCATCCAGAACATTAATATCCACCAACCGCTCAGTTACCATTTTCATAACAGCTCGTGGGCCATTTGCAGAATACTTCCATAGATTTTGACTACATCATATAAATCTATGCATGTGTGGTAACGAAAGTACAATAGACCACAATTTAATTTTTATTTTTAATGTTCACATATTCACAAATTGTAACAATATTTTATTTTATTTTATGTATAAAAAATAATATTATTTTATAGCATCATATTTAACACACAACTTACATTACTAATGTAACAGCTGCATAATTATTGTATGTATCAATTTCTAAAATTTCTGTAATCTTAAATTTTTTAATAAGTGCCGATAATCTCCGAGCCACTCCGTTAGCTTGGCGTAGATCGTAGATGATTCCATCAGTTGAGAGTAACAGCTGAATTGTTCTCAGGGCGGTGCAGCTGCTCTTCTGATGGTAAATAAATAAATAAATAAATATGAAGAGTATGCCTAACAATGAAGATAGTTTCCTTGAAATATTCGGCGGAGGGTAGTTTTTTAATAGCTCGAATTTTCAAGTTTTCAATTTCAGTTTGTTTCTCTGATGTTTTATATATCAAGTAAAGAAGTTCTCATGCCAAACGACATTCTCAAAAAGGCGTAATCGCGGACTTTGTGATATATGCAGTTTTAAGGACATCTTCAGGTTTATACTCCAGTTTAGAAATAGCCCGATATTAGATCCAAAAATGTCATGAATCTTGTGAATTTAATTTTTCGAATAATTTCTTTAGTTATGTGGCGGGAATAGACAGGATAATTAGTTATACCGTCAAGTTAATGTTAATTAGTTAGGCTGTTATAGTCAACGGCAAAACGCCCTGCTTTGGGATTGGTAGGAGGGAGAACATTTTCCTTTCTCCACAACACCGCCGGGTTAGTATAAAGACAGCTCATTGGTGTTATAATTTTGTTTTTTAATTTTCTTACGGATATGGTTCTGAATTTTGTTTTATTTGATCTTTTCATAAGGATTAGGATTAGACTTATTTTGGGGCCGCGGTAAGTATGATTTACGACGAGAGTCTAGCGGGGAGACTCATCAAATAAATTTGAAAACTGATAATTTTTTTCCACCTACCCCCAAGTAATTCAAGTCACTTTCCACTATCTGAGTACATCTTTCCTCCAGTTTATTCATCTGTAGCTTAAAACAGAATCTTGAAAATTAAGCTGAGCCATTTAATCCTTCAAAGAACATATTCCTAAAATTACGGCAATTGTAGAGTAGAAGTGTGACTCCATAAATAAACTAGATACTACAAGTATCAAAAACAAATGTTATATGTGCCCAATATTTGTTGGCCTAAAATTACGTTTAATACATTGCATTGGAATTTAGTATCAAGAATAATAAAATGTTTCACTTACCCAATAACCCAGATGCATGAGACTTGCAGAGACAACTTTTCTTTTAATCTCACATTTATTTTATCAAAAACCTTCTCTTGATTAAATATATATAACACAGATTACATAGTACACAAAAAACACAACACATTAACCTAGAACACAAAACATGAGAAGCTAAACATGGAACGGTATCTCAAAGCACGTGAGAAAATAAACATGGAACGATATCTCGGCGCCTTACATCGAAAAAGAACACAACTCTGTAATCTTTCACCATCGTCTATGCCGTGCACTATAACTACTATCAAGTATACTAAACAAATTGCAGATGGAGATTTTTATGCGTATATCTATTTTGTTCACACATATTTTTTCGTTTAGCACGTGGTAATCTTGGCGAGGCGATGATTGATGACTAAATACCGGCAATTTCTGGAGATGAAACACATATAAATAATTTGCTCGAGGATGGTTTAAATTTTAGCACGGCATCAAGTCAGATTCATTTTTAGCCAAACATTTTCAGCTACTTCGTGCAATTTTTTAGGCTATCTCCGCTCCTTCTTTTTTAACCAACCAAAACGCCATTATCACAGGAGGGCGACATGTGTGAGGCAGAAGCCCCACACACTCGCTTGAAACGTAGTCAGCAGAAAGGGAGGAAAAACAAGTTTTTCCAGTATTTATACGCACTCGGTAGTTCTCCGATTTCGATTAAAATTACGATGAAGTTGAACTGCATGGAAAGAGAAATTTACGTTCTCACATTCCCTCTGGCCAAAGAAAAAAGTGCTCCATCACTGAACATATGAAATTATGTTCTGCCGAGCACAGTTGAACTCTCGTCTGCGGTACACACACATTTCACATTACTTGAAAAAGTACTGTAATTTAAACATTTCATGATATACATTTTTTACACTCCTAAATTTGTATTACTGTCTGAAGTCTCTGGCATTGTTACTCTGCCTATAATCCACTACAGATGTGATTCCTGTTGAAATTTTTTTTTCACTTGGCCTATATAATTTATAACTTACATGTGATACAATATTCAATTAATCAGTTTAACTAATGACATTGCATTATCAATTTTGATGTTACACCTCTTAACCTTTGTTTACATTATCTTATTCTTTACATTCTAGGATCACATTCACTTTTTAATTACATAGCTATTTTTTTCATTTGATCATATACATTTCATATACCAATATGTCATGACATTGTTACAAGCTACATTTGTATTAGATCAACTACCAAATCACATGCCTTTACTTTGATTCAGCAGTATGACAAGGAGATTTAAAACACATTCTCTTTTTTTGAATTTGTTACCTAGTACAACTATACAATTAATTAGACCCTGCAGATTACCACTCAGTTCTGGTATATCGACCAGCCAACTGTACCAAAATCGTGCAATTAGCGCTTTATTACACTAAATTAACCGATACCATACGTGATCATCATTCACTGTCTAGTTTGCACACATGCTTATCATAACCACAACTTCTTTACATCTTTTTTTTTGGAATTCAATTCGTTGATCTACAATTTATAATTGTGTTATTCTCCTAATCCTCATTTTCTGTCGAATCTATTCTTGAAGGCTTTTGTAAAAGCAATTTGCTTACGTGAACTTTAGTAGTTTTGTTATGTAATTGTATTATGTAATTATCATTTCGTAGCTTTTTAATAATCTCATATGCTCCCTTGTATTTCAGATGTAACAACTTTCTGTCATTTAATTCTTGCATAAAAACTTTATCCCTTGATTTCAATTCTGGAATTTTTTTTCCTTTCAAATATTTTTTTGCACAATTAAAGTATTCATCCACATTTAATTTTACTTGTTCCTTATCTCTACTTAATTGTTCCTTTTAATCTTTTGGAATATTCCTGGAAATCTTCTGCTAATTTAAGAGAATCATTGCTATCTATGGGAGTATTTAATGTTCGACCAAAAAATAGTTCTGCTGGTGAAAATTGAGTTACAGAATGTTTAGCATTATTGTAACACAGTTCAAATATCAGTATTTTTGTGGCCATACAAATATTTTGTTTGATATTGCTGAAATTGATTCCTTCATCACCCTGTGTACTCTTACAATCAACCGATTTGACTGTGGATAATAAACTGAACTTTTTCTGTGCTCTATTTTAAGCGATTTTAAAAATTGATTAAATTCTGTGGAACGAAAATAAGAACCATTGTCAGATAACAAAATTTTTGGAATGCCAAATCTGGCGAAATTATCATTTAGAGATTTTATAATGGATTTAGTAATGCAGTTGTTTAATGGAACTGTTTTCAAATATCTGGAATAATGATCAATGATAGTGAATACATAAAACTTATTATCTATGGATCTTGGTAGTTTACCAATTATGTCTATCGCTATCATCTCTCCAGGATCAAGATCTTTCTTGAGAATTAGACGTGGCAGAGTGTTGTGTGGTCTAGACTTATTTTGTAAGCAAGCTGAACAATTTTCTACAAAACGTTTAGTATCTCTGTAAATACATCTCCAATAGTATTTTGCCTTCACAAACTCATGTGTCTTTTGAATACCAAAGTGAGGCGCATGAACTGTCTGTAATACATCTTTGATTAATGTCTTAGGTATTAGAATTTTATTCTGGATACTTCTGTCTTTCCTCCTAGCATTTACAGACTTTAATTTTATCATTAATACATCTGTATGACTATCAATAAAATATCGTTCTACACTATCTTTGAGGTTAGTCTGCAATTTCTTTATAATTGTTTTTATGTGTGGATCACTTTGCTGATTACTAATTATGTTTTGAATGGACAAATTATCATTAGTACTAAATATATTTACATTGTTTACTACTACATTCTCTGAAACTCTTGACAAGTAATATGCTGGGTTTTTGAAACCAGGAATATGCTCCATCGTGTATTGAAATTCCTGTAAATGTAACAACTAGCGTGCTACAATATCTGGCTGCTTGTCAAGATTGATATGAAAAGTCAGAGGTTTAGCATCTGTTAATATTACAATTTTTTTTCCATATAGATGTTCGTGAAATTGTTTTACTGATCTGAAGATTGCATAGAGTTCTCTTCTCATTGAAGGATATCTAGCCTCAGCAGGTGTTAAAATGTTTGAGTAAAATTGTACTGGGAAAAACGTATCATCATTCTTTTGTATTAATATGCCGCAAATGGCTGTACGTGCATCAGTTACCAAATACAATTGTTTATCATTGTCTATATTTTTTATTGTGGGTTTTTCTAAAATTAATTTTTGTATTTTATTTAAAGCATTTTGGCATCTCTCATTCCACACGAATAGTATATTTTTTCTCGTTAAATTCACTATTGGCTTGACAATTTCTGCATAATTGAAAATTAAGTGTCGAGAATAATTTACCATGCCTATGAATCTTTGAACCTTATTCACAATTCTTAGCCTAAGAAATTTTGCTATTTTCTGAATATTCTCCTCAGAAGGAGCAAAACCATTCTTATTAACAGAAAAACCTAGATACGTAATTTCTTGTTTACATAACTGCAATTTGGTTGTGTCTAACGTTAAATTAATTTTTTTAACTTTTCAAACACCTTTTGTAAAATAATTACTAGCTCATTTATACTTTTATCTGCAACAATTATGTCATCTAGAAAATATTGTAAATTTGGACCCTGCAATTCACCAAAACACTGATATTAGAGTATGGAAATAAGCAGATGAATTTTTTGCACCAAAAGGTAACCGAGTTGGTTGAAAAATGCCAAGTACCGTAAAAGGCTAGTTTTTCTTTAACTTTCTGATCTAATTTTATCTGAAAAAATGCAGACTTAAGATCTATTACACAATAATAACTTTTACTTGCAATATTATGCAAAATATCTGAAATCTTAGGTAAACAGATTGGATATGACTCAGTTATGCAATTTAACAATCTATAAAATACTGCCATTTTAAGTATTAATTTACTAGGATCAGCATTAGGTGTTGATTTCTTTTTGACAAAAGTTACTGGAAAACTGTAACTCGATGTTGATGGCTCAATAATACCTGCTTCTAACAATTTGACTCTCTCCTCTTGGGCACATTTTTTAGCAATGCGAGGAATAGTGTATGTTCTAGTCTGAATTGGAAGGTTACGTAACAAATTAAAGTGTGGCACTACAGCATCCGTCTCACCCAAAGTGGTGTATGATTTTGAAAACACAGCTGAATTTTTTATGAGCATTTCAATCATTTTATTTTTTTTGTTCTGCTTCTAAATGACTTGAATCAAAATCATCTGGGCTTAATTCTTCCTTTCTTAACTTTTTACTTTTTTTTAAAGTTATATGGTTAATTTGTAAATTTTGTTGCTCTCTAGGCTTTTTAAATTGTTTTCCTTCTACTTTATATACCTTACCAATCTTTTCAACCTTTCTTAAAATGATCGTGGAATTCGAATTGTTTTCAATTATAGTGAAAATATATTGCCTCTCACTTATCTCACGAATTGAGTCAGTCCTACCTATTTTGCCCATTTTTCGTCTATCTGGTGAAAAAAGTATTTGCTGTTCTTTCTGCATATTAGCTGGAATGCTTAATTTTACTATCTCTGCAGTATTTGGAAAACTTCTGGCATTTAATACTACTCTTACAATACCTGTCTCATCTGGTTGACTAATTTTGTTTACGTTTTCTGCATTAATGTTAGTACAATTGTACTTTTCTCTAGGAGATCAAAATATGTGTGATCAATAATCAACTGACTTTTGTTTGCATCTATAAGTATCTTATTTTTTTTAATGAAATCATACCTAAAATCATTTGATACTTTGTATTCCAATTGTGTTGTGTAACAAAAAAATTGGTTGGAAAGCCATTTATTTCCTAATCGAAATTTTAAGTTTACAGCAGATAAATATGGGATAGTAGCATTATTTAATGTATGTATTCTTACAGATCTGCTTAAGTAATGAATCGTTGTTGAATTTTTTATTGCCTGCAAGGTGTCTGGCTATATCAAGCTTAAATTTGCACCTGTATCGAGCAGTGCTTTTACCACTAAGTCCCCAAATTTGATTTCTTTTATTGGTAATTCTGTTATATTATTAGTCTGGCAAGAAGCTACCAATTTTTGTTCACTATTTTCTTTAGTCTTGTTTCTGAACCTTTCATGTGTATTTGGCCTATTTGTGTTTCTTATTTTCTTAATTTTGTCGTTTTCCCCCCACTTTGTTTATGGATACTTGAATAATATTTTGTGTATTTGGGAGATTTGCAAGTACCTTTTACTAGTTTAATTATTCCTACGAGCACTGTATCTTCTGTTCTGTGTCATATTTCTACTACTGTTCTGTACTCTATTACCTCGAGTGAAAGTATACTGATTATTATGTATATTCCTTCTATTAATAAAATTACCCCTATAGAAATTTCTCCTGTAGTTGTTTCTAGCCTGTCTATAATATGGAAAATTATTGTTTGAAGGAAAATAAGGACACTCAGTAGTCCAATGATTTTGTTGGCAAATATGACAAAATTCTCTGTTATTATCACTTTAAGTAGTATTATTTTCTAGTCTAGTTACATTGTTTACACTGTCATTAGGTAAAATTTCACTAAATGTTTTTGACAAATCCTCAATGGCTCTATTATTTTGCATCTGTTGCACAATTAACATATTTATTTCAGGTGAATATTCATGTGTCTGTAGGTTATTACCAGAATCCTCCAAAGCTTTTTCTATGTTCCTTGCCTGATTAACAGCAGTAGCAAAATCAACTGATCCTAGGCTTTTAACCTCCAGTCTTAAATCTGGTCTTAGAGCTTCAATGACTTTTGAAAGCATAGCTTTTTGAGTGAGGCTACGTACCTCTTCACTAGAACTAGGATAGCACCCAAAATATTTAGCAGCATAAGCATTCACGTTGTCAGCTAAGTCCTCGACTGATTGATTTGGAGTCTGTCTAATTGAAGTAAAGTTATTCTGAATCGTGTCAAATGACTGAGATTTTGCAAATTTGTTACTTAGTAATTTTTTCAAGTCATCAAATGACATATCTTTACATGATTCATTATCCATTAAAAATTTTAATGGATAATAATACCCCTCAACTGAATTTTTAACAGAAGGCTTTTTCTTTGCTCATTCCAGTTTTCTAAACTAGCCATTTAGCATAACTGATCTAGAAAAAGTGCTATATTTTCGTCATGCTCCCCTGAAAAAGTAGGCAAAGCAGTTGCAAGACTCATATTCATGACAGTAGTTTTCTTAGCTATTCTGAACCCAATTTACTATATTTTAACTCCACTACAAATTACTACTATTACAGATTATTGCTGATCCCAATAAATAGTACATTCATAAATACACTATGGTAAAATAAAAAAAATGTTTTACTTGCACTGATATAAGTTATAAAATAATCTTTATCACGTATTCTGATATACATTCAGCAATAATTTCTTAAATATTGACCAAAATTTGCACTGAGTTATTTATATATTAATTAATATTTGCGTTTTCACACAGCTATTTTTTAATCATTATATCATCTCCTATTACCAAAAAACATAGTCATATGGAATTATATTTTTTTATTCATATGCAATTTTCAACTTAATATTTTTAATGATTGATATCAGATAATCACAAAATTTTAAAATATTTATCCTTATTAACATTTAAATAATCATTAATAATATTCATTTATTGGAATCATATATGTAGCCGGGAACTATTAGGCACACGCACAAAACGGTTCTTGACCCGAAATAATTTTCTATCCTGTTTAACAGGACCAAAAGCTAAAAAATTTCAATTTTTTTTGTCACGGCACCATTATGTGTGTAGGAGTGTGACTCCCTAAATAAACTAGATACTACAAGTATCAAAAACAAATGTTATAAATGCCCAATACTTGCTGGCCTAAAATTACGTTTAATACAATGCATTGGAATTTAGTATCAAGAATGATAAAATGTTTCACTTACCCAATAACCCACATGCATTAGACATACGGAGACAACTTTTCTTTTAATGTCATTATTTTATCAAAAACCTTCTCTTGATTAAATATATATAACACAGATCACATAGTACACAAAAAAACACAACACATTAATTTAGAACACAAAAAGTGAAAACCTAAACGTGGATAGGTATCTCACAACACGTGAGAAGAGAAACATGGAACGGTATCTCAAAACACATGAGAAAATAAACATGGAACGATATCTCGGCGCCTTACATTGAAAAAGAACACAACTCCGTAATCTTTCACCATCGTCTATGCCGTGCACTGTAACTACTATCAAGTATACTAAACAAATTGCAGATGGAGATTTTCATGCGCATATCTATTTCGTTCACACATATTTTTTTCGTTCAGCACTTAATAATTAATCTGGGCGAGGAAATGATTAATGACTAAATATCCGCACTTTCTGGGGATGAAACACATATTAATAATTTGCTCTACGATGGTTTAAATTTTAGCACGGCATCAAGTTAAATTCATGTTTAGCCAAACATTTTTAGCTACTGCATGCAATTTTTTAGGCTATCTCCGCTATTTCATCCAACCAAAACGCCATTATCACAGGAGGGCGACATGTGTGAGGCAAAAGCCCCACACAGTCGCTTGAAACGTCGTCAGCAGAAAGGGAGGAAAAACCAGTTTTTCCAATATTTATAGACGTGGTAGTTCTCCGATTTTGTTTAAAGTTACGATGAAGATGAACTGCATGGAGTGAGAAATTTACGTTCTCACAGTATTTAATTGAATATTTGAGGTATTTTGCTGATTCTCGTACATCTGTACACTCTTATCTATATTACGTCTTCCTAGCTTAACATTTTTGGTATTGCGTTTTCCTGTTTTTTCTTTTGCCGTTCCTTTTGGCGATCACGACTCACGGTTGAATCTATTTTTCTTTTATCGTACTGTCTTCTCTTTCAAACTGTGGCCTTCATTGAGGTGCTGGCCTAAAAGTTTTCCACTTGGTTTCTCACCGTACTCTGTCATGTGCGTTTTCTCTGTCACACGTCGATTTTGGAACTTAGATGCTAATTCACATAAATTTTCCAAAGTCGTTGCATTGCGGAGTTCGAAGCAATCTTGTAATTGGGGTAGCGATCTCCTCAAAATAATTTGGATACTTTCTTCATCCGGCCTCTTGTCGTACAAGAAAACATAAATGCGGAGTTTCCATAAAATAAAAACTCTCATATCCTAAAATTTAATCTGGAATTGACTTAGCAACTCAACCTCGAGCTCGGCTCCTAACCTTCACACTGAGAAACGCTTTAATGAGAGCATTTTTATAATTTTCAAACTTGTAGGCATTGTTCCTTTACTCAAATGACACAAAATTTCCACTGCATTCATACTACGTGACGGCTTAGCTCCTACGTGTAGTAGTGGCGATAGTAACGGCTTGTGCCTCAGGCACTGGTTACAATAGGACATAGGAATTTAACTGTTAATAAATTTCAGAACTGTCACCTTTCCCAGAAAGGTGACTGCAAGTTTCATGGAAACGTTTAGGGTGTCAATGATAAATGCTAATCCCATGGAGGAATTAGCTGCAGCCGGTGGAACTTGCGACGTTCATGGGGTCAGAATAAATGCTGCAGTTTCTTGCGACATAATTCTATTCAAAGTTCGGGCGCCACTTTAACGTTTCCTTTTTTTGCAAGCACAAATTGTACGAAACATCGTAAAGATTTGGTAGTGAATTATCACTATATCTGGCAAGTATCACAGAGACAGGGAAAGGGTGTACAGGATTCTTGTGTTTGAAATGCAAAGCCACATACTAGCTATAGAAACAATTTAGCAACGTGGCCTTCAGCTGGCAGAATACGGTATAAAATCTCTGACTGTGCAGTCTAAAATCATCCTTTAAATGCTGTCTTCTTTCTACCTCATATGAATATCACGGGAGTTAGAAATTTACATTCTGTCAGGAAAACGGAAATGAGAAGAATAGGAAAGTTCATTAATCTAAAATAACTTTTTAAAAACTAAACGAGACTTCACAACATGACAATAATCAAACTCTGTTTTTCCCATGAACGACATTTTATGAAATTTTTATGACCAGTTACCTATTTTCGGTTTTTCCTCTCTAGTTATTAGTAAGAAAACGGGGATTTAAAATATTGTGACGGTGGTGTTTTTACCAGCATATATCCAAACACAGAAAAACTATGTGATAATCAGCAGGCTTACTTATTTGATACTTCTTTAACATGAGTTAAACTTTATACAAACAAATATACGAATTATTACATATATATATATAGAGAGAGAGAGAGTATATGTATGTATATATATATATATCTTTATTATATGCGGCTTAAGTGTCTGTTTGTCGCCGATAGTTTATTGGTTGCTTGTACTAGCCAATGGGGTTACGTTGCCACGGCATTCAAATAGTAAAATAAATTTTATCACAATAGTTATCATTGTTTTAATAAATTATCATGGCATTTAAATATTTTTAATTCATACAATTGTTGCTTATTACGCATTTAACTATATTTACATATGAATTACCTAGAAACTTGCAAACGTTGAGAAATTAAAGGAGACGAAACCAACTAACGAGTTGTGAGCAGTACATCTCATCAAGTAGGTTTACCCAAACTCCTATGCTAAATATCCTTTCGCTTAAAGAGTTTAAAATTTTGTTCGATTTTATTCCGGCATTGTATTTTAAACTGAATTTTCAGATTGAGCGTGTCAGGGGGAACGTGAACGTTTGTTTGAATTAGCAGTCATCTATTTTTGAAATGGTTTACAACTGAACGCAAATTGAGCGTGTCAGGGGGAAGATGAACATGTGTTTGCTTTGGCAAATATCTGTTTTACATAAAAACTACTTCTTAACGTAATTTCTTTTAAGAATGCCTCCTAGAAAATACAGCACTGAAGAGGAAAGAAAAAGAGCTAAAGCTGCACAAAAACGGCTTTCTCGACAAAAAGAAACCACTGAGCAGAGAAAGAAATGTAACGCCAGTGGTTTCCTTCATTGCACTCTACTTTAAGCAGTTAAAGAAGTAGAAGGGGTAAACCCCGTGGGGCAGTACCGAAAGGGGTGTCCGCGCCGCCCTCCCTGGGTAATTCAATTTGAATTAGCAAACACCTGCACAAATCATTTTAATTACAATTTATAATATCTTGAACAGCGATCATTTCGTATGACCGCCTGGTTTTCTAGTAGAATATATGTATACTGCGAAAAAAAAAAGACAGTTCTATATCTCTCGTTCTAATGGGCCTGTTGACGAAATTCAAATTGCGTTTCTGATGTCTCGAAAGCGCGACTTAGGATATATATTAGATTTATACATAGCATCATTCTGACATAGGTATTTTGACACAAAATCAGACTTTTTCTGAAATAACATAGCATTTTTTTTCCATATTTCGTTTCTACGACTCATTCATATTTAGACATAAATTCGATTTTACGAAATTATGCCTAAATATTATATTTTGTAAAATTTGGTGTGAAATTTACGGAGAAATTTATAAATTGGCGAATTTGTTTCAGTTTGAGCCAAGAATAATTCCCTTGGCGAACTTCTTAATATGTGGCAACCTATTTTCCTTCCCTTCCATTGTGCAGCGGAAGGAAAAAGAAGTCACATCGTTGTACTTTCAAATGATTTTAACAAAATGCGTAGACCACATTTTCGTCATTATCGCTTTCAACAAATATACCAAATTTCAAAACGCGCTAATATATAAATTCATGTATATCTTCGGAAATTTTGAATAAAAAGCTCTAATTTTTTGCAGGTATGCTTACAAATAAATCTACTTTAACATAACTGTAAAACTTTTACAGGATATAATTCAAAATGCTTTTTCGAAAAATTTATAAAATTATTTAAAAATACAAATTTTATAAAAAATGGACAAATTGTGTTTGGAATGAACCTAAATTTCGAACTGTATAAGAGGAAATCAAATAAGTTTCATAAAAAAGAGATATTAATAAATATGTATAAAATTCAATTAACATTGAGGAGCTAAAATTTTGAGAGTTAATTTTTGAAACACCACTCGTGCGATGTTTACAACACTTGGCAGTTTGGCATAATTTGAGTCGTAGAATCGAAATATGGAACAAAATTATCATGTCATATCAGAAATAGTCCGACTTTTTGTCAAAATACCTATATTTGAATAATGTTCTATGTAAATTTAATACATATCCTAAGTCGCACTTTTGAGATACGATAAACTCAATTTCAATTTCGTCAATCGGCCCAATGGAAAGGAAGATATAGAAATGTCCCTTTTTTTGCGCAGTGTACGTATACTCTATTATATATATATATATATATAATGTTTCATAACAGTAAGTTTGATTTAATTACTTATTAAATTTAAACAATTCATTGCGCCATTGCTGCAAGGAATGAAATTTAAATTATAGTAAACAGTAATAGTAA
>KK113075.1:25989-149700 GCA_000611955.2 Stegodyphus mimosarum | reverse complement strand
TTCCTTGTTTGAAAAGTTTTGGTTTTAAAATTTTAAAAATTCTTAATTTTATTTATAGGATTATTTGAAATTTTTTAATTATGAATTTCAATTTTTCGTCTTTGTAAAAGATTAGTTCTAAATTTCATACTTTATGTCTTTACTAGTATATATCATATATATATATATTCTAAATAAACGCAATTATGAGTAAATTAAAAAGCCTATGACCAGCTTTAAAGCTGTAAAGTGAAAAAATAATAATTTATAATTAGAAAACTTTTAATATACCATCTCCAAGGAACAGAAATTCAATTAAAACAAAAAGAACATTTTTATTCAGTATTTTGGATATTATTTTAAATTAGTATTTTCAAAATCTTTATTGCTTTAAAAAATCTTTAGAGAAACATTCTTAGTCGCAAAAATACCAAAATTAAAATTAAAAAGTAAATTTTTTAAATATTGCAGAGCAGCTATTGTCACTCATTGTAGATTAATAGATAGAAAGGGAATAAACTGATCTACCGTCAATCAACAGCAACTAAAGTAAGTGAGAATGTTTCGTCTTTCTTCCAAGTAAGCGTCAAATTATAGTTCTGCTAGAACCAAATTAAAAGTCATAAATGATGCTAATCAGAATAAGCCAAAAGAATTCAGAGACAAAGTAATTTAATGTAAAATCTTTTAGATTTAAGTTGCTCACTAAAAACAAACTAAACTAAACTGGAAGCCACTAAAAGGGATGCTTACTTTAGAAGATATATCCCCGACACTCTTATTTTCAAACCCAAATGCAAGGGTAAAATCAAAAGCTATAAATTTTTAACATTAGAAATTAATTCAAAATCAAAATAAGATGAAAATCCTTAAAATTAGTAATTTAAAAATTTTCTTTAAAGATCAAACCCAGGAATGAAATTAAATTTAACTTACTTGCTTGCAAAATTTAAAACGAAGTGGCTGAAAATGCAATGTTTTCAGTGATGAAAATGTAAGAATGTATAAAGGGTTATAGTAAAAAGTGTGGTTCTCTATTTAAAAGAGTTTAGCGTTAAATTGGCAATAAAACTTTTGAAAGTATATTGCAGATATTATATTGAGGTTGGTACTAAACTAGCGCTTAAAGCTGCCATTTAATTAGAATATAAATTTTAAATAAAGGTAATTATGATTAAATTAAAATGCCTATGACCTGAGCCAGGGCATAATTTCTAAAATTTGAAGTTCTAGAGTACCATGGAAGACTGTGAAGAAGAAAGAAAAAATAAATAAAATAATTAAAAATAAAAATAATTTAATAAAAAAATTAAATTAAATTAAATAAATAATAATTCTAAATTAAGAAAAATGTAAAGATATAAAGAGAAATCTAATAAATTATTAAATTAATTTGAAATAGTTAAATAGAAAAAAAAATATCGGACCTTGTCTTATTTGGGGCATCGGCTGGAATTACAATTTCACTTAGCTGTTAAAAAGCAGCTCAGC
The DNA here is from genome assembly GCA_000611955.2 of Stegodyphus mimosarum. Taxonomy (NCBI): domain Eukaryota; kingdom Metazoa; phylum Arthropoda; class Arachnida; order Araneae; family Eresidae; genus Stegodyphus; species Stegodyphus mimosarum. Next base: position 148,230 of record KK113075.1, on the reverse strand, counting down.
CGAATTCGTCTGAGTTTAAGCCCTGATTATACGTATAATGTTCTATTCCAATGGAAGACAGGTACCACACCTTTTTTGCAGCACACCAAGGAAAAGAAATAAAACGATTAACGCTTCGCTAAGGAGAATAGTGAGAATTCTAGAACTAGTATGAGGCTATGGAAAGAAATTTAATGGGAAAGTGTAGCTTCGAAAATAAAGAGGAAAGAGTTCAAGACTTTCTGATAGCATGTCCCTATTTATATAATTCTAGCCGTCAAGTCGAAATTTTCCCTGAATATTTTTCCTAAATAAATGTTTCTGAATACAACGTAAAGACTACTCGGTACGAATGACAGCAGTGATCCCCTCTTTTGGTTACATGATTCAGAAAATCTACAGGAGCTCTGCAGTGGGAAGTCATTGGCGTGGAAAGTGCACGACCAGGGTACCACGTTTAGTTCTTTGAGGAATACAAAATTTAACCGTTGTCATAAATTCATTGCATATCCTGGAGAATAAGGCTATGACATATGATAGGTGGGTTTCTTTCCTTAAAAGTCTCAATCTCTGTACAAGATTTGAGTGCGATTGAAAGACTGGCCTGCATTCAGAATTAGATTTGATTTTTAAGGCATGTTTACTACTAAAACAAAATTTATGCGCTAAAATTTTGGTTCACTTACATAAAAGAAGTGCCGGAAACTTTTTACTTTGGGTCTCCAATGCGCTCCGGCTGAAATTATAATTTATCTCGAAAACTGAGAAGTACCAGATCCGGGCTTTTATGGGCTCTGACCTAGCCCAAGTCAAAGCTGCAATGTAATAAACTAATAATTTATAATTACAAAACTTTTCATATACAATCTCCAAAGAATAGAAATTCAATTAAGACCAAAAAAATTAAATTGGTATTTTAAATATTATTTTAAATTAGTATTTTAAAATCTTTACTGTTTTAAAAAATCTGTCAAGAAAATTCTTAATCGCATGTGTAGAAAGCGTATTTTGTTTTATCAAAAGATTGAAAAATCGTCATTTTCATTTATTTGGTACTTGAAAATACCCTGAAATAACAATACAGTGATAAACTCTCTAGCTTCATCTTGATTAATAATTAGCCTGTATCGCTTATTTGGAATAGCAGGAGCACTTGTCCGGCTCCACATATCCAACACTTTTCGATTAATCAAAGAAGACTCCATTGCGAACAGGAATGTACTTCGTTTTGAATTCTTTAAAAAATGTTTATTTTTCAATTTTGATTTTGTTATCTTTGCGACTAAGAATTTTTCTTTACAGATTTTTTTAAAACAATAAAAATTTTTAACATACTAATTTAAAATAATATTCAAAATACTAATTATTTTTTTGGTTTTCATTGAATTTCTGTTCCTTGGAGATGGCATACAAAAGTTTTTTAAAATCTCTCTCTCTCTCTATATATATATATATGTGTGTGTGTGTGTGTAAGATAAAAAATAAGAAACTCAAAATTACTCATTTTATTTTGGATATTTACCCTCTCTATTCTGAAAGTACTAATGGCTTCTTCTAAAGAGCATCACTGAAAATCTAACCAGCATTATGCTATTTGCATTGCGTGAAGCTCTTGGCCAATCACCCTCTGAAACTTAAATAAAGGATCCCAGTCAATCCTTGCTGAAATGCGCATTCACATATTTCTACTCGCTGTTCCATGGCGAGCTCATGACGCTTCGCTTAGCTGTATCTTCTCTAGCTTAAAAATGTGATAAGTATGCATAGAAATCTGGGGTGCTTTTCGCACGCATAGTTATGTAGGAAAAGAAAATGTGTCATACGAAATTGTTAATCAATGAATAAAATTATATGTCTTGTTGTCTACAAAGTATTCATCGTCTGCAATTTCCGTCTTTTACTAATTACCATTGGAATTACGCCAGAACTAGCTATAAACATCGTCCATGATTACGATTATTTTTTTATCTTTTATCCCGCATTCCTAAATTATTACATATATATTTTTTTCTATTTAATATCAATGTTAAATTAAATCAATTTCCGCTAACCGTGTTTTAAACGTATATGTTAATTGGTGATAACATATGCTAAAAAATGTGCTTCCCAAGGGGAGAAGATTAAAGTATTTTGCAGAACGTTCTATTCGCTACTTGCAAAATGTTTGAAAAAAGCTGTTCTACGTGTTACAGAAAAGGCATTTTATGTAATATATCATATATTGGTTTTAATGCATGACTGTCAATAGGATATAATTGCGAAGAAGCTTATAATTTAAGCTATGGAATATTTCTAAAATGGAAGGAATAACTGCAAGCATCCTTACAACGTCTTTACTTTAATATTATTGCATATACTTTAATGTAGTAGATATTAATCGTTTTAGATTAAATAACTATTCATGATACCATTCAACAAGATGATCATGATGGATGAAGTGTTCGTACTGAGTAAGAGAATATCATATATATTAACGGCCACTTTAGATGGAATCAAATTATGCAAAATGTAATATTTTAACGCTAGAAAGTGTCATTAAGCAGATTTATTCATAGAAGATTTATTTGCAAACTTTGCTTTCTTATTTTTATGTTCTCATAAAGGGAAAGTTAACAGAAAATTCACCTCCGTGACGTCATTAACTGACAGGGAACGTTTAAAATTGCCAAAGGTCATATGATTTATGAGTAGGTTGGGTGCCACGAGTTTCGGTGACAGGAAATTCCCACAAGTTGAAAAGCCAGTGAAGGTTAAGATTAATGGCACACCCTCGTACCACCAAAGAGTGTTTCTGCTTGAATAGTCCCAGTTTCTAGCTCTTTGTGCGTTTTGGACTGAGAAAGCTGATATCGGAATTTTACCGAAATCAATGGAATCTTCCTCCTTCTGTAATTCCTAATTTAAAATGTATAGCATAGACAAACAACAGTCCTATATCTCAAGTACAAAATTTTATTTGTAGGTTACAGATTATTATTTATTTACACAATATTTAGAGAGGGGGAACTCCACGATTTTGGAAGATTGTTTTCTTATTAGCCGAATCTTGAAGAACACATATAAAAAATTTCATCATATATGTTTACACTTTATTTACTCATGCATGTGTAGAAACGAAATCTCGAACGAAACTTTAAGAAATATGGCTTCCTTAAATATCGTTTATGGCTAATAAGTACTTAGCAAAATTAAACAACTTCATATATGGTGAATTGGATTTTGGCAAAACATTCGAGGGCTATATCCCTATGGGAAGTGATGCTTTCTTGGAGGACTTTCTAAGGAAAACTGGCTTTTAGATACGTAATACACTGGGAAATCCGTCAAAACGCCATTGCAGCCAGAGTGGGAATGCTGTTATTGCAAAATGTTCAGTTACCATGGAGGTATGTTATTGCATTTTAGTGTTACTGACTGTTTTGTTAAAGCTAAGCTAACCTTGATATATTAATACAAATCGTCAAACTCAAAAATATTACTTAGCAAAATAGTTTGCTTAAATCTTAGGTAGCAAAAGTTTCCAGAAATTTTATTTATTTATCACGTAGCCATCTTGCAAATCCCTTTCTTAAATGATAAAATGCTGTGCTACACATCCTTAATTTCTCAATACCGTGTAAAAGGCAGTATAACTGGTAATGGATCCTTCTTTTCTATTAATAGTATGACTAATGTAAATCCTTCCCTTGGAAGATTAAATCTAATGATTACTTTTTCTTTTAACAATGTGATAATATAACTAATTACTCATATTCGTTTAATTGTAATGCTGAAATTTGACATTCGTTGCAGAACATTCTGGCTGATAATACATCATTAGTGTGTCGGAAACGACCCAGAACGTAGAAATTCACTTTTCTAATGATAATGCTACCGAACTTAACCTGATTAAAAAATCATCTTATTCTCATTTAAGCAATGGAAAATGAAAGCATTTTTATTTCTATGAGTCATTACCTTGCATTGTGCACATAATGCCGCTTTAAAATTTTTCCAATTCTTCTGATTGAATTTCTTGCACAAACACTGACTTCTAATGCCCATAAATATTTTGAAACTCGAACGAAACCTTATTCTATAGTAAAAGGTCATTTTACATATTTCTTATTAAAATTATTTATCTTTAAAATACATATTTAAGGTATTTTTTTCCTCCTTTCCGCATTCCTTCGGGATGCACTTGGAAGGATACTCGACGCGTATTCGACAATTCCAGGATTCGAGTCCTGGTGAGGGCATTGGACGTTTTTCATGTTTACGCATGAAAAAGATCTAATGATTGTACAGCGGCGTTGTAATTAAAAGGTGGCGATAGAATATAAGATATTTTTTTCCTTCTTTTGCATACCTTCGTGATGTAATTGGAAGCATACTCGACGCATATTTGCGAGGTCCAGGGTTCCAGTCCCACCGAAGGCACTGCACATTTTTCATGTGTCCAGCATGAAAAAAACCTAATGACTCTGTAAGTAAACGAAATAATGGAACCTTCCAAAACAAAAGGAATTATATTTCTTCTTAGAACACGCAATAAAAAGTGACGGGCATTTGTTTTGATGCTTTTTCTTTTCTGGCATTTAAAATTATATATTTTTTCAAAAGTGAATATACTGTTTACAGTTTTGTCATCCTAATCCTATAAGACCATTAATATTACAATGGACATAGTTCAAGATTTTGTTTTTGCAAGAGATATCTCAACTTTCTCCAGAGCGAAGTTTTGAAGAGAAGAATGCAGACATAACTGACAAGCAATTTAAATTAATGATACCTGTAAAATATTCTAACAAAGAAGTGACTAATTGTCTGTCTTCTCGGCAAACAACAAGCCTTTTCTAGAGCGGCATTCGTTCTTTGCTTAGTAAGTCGTATTCGTTTAGTAAGTTCTATGTCACTTTCCTCTTACTATTTTTGTTTTTGTTATTACATGATTTAGAAAAATGTAAATGCAACTAAAGTTTCTAGACAGTAAAAGAAATGTTTACATGCTTTAGACCGTTTAAGTGCTGGAAGTTTACTTGGCTTGCTAACATTCATATAAACATGAAGTATATCATATATAATACACGACTATCTAGGTACTGCTATCTGAGAACAATATTCTGTTATTTACAATGAGATTTTAAGCTGAAGGAGATTACGTTAATTTAAAATGATTAAATTGTAATAGAATTCGGTAATTAAAACTTTGCTCGCTTTTTTATGCAAAGAATAATCAAAAATTCTCATTCAAAAATAATTGCAAATTAATTTACCTTTTTACTCAACACAATCTCCCTTTATTTCAATTACTGTAACACTTCTTCTCACATAATAATGCGTTGTACGGTTCATAGCATAATCTATACAAATTAAAAAAAAAACAGATAGTAACTATTATAACAAAATATTTTGCTTATCATTCCACCGAAATCTCTGCAAATCGGTACAGTCATAAAACAACTTCCTCGATATGTGAAATCCCAGATGTCTATCGGATCAACCAGTGAAAATGAAGTTTCATGTATTGTTATTTGAAAGTATGCGCTCGAGATTGTGAAAATTTAGAATAATACAGCTCCCACGGTTAAGAGTACAGTGAAAGGCTTTTTAAATTTTCGAAATTTAACACTATTTTTATCTTGCTCATTAAGACACCATAAATGCTGTTGGACGATAAACGGCATATGGTGATATATGGCGGACATTTTCGACATAAAATATCTGCAAAGGAAAACATTTCAAAGAACCAGTGACAGCACAAGCGTGGAGAGAGAAAAAGCTTTTATTGTAATCACAAGTTTTTAACGTGCCCACCTTCGCAGAAGATAAGGCATTGCACGTGGAGGATTGTTGACAGCAATGACGACCTTAACACTGCTGGAGGAATCTGTATAATTTGACGTTTTATGGCATCTTTCAATTCTGACGTGAAACGTGGATTAGATGTGTATATCTTAGATTCAGAATGACCTCAGAACCAGAAAGCCAATTGAGTAGCATTGCGCAGGACACAAAAAAAATGTGGGTGTCTCCATTCAATAAAATCGATATTGTTTCACTGTAACCACGAGAGCTCTATTATCTTAAATCATCACAATTTCGAGCGCATACCTTCAAATAACAATATCTGAAATTTCATTTCGATTGGTTGACCTAATAGGCCGCTAGGGATTCATATATAGACATTGTGGGGGCAAATGCTCGCCTGCGGTCACTTTGTTTACAACAAAACGAATTTTTCCCAGCTATCCCAGCGTTAACACAAAGCTGCTGTGTAACATTTCTCTTTTAGTTGGTTCTTCGAACCAGTAGTGCTTTTATCCACTGCTAAACGAAAGCAGCAATTAGACCGTTCATAGAACATCTGTTCTTCATTTCAAAAACGGATTTCGTCAGTGCAAGGTTTCTACTATATTTCAGTTAATCTGACGTAAGTGCACTTTCATTCTTTTCTATTATTATACTTGTTCAAGCTCTCCATTATTATAATTTTTATTATTATACTAGAATTCCTACTATCTGGACTATATGACACTTCATTGTTTTCGTCTAAACCAGAATGTTTGTTATTCGGTTAAAGATAGAAAACTTTACGTTTAAACTTTTTGATCCCTTATGAAATAAAATAAGGAAAAATAAAAAATTTGTTCACTTACTGAAGAGGAATGTATTTAGTCTACAGAAAAATTATTAAAAGAATTACTTGGATTTTGTCATAGTACGGTTTTGACGTTAGTCCGGATGCTTTGTCCTGTTTGTCCGCATATTTAGAGTTCTAATACAGTTTCGGGTAAAATAGTATGCATTTCTGAAATATTTATTGTTAAAGTATGTGTTGTTTAGGATAAAGAACGATTTTTTATACACTAACTACCGTTAATGATATTTCCAAATGAATCACATTTTAAGCAAGAGTGATAATTTCAATACTTAATATGAAGTTCTTTGGCTTTTAATAATGCCTGAATTCAGTAAATCTTTGCTATAATCTCATATTCTCCGGGCTCTTTGAATTAGTGTATGCAGCTTTAGAGCCTTCAGAGCCCTTCAGAGCCGTTTATTGGCTGCCCACGTGCTTTCCTATGATTGCCGCCTCCAAATGTATAAAGTGCTCAGTGATAAATACAATTTTATTTCATACTAAGTACTCAAATATGACATAAAAGTGCTTACATATGACAAGTACTTACAATAAATTAAAAATATTTAGTCATGGTAACGCGACAATTCAGCCGTCACTGATTTTCGCCACCCGCGTACTTTTACGCACTGCACTCCTGCTAGAAACGGTTCGAAAATCTTCTGTATTCCTTCAATGGGGCTCATTTCAGGTCTATCTTCAAGCCAAACTAGAATCTGAAGTTTTTTGATGCAAAGTAATTTGTCAGTATCCTAGACGTATTACTCATCAGTTTTGTCTTTAAGTATTTGGACTGAAGTCTTATTGTGGAAGGGGAGTAAAAGATTAAAAAAAAATAAAATAAAAAAATGTTTTTTAATGAGCTTTTAATTAAAATTTTTAATGAACTAAAAGACAAAAATTAATTTATCATATACTTTAGCAAGAGCTGGAGATTAACTAATTTTCTTTGCAAAATTCATCTATAGTTTTAGAATACAAAAATTGAAAACATCTGAAGTGTAAAATATTATTACATTTTTTTCTCTGCACTGCTTTAGGAGCTGTTCTCAAAGCATCGGACGAGAAAAAATTTTCGTTTACAAAAGTCTCGCAGGATATTGGCAGATTGAAATCAGTTAAGTATCAAACAAATGGTTTGGCGAAGAATACAGCTGAATGAAATCTATGTTGAAATTTGTTTACTAAAAAATATGTTATTGAAATTTTATCTTAGTTTTCATTATTTAACAATACTTGTAGTTTTCGAATTTCTGCAAAATAAACCTAATTCTTAAATTAACTTCATGTGTATTTCTTTCGTATGTATTACAAATCATAATGCTTAAAAACACCTTGAAATTTGATACTTAATAATTTATGTAGGATGTATTCATGTTAAAGTTATACTTTAAATAACTCATTGCATCATATGAGCGTAATCCAAAATGCACAGCATTTTACAAGAAATAAATAAAACATTATTCAAATTCTATTTGCTTCCTTTTATCCAATTGCTTCATTTAATATCATAAAGCTATGGGATGTAAAAAAATTGATATGTCCACATCTATGCATGTTTTATATAAGATGAAATAAAAAAACATAATTAGATAATTTTTAATTTGCATAATTTTATGAAACTATTAATTTTTTATGGACTGATTAGTTGTAGAGACATTAGGATTTTTTAGAAGCAGGAGACATGAAAAATGAGCAACGCCTTCGCCGAGAATCGAACCACGGACCTCTGAAATACCGGATCAGTGTGCTGACCACTACACCACGAAGGCACGCTAAGAATATGGGAGATATACCTTATATACTCCCCTTTTTAAAGGGCGACTGGGGTTTTGGGGACCCAATCGCCAAATCGCGGTGGTGGAGAATCATCATCCACCACCTTTTTAGTTCGGGAGTGTAGAGACATTAGGTTTTTTCGAAGCATCGGACATGAAAAAGGAGCAACGCCTTCGCCGGGAATCGAACCACGGACCTCTCGGTTACGCGTCGAGCATGGAGACCACTACACCACGAAGGCATGCGAAGAAGGCGGGAGAAATACCTTATATAGTTACATTGCAAAAAGGAACTTCTAAATATGTCTCAATAAAGCACTTCTTCTGTAGAGCTGAACTTATAAGATTTAATAAGATTATATTTATAAGATTTAAAACTGAGAAAGATAACAATGATAGATTATAATGTATTGCAAGATTGACTGATAAATGTACATTTTTTACATATCATAATTATGTCTGTAACTATATCCCGAAAATCTTTAAAACAGAAGTTACTCGATTTACGTGCAGGTGATAATTAATAATATTTTCTTTCACATGTTCTTGATATACATAATTTTAACAAATGGATATATATTCATTTGTATTATCTGAAGATATGAATGCAAATATTGAGACATTATACAGTCATTGTCAAGGAAAGTAAGCAAAGACACAACTTCGCAACTACTGGAAAAAGTAACTTTTTTACAATATCCCTTCTGGTCTATATTAAAGAATTTTAAGATTTAGCATACTTATTAAAATAATATAAATGTACGATGCTTTGTTCTGCGGTACAGTCGTTTAATGAATTCGGTAATGATCTGTATTGTAGTTTAGTAAATAACTGTATGCCTAAGTTATTTACTAAAGTCAGTTTTGCTGAATAACAATTGAACGGTAACATTAGTTGATTTACAACATAGAATTCAAGTTTACGAAATTTATTGCATATTTTGCAGTCACTTTGATATGAAATATTAAAGGTGATTTTTCAATCTTTGAGCGTAACGTAGTTTTTAAATAGAATTTTTTTTGCATTTATTAGCGCATTTAAATTTTCCATAAATATATTCCATTTTGCTGTGCATACCTAAAAGGCGGATATGTAAGCAATTGATATAAAAATGACATTTTTACTTTTAATCATAACGTGCAGAAACTTTTTGCATAGATTTATATAAAAATTATGAGATTAAAATATGTATAATTTACGAAAAATGCCCGCATAAATGCAGTAAAAATGTAATTGAAGATTTATGTAAATGTTTTACCAAGAATGTGTATTTATTCACAGTAAAGACGAGAGTTGATGGACCTAAATTTTTACCAAGATCATTCGCATATGTAAAGAAAAAATAGGGAAGATTTAGGTAAATTTCCATCGAATATATATGTTTTTGTACCGTATAATACGGGGAAGATCTACTTAAATTTCTATCAAATGTATACGTTTATATACCGTAAAAAGTCGGGAAGATTCACGTAAATTTTTACTAAATATATACGCATATGTGAAGTAAAATTTACGTATATGCGATACATATACGTAAATGTTTAGCAAAAATATACGTAAACCCCTGAAATTTACGTATATTACAGGCAAAAGTTACGAATGACCCGTAATCTCGCGCATAAATATACCTAGATTTTACGTAAAACTTGCGTACATTATAACATCAAAATATACGAACATATCTTCTATTTTTTTCCGGACCCTTTCCATGATATTTTTACCTTCAACTTAAACGTTTTTTATACGAAGGTCCATTCGTAAATTGCACGTATTTTCCTCGTGCAATACACGAATGCATGCCGCTTGGGTAACAACCATAATATTACTCCTATATTTAGGATGTTCAAATATAATTTATCAATATGAAAATTATTGTCAGAAATACGTGTTGTAGTTAATCAGAATAAATAATCCTCACGAAAAAGTTTTTATTTTGCTACTCAATTAAATAGCATAATACGTACCATTTTAATTCTTTCTCCAAAATTATGTCATTTTTGAACACATTCTAATGACTGAAATTTCCTGAAATGCTTTACGTTTTCTTTGGAAACAACTTAATTAGGTCTGAAAAAATTATAAAATGGTACTAAAAGTAAAACCAAATGTATAATTTATTAAAGCTAAGAATATCAGTGCTCAAAATGTTAGAAAATATTTAGGACTTTTTGCTCAGGAAAGAAAAAAAAAGCAAGAAGTGCGATTTTATCACATTTTCCTATAATATTATTCAGTATTTCAGGCTGGAATTCCAGTAAATAGAATTTAAAGCGTTTTTATTCCTAAAGGATCAATGATTTCTTAGCAATTCCCTTTGATTTTAACATTTATAAAAGCATTCGCCTTCTAAAGAACAAAATGCATTAAGAATGAATTGTTTCACTTTTCTTAATTTATTCAATTCAGTTAAATAAAATTGATGTACGTATACTCTGAAAATCTTCTTTCAAAATCTTTAGCTATGGTAAATGTAGAAAAAGAGAAGCATAAGCGTTATAGAAAGATAACATGATCCCTTTCCTTTACTATCGGTTTCCTATACGTGTTTCCCAACTTAGATCTTTAGTTTAAGCTTCTTGAGAGAAGAATTGTATCCAGATTGCGTGAAACTCTCTCTCCATGAAAAGAAAACTACATAAAATACTTCAAAATTTCTTCAGCTGCATTCGATCATATTTGTCCCTTTAAATCTAGGCAAATGTGTTTAAAACGATTTTCAAATTTTATTCACGATTAGTGATTAGAGAAGAGATTTCGAAAAGATTTAAAAACCGTTTTATAAACGAACCTGAAAAATGATAACGCTTGAAAATAATTTAGGAAAACATTTTAAAACTCAGATTATGATATGAAAAAATTCCATCGGAGAAAAGTCTTAAACGTAATGCAATTTTATAACAATAACGAGTAAATCCGCTTTCAATAATATTAAATTAAAATATCAATAGCTTTTTAAAATAATGGAATTTTATGATAAAACATGGCTTTTGCATTTAAAAAAAATGTCAAGGATGATTTTAAAATTAATAAGCTTGCGTTTTATTGATCTCAAATATACCTTACATTGTAACGAATTTATTTCACATGAAACTACGAAACGAATTTTCATAAGTACAATAGATATCACATTACATAAAATACATACAATATGCTTATTTTACAACTAAATTTATTAGTCTTGAAACTCAACATGTCTTCAAGATAAATTTTGTAGCATATTTTCGATATAATATTTCATTTCAGAACACTTTGTACTGTAATTAAAAAAGGTCTATTAAAATATGGCCCAGTAAGAGATGTTAGTCTCGAGTTATTAGTATTTCGCGTCGTTTCATTATAAACGGCGTATTACTTTCCTTTCCGAATTATTGCCGAAAAGTAATATCATCTTGTATTTATTGTTAGAGAAATATAATAATGAAACATCTACATGTATGTATTTATATACCTTGCAGTACAAAAAACAACGGTTATTAGAGCCATCTTATTTTTAACAATATAATCCGCCATATGAACCTTGCTTCGGAAAGACATAACATATTTATCTTTCAAGCTCAGTTAAAACATTCGGCTGTATGAAAACAATGCGGCCGGAAATAAAATACTTTTGTCTTCTGCGCGTCAGCTCGGCGACATCTAGTAAAGCCTAAGATACCCTAAAATTTAATCTGGAATGTTATTAAATAATATAGTTCATAAAGAAATAATACAGAGAACATAAAATTATGTATGGCAAACTATAACACTCTATCTGGAATTCTAAAGACCTAAACACTTCTTAAATATTTTGTAACTTTGCTGCTGAGTTGAATTTTATGAGGAATGTTTCAAGGTGATCTATTATGTGGATCTATTGCGTGGAAGAGAAATTCTGCTCACTCCCTTTTGGACCTCTTGATGATTTGAATAAGAGGGCATGTATGTAACTTCCTTTTGTATTAAATAAAATTGCTTTCGTGTCTATTTGTAGTAACAAAAATATATAAATTAATACATACTTCACTGTTTACTCATTATTCGTGTACAATTTTAAATTATCAGAGTGAACATGTCGAAAAACTGTCTCATGGAATTGTATTAAATTTCCTCGAAAATTAAATTTAAATACCAAGATTAATAGTGACTCACATGCATGTGATGATTTATTTACGTTTAAATAATTTATAATATTTAAGATCAGTTTCTCTTGTTTCCCATTCTCTTGAAAAATATCGCTTTTGTCCAGAGAAATGAAATAATGTATAAAGTACGTAATCTGTAATTCCCATTATTAATGTGTTAAGAATATCTCCAGGAGTGTTGCTTCACCAAAGAGCAGTATGTGAACGTTAAAGATTGAGAGGGTATAAGAAGAAGCTTGAAAAATTAAAAACATAAATAGTTTTAAAACGAACAACTTAAATAGTTTTAAATTCTCATTTTATTATATAAATATTGCTATCATGCATATTTGCAAGAGTCATAATAAATAATGTTATTCGAATATTTGACATGCGTTATGTGAACATCTTTCGATTCATGAATAACTTTACGAACGGAAGCCCTGGGAATTCCTGTTTCACTGCGAATGTATTAACTGGACTGTAGACAAACACATCCCTATGGAAGGAAACATTTCATCACGGAAACTTTGTCTTTTTGCACTTTATGCTAAATAATATGGCCTCCCGAAGCCTTTTAAATCATCTTTCAACTGATTGCTCTGTCGATGGATGTTTATGAAACTCATGTCGATATTTTATCTAAACTCTTTTCAAAGATTTTGTATCTTATCACTGGAGAAACTGGCTTTTTCAATGAGTGATGTCGTTTTGTCTGAAACACTGTTACCCTTCCCCAAAATTCGAGGAAACAAAATTCCTTGAACTAAGGAGTGTACCGATATAAATTTTAAATTTGTTATCCAATGATTAAATTATGGACACTTTGTATACGGGATCCAGTGGATGATATGAAGGGTACTTTTAAGTAAGATCCTGCTCCAACAGAAACACAACATAATTAAAGAACCATTTATTTTCTGAATTTCTTCAAAATTCATCAGTTTTCTGCATAAATGCATAGATGCCGATTTAATCATTTATCGTACCGAACAAAGAATATTTGCGTATCCCTCATATACAAGTCTGCTACTTCTAAAAATAACCAGCTATCTACCACAGTTTTCATTCTTCATTAAGTACTCCAACTTTCTTGAACAATCTGATTCATTTTCATATGCAACTGTCACTGTTTGCGTTCTCATTGTACACTTCATATACTCGACAATTAATATCCGTAATATTTCTTACAATTAACGGAAGGACTGACCGAATTTCAGGGTTGGAAGAGTTTCAAGGTTTTACACATTTTAATCTCCCACTGCGAAGCATAACAGGTCGATGCTGTGAATGTGCTGTGAATGTGATTCTGGAGAATGGAATGAGACTGCGCACATTTTACTTATGCGTGTAATTTCAAGCGATATTCATAAAAGAGCGTATTTAAAAGTACTTTGCGAATATTCATAAATGAAACCCATCACACAGCTGCTCTAATTGTAAAAATTTGTGATTTATTCTGAATGAAAAGCTTACAATCCAAAGACAATACTCTACAAAACACACAAGGCCTGAAAAGAACTTAAGAATGTCTACAGAAGATTACCTTTTGGTTCATTAACCAATACAGGGCATGTAGAATCTCGATAACAATATTAAAGAAATCGCTTTACACTACATATTAACTAAACAGATTCTGATAAAAGCTGCTCACATATGAGCAATTATCGCCCAAAGTTGCAGAAAGCAAGTATCCCAGAAAAACGTAATCTGAACACTCTCAAATTTTCACTATCTTTTTGCGGTCTGTCGAAAACTTCGAAACTTACATAGACTGAAAATTTAATTTCCTTAAATATGAAATTTCGAATTTAATTTCGAAATAATTCGATAACTCTGCAAGTTATCATTTAATTGCCATTGGAAACTAACCCGCTTATAGCAAATATATACAAGAGATTAAGGAAAGTGTTTGATGTCGAAAACTGTTAAAAGTTATTTGTCCTAGTCGCGATGCTTCTGTGCTTAGTGTCTAATTCAAAAGAAATCCATATGTGACTTATAAAAAGAAAAGCAAATAATCATATGTACATGTCTAAACTGATTGGCTTTTAATTCTGTTTGTGATACCCCACCACCAGAGGTTTAGTAGTTAAGACCAAAGAAAGGGGGAAATTTGATTCTAGTTCAATAGGAAAAAGCGCTGGCTGTATGAGTTATTTCAAGATTCCCCCTCCCCCGAGTAACCCGAATATTGACCACTTTTTCTTACAGTGTCATCCACGGTGGTACCCTACATTAAAACAGCGATTGCGCGTTCAATCGTTTCCCATTCCAAAAGTAGAGTGAAAGAATTCAAAAAGCTACACAGAGACAAAAGGATCGAAACGGATTGAAAACTGGACTTTGAAGTTACCAGCAAAAATTTCCCTTTGCGAATAGATAAACTATTAAAGTACCTTTACGGCTATGAAGAAAGGTGTCGTAATAGGTGGTAAATATATGAATTTCCTCTCGTAGCTGCTTTACGTAAGTAAACGTCACTGGAGGAAAATCCCCAAAACCTGTTTTAATTAAACGACGAGAATTAACTTCACTGTGGGAAACCTAAATCAGTTACCAGTTCATCTAGTTTTTAAACGAAAACTAGTTAGAGTAGAAGCTTCCTAATTAATTACACTCATGAGGCTAAGGGTTTTGCCTAAGATTAGAAATTTTAACTGAAGCGAATTTAAAGATCTTTAAATGAATGCGTTTTGCATACAAGAATTATTCTTAACAAAAGGATGTTCTATACGATGGAAATGAACATTAATGATTTAATTTGTAAATGAATGCATAAAATAAAATTGACTCAAATGGAATAAATATTTTTTTGGCTTTAATAAAAGGATGTCCAGAATGCGGTCGGGTATTGAGTAAGGTACTTAAACGATATTTAAAAGAGGTTGCTTCCTTCTAAAAATTTCTATTACAACAATTTCGTAGCAAAGGTTCAGGTTGTTGGTAATAATGTGCTGGTAATAGTTTCCGTTCCTTAAAAAATAATGTTAAGTATCTCGATGTATATCACTTCATCTTTGATTCTATCGCCTCAGGTGTGCTATCATTACACCACGAAGGCATGCGGGAAGGAGGATGAAATACCTTATATACTCCTCTTTTAAAGGGCGGCTGGTGTTTAGGGCACTCAACCGCAAAATCCTTCTGTTAAAGAATTATGATTCACCAGCTTTTAGTTCGGGAACCACTGTAGAGACATTAGGTTCTTTTGAAGCAAGAGGAGACATGAAAAATGAGCAATGCCCCCACTGGGACTCGAAGTACAGGACCTCTTGAATAGGCGCCGAGTATGCTGACCTTTACACCATGAAAGCATGCTAAGAAGAGGGGAGAAATACCTTATAATATTATTTTATGAAATCTCTTGCTTCGAACTTAATTCTACCATAAACGAAGTTCTATCAAGTTCTTTCTTTCCACTACTAAGCGTCTGAACCAAAGAAGAATTATTATCATTAATTTGATTCTCTTAACTATCCCATAGCTGATACTTGTTTAATTGAAAAATTTCATTTTCTGAAAATACTTTTGCATTGAATCTCGGTTAGAGCTTTCAATCGCTTCATTTAAGATGGTCACGAATTGCATTGATCCTTCACAGTCCGAATTGATCAAATATCTCTAGGTTGCATGGCCAAGACCAAATAATTGTTTTTTTCGTGTGATCATGAACTTGTCAATACTACTTTGAATTACTAACCAGCACTCCTCTTATGGTTAGTCAGAAAAGAATATTTTTCACTTTTTAACAGTATCTGGATGAAATGAAGCTTCATCCACGAAGAGCGAAATATGTAGTTTCTTTTAAGGTATCAGATTCAGTCAGTCATTCTTGCGTAATTTGGGATATCATATATATTAATTCTTTGGCTTCTCCCCACATATCAAATATTTATGCCGTTAAAACATTTTGATTTTATGCCCTATCTTTCTCTACTCTCGCCATTGACTAGCAACGCGAAAATTATATTAAACACCTGATAAAAAGGTTGAGAGAATTCCTACTAACATTTGACAGTCAACAGGAGTGTCCATCACCTGTCACCTGCCCTATCCTTCTGTGGTTGTTACTGGACGTCAAGCAATTTTTCAGAATTCTCATTTGTACTGATGTCATTCTGCAGCCCAGTTGTACTCTTAACTTTCTTTTGAAGCTGTGGTCTCAATCGCTATTTTTCACTCTTTTTTGGATTTTTAGTATAAAAAGAGAGACTATACTCATTCTAGACAAATTCTTTGGAGTTGAAAATTTGCGTACAAGGTTTAGCGTCAGCTTTTAAATTACCAGTTCAAGATTCACGGGTTTAGCTTCGCAGAAAAAAATACTTAAATAGTACATTATGAAACGAAAATCGTAGAATTGTCTACTCAAAGCTTTCAAGTCAATTTTCCACAATGATGCGAAGAGTTCTTCAATTTTTGTTTGCGACAAATTGCACTTAACCCACATGTATATTTTAGTGAATCCCTAGTGAACTCAGATCAGAACCGGCGGAACGATGTTTTACATTTTCATCAGCTTTGTTCTCTTAACATTTTCTTTGCCTGTTGTATATTTTTCCTTTTAACTTCGGCTTCGTTTCTGGGTAATTACCTAGTATTTTTTTAAGTTGTAAAGCGGTCTGAATGTCTCAGAAGCTGACCAGGTTTTTCTGAATCTCTGATTATATTTTAATTTTTTCAAATTAATCTATTGCTTTGTATTCCATTACGTGTAATCAATTATAATATGAATGTTATCCTTACAGCTACTGTTACCCATACTTAGTTTTAAAGAAATTAGTGAAAGAAATGAAGAAAGAATAATGTGGTATATACACTCATTGACACAAAAATTTGAGCACCAAGAAATAATTGTGGGATCGTAACGAAACATGGCATGAAGTTACATGTCGGGTAGATATGCAAATTAATAAAAATGTAGCGTGATTGCGCTTTGCGTAATGCCCCTAGAGGTAGTTGCATTTCATTCTCCTTGGAGTATAAAACGGGTATGCAGAGCTTGTTTGAGTGTACTTAATCTTTTTCTAAATAAACGCTGAGGTAGACATGACGTTACGCCGCCATCGAAGATAATATCAGCAGCTGCCAGAGTTCAAAACGGGTAAGAATCATCGGGATGATGGAAGTTGGGTGGTCAGCTCGGCGAGTAGCTCGTTAGGTAGGCCGTTGGGATTTTACTGTGAGGAGGTGTTGGAACCAGCGGACAGAAGAGATGTCACTTACACAACGACCAGGCTCAGGACGCCCGCGACAAACCAGTCGTCGAGAAGACCGTCAAATCATACGACACGCATGCGTAGAGCCAACTGCGTCATCGGCCGCTATCCAGACAGAGGCAGTAGCCTCATTACGGGACGGTGTGCCTTCCCGAACCATCGCAGGGCGCCTTGTTGAAGGACTATCGTGGCGCCCATTACGTGTGCTGCCTATGACACCCACCCACCGATGCTTCCATTTGGAGTGGTGTCGCGCATGACAGGATTGAACTTTAACGGAATCGAACCATGTCGTCTTCATGGATGAATCTAGAGTCACAATCGTGTCCGTGTGTTGAGGCCACGTGGTGAACACCTCAATTCTGCCTTCGCTTTACAGCGACACACCGTTCCTATAGTTGGAGTGATAGTATGGAGTGCCATTTCTTACGATACACGTTCACCATTAATATTTATCCATGGTACAATGATAGGCCAGCCGCACGTCCATGACATCCTTCAGCCACATCTGTTATCACTCATGGCAGGGCTCCCAGGAGCCTATTATTAACAAGACAATGCTCGGCCACACACAGCACGGATATCACAAGACTGCCCCCGCCACATTAACCCGGTTACCTGCCCTGCTCGATCGCCAGATTTGTCACCAGTCGAGCATACCTGGGATTATTTCGGACAGCAAGTTGGACAGCCTACGAGATTGGCCGAATCAGAGGCACGTTTACAGCAACTGTGGAACGCGATATCTCAGGACACCATACGGAACTTGTATGTCTCATTACCCAGTGGTATGCCATCGTGCTTTCGAGCTACAGGTGGTCCAACAGAGTACTAAAACTTCCGTTCATGTGTACTTTTTTCTGCAATATATGATCCTTTTTTTATTTTCTAATCCCTTACTCATATCAGAGTAGCACTTACATGTGTGAAATTTCGTTTCATTCTGAGAACTCTTTCTTTGTGCTCAAATTCTTATGGCAATGAGTGTATATTCTAGAAAGGACTGCTACATAACGAAGTTAAAAAGACTGGTGGGAAAATGCTACAACTTTTCATTATAAGAGCTTCCTTTCAAAGGACAATGATTCGAGTGTTGCAAATCTCCTCACTGATATGGAATGCCCATTAAATTTCGATGGAATATGTCTTAAGGTATCGAAAAAATGTACGTTTGATTATTTTTTAAGCAAGCACATTTTTAATAATTTTTTAATATTTTGATTAAACTTGAATTTTTGTTACCACATTAAATTGCTCTTAAAATTACAATATTCACTTGAAAATTCCTAAAACATTCGCAAAATGATTATGAAATAACATAGAATGAATTTTAAAGATTTTGCACTTTTTCTTTGTCGAGAGATTTGACGATGTCTTTTAAAGAGATTTTGAATCTAGAATATTTCCGATTTATCATGTGAATTCCTGTCAATAATTATTGTCCTTTTCTGATTGAATTAATTTTCAAGTGGCTATTTTATCGCTTTTTATTCAATCCTAATTATTGATTAAACCCTAAAATAATGTAAAACAATTTCGAACCAAGAGTTAAGTTAAAAAATATTATTACACATATACGGTAATTTTTGGAACCAATTATCAATTTTAATGCACTTACCTTTATGTAAATAGACATGTAATTTCCTTAGTCTAAGTGCAGAGTATTCATGTAATTCAGATTCTGTATAATTTAATTCTAAAATACACTAAATTTTACAAATTTCTGAATAAATATACTTAGTGTTTAGATTATAAAAGCAATGTATTTCGAATTTAGATTGATTTTTATTGAGTGCCGCCTTTTAGATAAATGCATCGAACTAATATAAGATGTCCATTGTATAACATAATGATTAAAAGCATGTCCATTATTCCTTCATTTGCAAAACTGGTGCTGCTTTTATTTTGTAATTAGCAGTATAGCTGCATTAAGTGTTTTTAGAGTGACTTACTTTTGTTCACAATGGCTATTTAAAATACCTCCAAAACAATTTCTTTTCCAAAGGCTTTCAGTTAAGTGCAAGGAAATCTAGTTAATTATTAAAACAAAATAAACGCAGAAAGACAAAGTGTTTCTTCAACTACAGACCCTAACCCATTACCTAAATCAGAATAATGTTAAAATCTTGTGTTACCTCACGGTTTTACTGAGCTATGTTTAAGATATACCTATCACGGCTCTTAGTTGCAATTGAACTTAACCTGATCGTAGTTAACAGATCTTGACTTATCTTCTACATAAACCTTTTTGACAGGGTTGACATTTTATATTTTACTGTAAATTTTAAATCCCCATTTCATTGGAAAATTTTCAAAATTCTATGTATTTAGCATAAAGGTTATTTAATTTATTTATATAACAAACATCGTAATATGTAGAAACATCTGCCTGTTGAACAAAAAGGATCCTATGATAGTATACTTTAATTCATAAAACCGACGGTCAATCTATTGAGCTTTCATAATATGGTATTATCTGGTTGCTTAACATTAGAAGAAGGATTACCTTCATTTCGTCGGTTTTCCATTTAGAAAACAAGCAGAAATGCTTTTACAGCAATTTCATAAAATGTTATTATATAAATAAATATGTCTTCCCTATTTCAGGTAGTTGGTTCAAACATTTACTTATTTCGTGAAATGGTCAGTGACAAGAATGAGCATATGAAGGAGAGGAAAATGATATTTCAAACTTGTTCAGCGTGTAAATGAACAGGCTAATCGCTGATGACTGACAAATTTGTGCAACTTATACATGACTAACATAAAAGATTCAGATGCTTTCAAATACATTATCGTTTAATAAAGATGAAAATGAATGAGAAGGAAATGAAATATTCTAGAAAGATGAAGACCTTATTCCACCAAAAACTTGAAATGAGTGAGAGTCATTCTCAAATGTAGAAAAATTGCAAGAGAAACAAGCGTCTATTTTGTTATGAAAGGTGGCCAGAAAAGGGAATATATAAGCATAGACATGAAAGATAAACATAAACGTAGAAATAAATAAATAAGTAAAATCTGAAACCTTTAGAAAGATTTTATATTAGGACCAAACAGGGCGTGTGTTATTTACAGTCACATACATGTTTCGGTACTATTTGGGCTAAGGGCCCCTTTGGGCTAAAAATATTAAAAACATCATATCTTTAGAATTTGCGATTGACAGTCTCGCGCCCAGGAGATCGAAATGTTTTATTCTGCGCAGTGTTGTTACTGCTCGCTTTGTAATTATTGAGCATTTTTTTCAAAAATTGGTTAAAGTTTTACAACATAGGAAATAGACAATAAAACAAATTCCTATTTCCGAATTCGAGCTCCCAGGTAGCCATGTTGTGGTGGAGGACTATATTATTCAAAATTTCATGAATATAGGTACCATTGTTGTTTTTCACAGTGCGAGAAATTCACTTGTACGTCATTCATTTTCTACAATGCAAGAATTTCATTAAATTTTCACAATGTGAGAACACATTCACGCACATTCTTCATTATTTAGTTTCTTTAAATATAATACTAGGCGATAATAGTTAGTGACAACAATCTGAAAAGTGATTCAGACGTTTGTAGTGATTCAACGCAAAGTGCCGTTTCAAGAGTCGGTGCTAACCGAAAGAAATTTGAAATCGCAGTCAGGTGAGGTTGAGTTTATTGGAAATCTGGGATATTTCCCAAGGAGACGGTGGCTGTAGGTCTACCATATCGAAGATGGTCTCTGAAGCGAAGGCATACGACGAATGAAACATTTCGACGAAAGTTGCTTTCTTTAATGTATAAACTGGAATTTATAAGATTGTGAACACCTTTATGTCAGGCCATCCTTTGGAAAACAATGGCTCACTTGTATAAAAGCGACAGCACCTTTTTTATGGAAGTTTTCATGGAAGACAGAAACTATCATAAACACATGGCACATTTTTGCAATTTGCTTTCTTCAAGTTATAAATTGGGCTGCCTGCGAGAGTTTCTATGCACATCGGTGACTATTCGCTAAAATGAACTAATGGCATAAGTGTCAGTAGTCAACTAAGTAGCAACATTTTCATGATGTTTACATTCTTATTTGCCTTTGGAAATAAATTAACTTAACGAAAGATATAAATTTACAAGTTTTGCTTAACTTCGGAGATTGAGAGAGCAAAAGCGTTTCGTGAATTTTCAATTTCCACTAGACTGAAACAAAACTTCTACTGAATTAAATATTTCTTAAGAAACAAAAATAATTATCCTTTCTACTCACCCAAAAGGTTTTGCACTTTTTTCGTTCAAATGTTGAGAAAAAGGATGTGAACATCCAAGATCTTGAAAATGCGTTATCGCAGTTTCTCGTGTGGAAATCGAACACGAAATATCAAGAATTTTTAAGGCAGTATATCATTGATATGCATCACAACAGCGTTCATATAAAACATTAAGCCTCCTTTATTTTGAGCTCCACACATACTGTTGATCGCCCGTTTCTTATTTTTAAATTTTATGTTTTTGATCTAATATAGTATCTGTATTTCCCGTTCATTGATTTATTCATCAATTTTACAATGAACACTTGGTAGGATGTTTCTGGAGCGTTTTAATTTTGTATATAATTTGTGTTTATAAACATATGTTATTTTATGTTTCTACATTTTATTGGCTTACGTTTATATTCTCTACAAATCAATCATGTTGTAGATAAAATGAACACAGTGAACATTAGAGAGTCAAATTAAAAACTACTAAATGCAAATTTACGAAGGCTAGAGAGGGGAAACGTATCAAAACTATTATACCTGTTTAGGAAGCGAATGTATAATTAAATTTAAATAATTTTTATGGCCTTTCAAACGTATCAAAAAGAAAAAAATGTTTTAAAGCATTTTTCTTAAGAAAAGTATTCTAAATCATCTAATCAAATCTTAATTATAAATCAGAGAATATTTATAACAGATGTAACAAATACTGACTTTTACATTTACACTGCTTTACTTATGAAAAATATTATATGATATTTGCATTTAAAATTATCAGTGCCATTAAAATTCTGACAGTTAGTAATTATGCAGAAATTTTTCTTCAAAATGGGAATCGATGCTATCAGTTCCAGAGCTTAACTAACACTTATCCAACAACAGAACGTCGTATTACGTTTTTCGTTGGCTTTATATAAACAATTCAGATGTGAAGATTTTTCTTCGTAAGTGCGAATAGTAAATGCATAATAGGGATAACATATTGATGAAATTGATATTTTCATACTGAGAAATGGATTCAAATGATTTTTTTACAGATTTCAAACATTTCATAATGTACACTTAAGACGCAAATTTACAGTGTAATCAAATCCACATAAAGTTTCAGATTGCCAAACGAAGAAAGTCTGAATCACAACTCGGAATTATGGAATTTATTGCGATTCAATATTTTTCATAATTAGATAAAATCCACTTGCTAAGTCTTTAAAACTGTAATAGCATGACATTTATATTTCGATGCATTTCTGTCGGTGTTTAGATCTTGAATAAACAGTTGAATATTATTGAGATAACTAATGGACACTAAATTTTAGTATTCTAATTCATATAATTAAATTTATTATTTTGCACAGTTAGATGAAAATTAGTCACATTTACCGAGAAATATTGGGATGTGGTGTTAAACATATGCACATCTATGGGACATAAAATATTTTAAATTAAAATTAGAGCATTTTATGATATAATGTTTCTATTGTCTGACATCTCAATGTTTAACGATTTTTAATTAGAATTAAAAGTTCAAGAAAATATGCAAAACACGGAAAACAAGTTAACCCTAAATTTTAGTTATGTATTTTCGATATTAAAGAAAAAAAATTATGGGTACTGATTCGTGTAGTCTTTCAATATGTGAGAGCGATAGTTTTATGTCAACACATTCTAGGCATTATTTATAAGAAAACACAGACGCACGAAAAGCATTTTCTTGAAATTTGAGAAAAAAAAAATATGCTTAAATACATTTTCATTAAATCTTCAGCACTGGGTTTATTAGCTTTAAAGGCTCTATGCTTTCCCTGTTCGACGGGATTTTCAAAACATGTCACAAACCCTTAGAGTATTACTATTTTGAATTGTGGAATATTTCTAAAGTGAAACATTCTATTGGCAGTTATACATTGCTGCAAAATAATTATGTTAGTAAATGATTATTTGGTAATATTTTCTATTTGATTAGACAAGTTTCTTATTAATACAAGACTTATCAAAACATTTTAACAAATAGCTTGAAATCCTATCTTCTAAAAGTTTAATTTTTTTAACAGCAAAATTCCGACTTATCTGATTATGGAAAAGCATAGGAGAGTTATAAGGAAAGGGATATCTCTATGGAAGGTTTCCTAAGGAAAACTAGTTCTTATGTCTCTTAAACATGTGGAAAAACACGAAAGCGATCATATAGCTAACACATTCACCTGGAATCCAGACAAGGTCGAACAATCAGTGCTCAGTGACTTTAACATTCGGCCACTGGTTAGCGCAGTGTGAAAATGAAAAATTTCCAATGTAAAGGAAACGTAACATAATGGGCTAAAAACGAAATTCATTTCATTGTTTAAGTTATTACAAGAGAAGACTCAATAATATATTGATATTTTTCATATAGCTTTAATTAAGGCTAACTTAGGTTGACTCAGCAAAACTTAACAGGCGTGACAATTATCCCGAATAGCCAAGGAGCGTACTCTCATAACAGCGAAATAAGCAGCGAAACGTATGCTGCCTAGCCAAAACACGCTCTGAATAAACTCAGAGTTTCATCCGTTAAAATACTCACTTAACTTTAAATTTACATCCTGGCCAGGAAATGCAAGGAGAAGGTGAGGAGATTAGGAACGATAACAAAAATTTGAATAAAATATTAGTTAACTAAAAGAAACTCTACATTTTCCCTCGCCAGAATTTAAACATCGCAAAACAAGGCTTTAAAATGCTGGATAAGTTATTTGATTTCTAAATCTAAGACAACCTTTGCAGTCTAAAATCTGTATTATAACTAAAATTAATTTTTTTCAGACTGACAAGCATTCTCTAGTTCATGTACTAGCGTGATTTATGTAAAATACGTACAACTCTTACCGACTACCCCACATCTTAAAACTAGACCAACTAGACCTGAGAGACAATCAATTCTCAGCCTGACGTGCTAACGCTAGTGTACATAAACTGAGTGTTGGCTGGAGAGCCTAACATTTTATTTTACATTCACTCTAAACTAATTTTACTTTAGTACAATTCACAACTAACTTAGGTACTCCTTCATTCAAAACACATATTTCAAGCATACACAATACTTTAAGTATTTACGAATTCAAACACTTTTACATAAATGATTTCTTACATTTCCACCTGAAAAGAAAATCAATTTAATTACATGCAACGATTTTCTAAAGTTTTTCAGTATCGAAGTTGTTTTTTGAAAACATACAAACATTTCCCATAATAGTCTCTGTGACTAAAGTTAATGTGACGACCTGCTTACTACAACTCAACGTTGCCAGTCTGGTAAATCATAGCATCGAAAGACAAAATAATGTTTATTCTATTCTTTTTCCTATCATAGTTGTGTTAAGTTCTAATATATCAAGGCACCAGTTGTTATGTGCAAAATTGTTGCGTCACCAAATGTTGTGGTACCAAATGTTAAATACTAACTGTTACAATAATATCAAAACCAAAATTCATATTGCGTTGTGTTTTACTAAACCGAACAACCCCTAAGACCAAGCAGGAGTACTGGTGTTAAGAACATTCACACAAGTCATCATAAGAAAAACTCTGAATCAATTATATATATATAACCAAGGATATTTATTGCAGCATTAAAGGAAGACAATCTTTCAACTTAAATTTTTAGATCCGTGGAGTGTTCAAGTGACTACTTAAAATAATGCATTTAGAATTATAATATATATATTGTTAATTTCAAATATGCACCGAGATGAATTAATCAAAATTTACACCGTAAAAATTAATATTAAAATTTCATATGCAGTTATCAAAACTCTGCTGGCCAGCATACAAATACACCGGAATTTAATGAATCACCGAGCATGGTGTCTTTACCAATATTGATAGAGATTACTTAGTTCAAGAAATTTCTTAATTTACTCAGGTAAAATTTACATACATAAATTTAGCAAATCCCTTAGGCAGTTAGAAAAATATTACATATTCAAGTAGACCCGTTGGAGAAAAATGATTACATTTAACCCTGCATTCAATTACTCAATTAAAGGTAAAGTAGAATTTAAATTTTTAATCGTTCCTTAATTTGCAAAAGTTAAAGTTAATCCTCAACCAAAAATAGTAACAACTTAAAGTAAAAGGTAAAATTTAGATAAGTTTACAAATTTAATATCCTGTCTTAATCCATTATATATAAATTTTAATTACATTCCAAGTTAAAGTTAAAAGGTCTTAAATAGAGTAAATGCACTGCAATTGCTTAATTAAACACCCTGGATTTAAGATCCAACAAAAACTCTTGACAAATAAGTTAAATAGAATTTAATTAGAAATTAAATATACATATTATTACTCCTTACTTTAATAAATCATAGCTAGAAATTTTCCTTCAATTAATCAAATCTCTTCCAATATTTGTGTGAATTTACTCATCCTTATTATTTAGAATACATGTTCACTGAATTAAAGTTGAATGCCGTACTAAAATTTCTGGTGAAAGGAGGAACAGAACAAAGTTGAACTCACTCGAAGAAAAAAAAATTTTTGAGGCTTAATTAAGCGTTACCCATTGTAACAAAAGGTGTCGGTTATCATTGAAATTTTAAATCTTAATTTACTTTTACAAAACGCTACAACTATGGACAAAAACGAATGCACTTATCTGCTGAAATTCTTTCCCAGACAACCAGTAGGCTGATGTAGTAGTACAAGGCACTCCACCGAACGTAAATCTTGCCAGCTATCGATGTTAATCCGGCCCATCCTAGTAGGATGATGATAGGCGCATGGATGTTTTCGAAGTGAGAGATCCGGAAGAAGCCGAATTCAGCGGGTTTCAAGGAACGTCAAGCTCTGGTGGAAAATGCATTGAGATTCGAAGAAAAACAATCTAGACTCCCCGACTGGATAAAGGATGGCAAGGTGCAGAGGAGTAGTAACATATCAAATCTCCTTAGAAGTACATCTCCTTCTTATTCTTCATCTCTTCCTCAATGGGAGCAAGCAACAAGCCGAAGGCGGCTTTTTCCGGACAAAGCCTTGGACATCTATCCTCTACCGGTCTCCCTGGGTCAACATGGCGGCTCTTCCAAAGGAAGGAAATCGCGAGTCCTTCTTACAGCTGCAATCCGAGGCAAAAAGGCTGAACATGGCCTTGCATGACGATTTCAATCCTCCCGAATCCAGAATTTCCGGAAATCACCAAATTTGGTGAATTAGTATGCAAATCTCGCCAAACACAAAACAGTGCTGCGAAAACTTAGTTTTTCCTTCTTCACACCAAAAAAAATTCCACCCTCGCCACCCCCTTCGCCAACAAGGAGGGGTGAGGGAAAAGAATGCGACAACCCTATCACTCAACCGGACGCAGTACATGACCTTGACGAAAAAGTGCTCCGAAACGACGCTTATAGCAGAGTAAATTTTTAAACACGAAATTCAACAATTTTAGCAATTAAATGGGCATAATTCTCCAACGGGGCAACGTACAGTCATGAAAGTAGGTTCATAAGAAGGGTAAATTTTTTCTCTTTAAGAGGTATAAATTTCAACCATGTGAATAAAAAGGAAGTATTTTTAAATTTCAAATATTACGCAGAAACAACCGATTTCCCATTGTCTCCTTCTCCCGAAGGCTTATTACCAACGAACGCGTAACGTAAGAATGAGAACTCTGTTTAACTCGCATACAAATAATTGATTCAATAACATAAGCAATACAATTCGTGAAGAAAAATTTAGAATAAGCATAAATTAATGCATATAATTTACTCACTCAATAATTAATTAACAAATAACTGCAATTAACTACACATTAATCCATAATTCTAAACTAACCAAAAATCACTACATAACATCACTCCCCCAACCGGGAAAAAAAATTTTTGGCGAGCCAAAAATTTTTAATAAAGGAGACAAGGGCAAAGGGTTTACAAACGAGTTATATATTGCAAGAATACCAGAATGTCAGTGAATCCCAATTGTCAATAGTAGACGAGAAAAAAAAAAAAAACACCCCTAACAGCGTTCAATATGCCTGAGCCTCAGGAGGTCTGTCTGACAATCGTCAAAGAACCAAAATTGAAAAGCGTTGACAAACAGCCATGACACACCCCAAAAAAAAAAAAGTGTAATATGTAATAATGTTAGATAACATCCCCCCATACAAATGCTACAATAAGAGTATACAATGCAAATAAGAGTACATATAAAATACAATAAACACCTAAACGTTATATACTGGTGCAAGGTGTCGAATACAAAAACAGGAGCTATACAGGTGCTCCACACACAAAAACATATTTTTTTTTCAATGCAAGTAAAAACAATCCTAAACTAAAAAAACACTATAAGTTGTATACCATTGCATACAAGCCCTGAGTCTCCATTTGCTAAAGAGACAAAACACTGAACCAATTCCAAGTTCACAACCACCGCTTTCCCCAAAATGAAATACGAGAAAGGTGGAATAAAACAAAACCGCAACTATACAGCGCCGAAGTAACTCACAGAATCCCAGTCAAAACATAATTGGTAGTGCTGCAATCAAAAAAAAAAAAAATGGAAGAACTAACGAGGAGTGTTGAGAAAAAACAATCTTGTCAAAATTAACCGAAAGAATCCCAAGCGCTTAAGATCTGGGAGAAGACAAAAAAAAAAATTTAGATTTTAAATGAAGTGAGCTAAAGGGGCCAGCCCTGATAACCCAAAAAAAAACCGAGCTATCGAGACAAGATTGTTGATTACCAAGACCACAAGATAATACCTCACATGCTCAGACATGTAAACAAAATTTCTCTAAGCAACACACGACCAGGGATACTAGGAGTGAAACTAAGTAAAAATTACAAAATACAAATTCCAAATAACGAATAGTAACGAACCAAAATAATCGAATATGCTACACTTAACGAGTTTACACAATGAAAATCAAATTCGTACAATTATTTTACAACAAAACCATGGATATCCCTAGGCCTTAGGTGGTAAGGATAATTATGAGTGTCATTTTCAGGTTGTTCCGCAGAACGTAAGTCACAATTCTGTAAGGTGGGAAAATTAATTCTCTCTGGTACTTTTGTGAGTCTATCGACATGAACCGTCTGAACCTGATCAGGATTAGTGATTGAAGCTATTTTGTAGTTGACCTTGGTCACCTGCTCAACAACCCTGAAGGGACCTTGATTCAGCTTAGAGAGTTTCCTAGCCATGCCTGGCTTAACAACTGGAGTGTATAAGTACACTACATCTCCCACTTGAATACCCTTATCCTGAGAACTCCTCTCACGAAAAGTCTCTTGTCTTTCAGCAGCTTCCGTTAAGTGTTTATTAACTAACTGGAAGGTTTTCTGCAATCTCAAAGTCAAATCCTTGGAATAATTGTTTGTGTCATCATAAGTTCTAAAATTAGTTTGCAATAATAAATCAACTGGCAAACATAAATCTCTTCCATATAATATATATGCTGGACACTCCTGAAGAGCACTATGTCTCCCAGTTCTGTGAGCCAACAAGGCAAAAGACAGATGTCTATCCCAATCTTCCTGTGTGTGACTAACCAAATGACTAAGTGAATTAATTAAAGTTGCATTTAATCTTTCCACTACTCCATCAGACTGGGGATGATAACTAGTAGTGGTGTGTTTGGTAATCCCTAAACGCTTATATAAATCCATAATAGCTTGAGAAATGAAATTACTACCCTTATCAGTAACAATGTGTTGAGGCACCCCATGAGATGAAATAAATTGCTCTAATTTTTCAATTATTGTCTGTGTTGTAGTGTCCTGCAAAGGATAAGCCTCAGGCCATCGAGAAAAATAGTCAGTTATGACCAAAATGTATTTATTGCCTGCCAAAGTCACTGGAAGGGGACCCACTACATCCATCGCAATTCGCTCAATGGGACGACTGGCCACAGGCACTCTCATAAGGGGGGCCTTACGAGAAGGTCTGTGACCTCGCCTTTGGATACAGGAGTGACAGGACTTGATGAAATTGTATATTTGTTTATGCATTCCCTTCCAGAAAAATGACTTCTGTATACGGTGAAGAGTCCTATGATAGCCTGAGTGTGCTGCCGTGGGAGAATCATGATGCTCCTGCAAAATTTTCAGTACTAGGGTTTTAGGCACCACTAATCTATTCTGTTTCTGCCAACGTGAAGAAGGTTTTCTATACTTGCAAAATAAAATGTCATCTTGTACAAAAAATACTTGTGAAGGAGGCCTAGGAATTTTGTTAGCCTTTAAATCAGAAATAATTTGCTGGCATAAAGGATCAGCCGCTTGTTCTCTTTTAAATAAATTTAACAATTCTGGTGTAACAGAAGTCTGGATAAGTTGAGTGACATTTACAGCTCTGGATAAATAATCTGCTGTTAAATTTAACCTGCCTGGCTTGTGAACAATTTTATAGTCAAACTGTGACAAACCCATGATCCAACGAGCAATACGTGAAGTGGGGTCCTTGAGTTTTAAAACATGTGATAAAGAAGCCTGATCTGAATAAACAGTGAAAGGTTTGCCAAGTAAATATTGCCTAAAATGGGCAGTGGCCCAAACAACTGCCAAAACTTCTCTTTCGACTGTACTATAACGTGTTTCAGCTCCCTTTAACTTGCGACTAGCATAACAAACTGGATGTTGAAATCCTGACGAATCTTCTTGACATAAAACTGCTCCCAGAGCATAGTTAGATGCATCAGTACAAAGAGAAAAAGGTTTATTGAAATCAGGTAATACCAAAATGGGTTCATTCAAAAGTTCAGATTTTAAAGTGTCAAATGCTTGCTGAGCTTCTTGAGACCAAGAAAAAGGAGTTTTATCTTTAGTTAGCTGTGTTAATGCCAGTGCCTTTTGGGCAAAATTAGGAATGAACCTTCTATAAAAGCCAATAAGGCCTAAAAATCGCCTAACTTCTTTTCTATTTTTAGGTGGCACAAAACTGTGTATTGTTTTTAAATTCTTATCATCAGGTTGTATGATACCCTTAGTGACTTTATAGCCTAAATAAGTGATTTGTTCCTTTAAAAAGTGACATTTAGATGGTTTTAACTTAAGGTTGTGCAACTTTAGCCTATCAAATACTAACTTTAACTTGTCAAGATGTTCATCAAAAGTTTTGGAAGCAATTACTATGTCATCAATATAAATACCAATTTTCAATGGAGAAAGATTGGCCAAAACAATAGACATCAGCCTTTGAAAAGAACTAGGAGCATTACGTAATCCGAAAGGAGTTCTTAACCACTCATAGTGCCCTGAAGGAGTTGAGAAGCCACTTTTAAAGGTGTCATCCGGGTGAATTTTCATTTGGAAAAATCCAGAAGTTAAATCCAAAGTGGAAAAATAATTCGCATCTCCCAACTGCTCAATGAGCTCAATCATATTAGGCAAAGGAAAACTGTCTTCAATTGTTTTTTCATTTAATTTACGGAAGTCAGTGACTAAACGGTATGTGTTATCCGCCTTTTTAACAAACAAAACAGGAGCACTGTAAGGACTGTCACTTTCCTGTATGATATTTGCATCCAGCAATTCAGCTACCTGCCTGTCCAGCTCATCCCTGAGATGGTAAGGGACTTTATAAGGCTTTTGCCTGACTGGTATATTATCTCGTAAGTTGATGTTGTGCAGAATAGTATCACACCCTGTTAACTCACTGACAGAGGCAGCAAAGATGTTACTATATTGTTTCAGCAACAGTGACAGCTGTTGTTGTTGTTGTTCTGGTAAGTGACTAAGATCAAAATTACCCCCCCAAGATTCAAAATCCTCTCCAGTTTCAATAGAAGTGTTGTTCACAACGTGATCCAAGTGAGAGCCAGTAATCACAGGCTGAGCAAATGCCAACTTCATACCTTTGTTAATATGAATGAAGTCAGAAGAAAAATTAGCAATTTTTACATAGAAATGGTTAGAGTTAGACTTGTTATTAACAGATCTAGCTATAGCAAATTTACTGTGTGCATGCTCTGGCAAAGGTTCAATTAAAATAGTGTCATGATGAAAGTTAGAGGAATGAGAGACAAGTTTAATAATATTCTCTGAGAATGGAGGAAGTTTATGTTTGTTAACAGAATAACAAAAGTCTCGACAAGGAGAATTGGATACAGGGTGAGATATGAAATTGACATCAGCCATGTGTTTACTAGAATCCCATTTCAAAATTATGTTCTTTCCTAGAAGTTGAGAAGTTTCAAAATCTAAATGTAATTTATTGTCAATGAGAAACTGAGTACCCAGAAGAGCTCCATATTGCGAAGAAAGAGGGGTATCAGTAATTAAAAATTCAGCTTCAAAGTGATTGTTTTGAAATTCTACCACTAAATTAACTTTTTTGTTTACATGAACTTTCTCTGATGAAATACCTTTTAAGTGTATATTACAGTTACTTAAGGAAATTTTATTACCCAAACATTTAATGTACTTAGATTCAATTATATTAACTGTTGCACCTGAGTCTAACAAAAATTTTAGTTTGTTCCCCAAAATAGAACCTTGAACTATAGGCAAAGATGCCTCCCTAGCAGACACAACAAAAACAGATGGCACCTCCAAAAGGGCTTCGAGGGACGAAACGGAGTCTGATTTCTCCCCACCCTTTATAAGTTTAAATTAAACGCTGTAGCTTGGGGATTTAAGGTGCTAGTATGTGTATTCGAGTCCATGTGATTATTTGTAACAGCTGGAGCAGCTGGGCGAGGGTTACGCCTATCACTCTGAGTATTTCTCTGTCTCTGATGCTGGCCTGATCTGATCTGTTGGCTAGGCAAGATGGTGGCAAAACAGTCCCTGCTAATGTGACCAAATCTATTACATCTAAAGCAGCGAGGCTGTAAAGGTCTCATTCTGGGAGTCTGAGTTAACAAAGATTGCACCTGGGTTTGTAGTGATCCCATCATCTTAGTAAGCTGAGCAATGTTCTCCTGTTGTAGCTTAATAGCTGTCGTGAGCTCAGTGTTTGATACAGCAGTGTCTGATGTACGCTTTTCAGGTACAGACTTGGAAGTATGGACTGCCCTAACTTCAGCAGTTTGAAAATCACTACTCTCATGGCTCTTAGCCCACATATCCTCTTCTATAATAGCATGCTGTTTAGCAGCAGCAAATGTCTTGTGATTTTGTGGAAGGAGCAAACGCCTCAGGTGAAGCTGCAAACCTTCAATAAAAACTGAAAGGAGCAAATCCTGTCTTTGAGCTTCAGCTGCTGGATCATCATTCCTCTCTAGAGGTACAGTTTTGTACGATAAAGCCTCTATACGGGCAGCAAACTGCCTAACCGACTCATGTGGCTTTTGAAAAGCTTGAATGAGAGCTCTAATGTTTGAGTGTAAGTTATGCACCGAAGAAAATCTTTCCTTTAAAGCATTTATCAAATAAGCTAGACTTGTTTCTCTCTTTAATCGAGGATTGTTTCTGATAAAGTCAGCAGCCTCACCCGCGACTTTTACCCTAATCACAGTTAACTTGTCAGCATCAGACCAACCCACATGTGTAGCAATCAAATCAATTCTGTCGAGAAAATCATTTAAGGAAGTTCCTTTATCACATCCTGTGAAAATAGGTACAGATTCTAATGGATCTGACCCAAAAACTGACAGACCTTGTCTCTTAACAGTATCGACCTCCTGAATCTCAGCCATATCTAAGGCCCTTCTAGCAGCACGAGTAGCTTTAGTAGATTTAGGCATGATAATTCCTAACAGTACAACCACAAATAAATCAATAAGCAAGAGGAAGCTAAACAGTCTGGTATACTACTGACAACTGGAAGTCTAAGACAATCCCCACAAAACTAAGTGGCATAAGGTAACAATTGGGTAGAAATTCACTATTCCTGTATATGAGCACACAATGTAAACAATTATCATAAAAATTAAAACAGCATGTGTGTAAAAATCTAATCCACAGTGAATAATGTCACATACAACAGTTCAAAATCTTCACTTAAAATCTAACTGCGTGTTAGTGTTTGTGTTGTTTTCACTTTAGAGTCCAAAGATCATGTGTGAAAAGTACAAATTTGTTATGCACCCTATACTGAATCAATGCACAAGATAAATTTACTGATGAAATAAGCACAAGATCAATGCATAGACCTGTTACTGAAACTCACAAAGCAGGGGTTAAAGTATCAAGTCTAAACATAGATACATGAAATCAAAGGAAATATCATTAACACAAGTACTCCGACCAGGCCTGAGCTCGAAATTTCACGGCACCAGATGTTATGTTACAATATATCAAGGCACCAGTTGTTATGTGCTAAATGTTAAATACTAACTGTTACAATAATTTGCCTACAATAATATCAAAACCAAAATTCATATTGCGTTGTGTATAACTAACCCGAACAACCCCTAAGACCAAGCAGGAGCACTGGTGTTAAAAACATTCACACAAGTCATCATAAGAAAAAACTCTGAATCAAATATATATATATAACCAAGGATATTTATTGCAGCATTAAAGGAAGACACTCAATCTTTCAACTTAAATTTCTAGATCTATGGTGTGTTCAGTTGACAACTATTTAAAATAATGCATTTAGAATTATAATATATATATTGTTAATTTCAAATATGCACCGAGATGAATTAATCAAAAATTTACACCGTAAAAATTAATATTAAATTTTCATATGCAGTTATCAAACTCTGCTGGCCAGCATAAAAATACACAGGAATTTAATGAATCACCGAGCATGGTGTCTTTACCAATATTGATAGAGATTACTTAGTTCAAGAAATTTCTTAATTTACTCAGGTAAAAATTACATACATAAATTTAGCAAATCCCTTAGGCAGTTAGAAAATATTACATATTCAAGTAGACCCGTTGGAGAAAAATGATTACATTTATTCCTACATTCAATTACACAATTAAAGGTAAAGTAGAATTTAAATTTTAAATCGTTCCTTAATTAGCAAAAGTTAAAGTTAATTCTCAACCAAAAATAGTAACAACTTAAAGTAAAAAGGTAAAATTTAGATAAGTTAACAAATTTAATATCCTGTCTTAATTCATTATATATAAATTTTAATTACATTCCAAGTTAAAGTTAAAAGTCCTAAATAGATTAATAGTGCAGCAGTTGCTTAAATACACAGCCTGGATTTAAGATCCAGCAGAAAAACCTTGACTAAAAGTTAAATAGAATTTAATTGGAAATTAAACACACATATAATTACTCCTTACATTAATAATTCATCACTGGAAAATTTACTTCAAATAATCAAATCTCTTAAAAAAATTTTAAATTACCATATTACTTAGGAAACATGTTCACGGAATTTAGGTAGCAAGCTGTACTAAATTTCAGGTGAAATTAACAATCAAAAGGTTGAACTCACTTGAAGGGAAGCGTTGAAAATTTAATTAAGCATTAACTCAACTTATAGATTTTTTTTTCCGGATGTCCCATTCATAACAGGTGTTGAACAAGGCTCTGCCGAACCAGCTCTTCGCAGATGTTGAACGAGGGAGTCCGGCAAGAAATCTGGACACCTGGATCAGACACTATGAAGATGGTAAAGTGCATTCGTGCAGCAAAACAAGAGCTCCTAAGGGTTCCTCCCTTTTCCGTCTATTCTCATTCATGCGAGTTGATGGTAGTACTCGAGTTGATGGTAGTAATTCGATGAGGAAAAAAACAACATTCTCGACTCCAACACGGGGATGGTAAAGTGCGGAGGAGTAAACTTCAAGTGATTTTTTTTTTTTAGATGTTCATCTTTATCTTATTTCCCATCTCCGGCTCTTCCAGAGGAAGAAAAAAATAACGTGCTTCTAACGCTGCGAATCCAAGGCAAAAAGGGCTGAGCATGGCCTTGCATGACGATTTCAATCGTCCAGGCTCCAGAATTTTCGAAAATCACCAAATTTGGTGAATTAGTATGCAAATCTCGCCAAACACAAAACAGTGCTGCGAAAACTTAGTTTTTCCTTCTTCACACCAAAAAAAGTTCCACCCTCGCCACCCCCTTCGCCAACAAGGAGGGGTGAGGGAAAGAATGCGACAAACCTATCACTCCCCTGCCACGCAACCGGACGCAGTACATGACCTTGACGAGAAAAGTGCTCAAAACGGCGCTTATAGCAGAATAAATTTCTAGACACGAAATTCAACAATTTTAGCAATTAAATGGGCATAATTCTCCAACGGGGCGACGTACAGTCATGAAAGTAGGTTCATAAGAAGGGTAAATTTTTTCTCTTTAAGAGGTATAAATTTCATCCATGTGAATAAAAAGGAAGTATTTTTAAATTTCAAATATTACGCAGAAACAACCGATTTCCCTTTTGTCTCCTTCTCCCGAAGGCTTATTACCAACGAACGCGTAACGTAAGAACGAGAACTCTGTTTAACTCGCATACAAATAATTGATTTAATAACATAAGCAATACAATTCGTGAAGAAAAATTTAGAATAAGCATAAATTAATGCATATAATTTACTCACTCAATAATTAATTAACAAATAACTGCAATTAACTACACATTAATCCATAATTCTAAACTAACCAAAAATCACTACATAACAGTTGCTTGTCAAGCTATGCCTTATTTATTATTGTTCAAGACGACTTATTATACAAATTAAATTTTTTTTACTATTATTATATTAAAAACAGAGTGTAATTATCTGTCTGAAAAATTGTACTACCATAATTGGTGACCCGGACGTGATGGATATCTCGTTGCATATGCATTATACGACTGCACCGCCACATTGGCTGAGTGGTTCTGATGGGTGCTGATTCTGTGTATTAGCAGTAGAAAACTTATTTCCAGCAGATGATTCAGATAAAGAAATTGAAGGACTTGATGGTGTTGACGGAACACCCCCAGTTTCTGAAACTGTATGAGTATTACTACTTTTATATTTTTCTCTCTGCTCAATTTTTAGAATTAAGTACAACGTCCTTATTCGGAAATACACTGCTTGAGGAAGCTCTTCGAATTTGACTTATAATGTTTACCATGAACGCACGAAACATGTTAATAACTGAGGAACCCAAGGAAGCCATTGTAACGGCGGAACACCATCACTGTTTTTATCACCAGCTTCAGTCAGATGAGAATTCTCATCATCATATGTCAAAAGCCAAAGTACCTTTGCTAGATATTTTCTGCATTTGCTTTTATTCTGGTGTCGACAAGCATGAAGAAAACATATAATAGCTGTGACTCCCAAAGGAATATTACGATTTTCAGCCTTCTGTTCGGAAACATGTGCTCCAAATAATCACCCTACAGAGCCCAAGTTTTTACTAATGAAACATGAAGCTGGGCACCAGAGAAAAACATTTATTAGCTTGTCCCTGAGAAAGAGCTTGCTCAGTTACGGATGTAACAGAGGGCATTTACACATTTGAAGTAGAACTTTGAGTTATAGTTCCATTCCTCTTTTAACGCTGATCGAAGACCTAGAAGTACAGTAGGTAACACATCAGTCCGCAATAATGCAGTGTGGCATCGAATTGATTGTTTTAGGGAGCGATGAAATCTTTCGACGATTTCATTGGAATTTGGATGGTAGGGCTGGTTCTCACTTCGTAAGTGCCAAAATAGTTAGTGACGTAAGGAGTTGCGACTCGAACTGACGCCTCTGGTCAGTAGATATTTGCTCTGGAACTCCATATCGAGAAATCCAAACGGTGTAAAATGCCGTTGCCACCGTATCAGCTGAAATATCTACCAAAGTAACTGCTTCAGCGGCCAGCGAGTAGCTTCAGCTGCTCAGGCCAGCGAGTAAATCGACCAGTGTAAGTAAGAATATAGGAATATCCATTAAAAGGCGGCAATGGTCCGAATTCGTTGAGGTGCACGTGATTGAAGCGAGATAATGGCAAATTAAAATTTTTAAGTTGGCTGGTGGCGTGTCTGAAAATTTTAGATTGTTGGCATTCCCAGCACGAACTTGACCAGTTGGCTATGTCCTTTTGTTATAGGCCATACGAAACGTTGCTGTATCAGTTTACACGAAGCCTTGATGCCAAGATGTGACAGACGATGTAACTGACTAAAAATGACATGGCGAAACCCGGAGGGAACATAAGGTCGAAATCTTGAATTCTGAACATCACAATAAAGTGATTTTCCAGAGTACAGCTGCATAGGCTGCAAGCTGAGATTGTTGGAAGATTTGCTTTTCAAGAGGGTTTTTAGTTCTGAATCCTGGTGTTCTTCATGCGGAGGGCAGCAAAATTTATTGGCGAAGGAATGGCTAGTTCTTCAATACGAGACAAGGTGTCGGCAACAATGTTTTGCAAAACCTAAATATAACGGATATCTGTTGAAAATTGCACTATGAAGTCTAGGTGTCTCAGTTGACGAGGACAAGCTTTATCCGAACGCTGTTGAAAAGCATAGGTTAAGGGTTTGTGATCTGTGAAGATCATGAAAACGCGTCCCTCTAGCATATGTCGAAAATATTTGACAGCTTCATAAATTCCTAATAATTTGCGATCGTAAATGCTGTATCTGGTTTGTGCTGGTGAGAGATTTTTAGAAAAATATGAAAGTGG
This sequence comes from Stegodyphus mimosarum, assembly GCA_000611955.2. NCBI lineage: Eukaryota > Metazoa > Arthropoda > Arachnida > Araneae > Eresidae > Stegodyphus > Stegodyphus mimosarum. The sequence continues at coordinate 109,792 of KK113075.1, read as the reverse complement.
TCTCCTTAATTCTTGGTCTTTCTGTTGTAAAACTGCTCCTATACCTGTTGTTGATGTGCCAACGTAGAGTGATAATGGTTTAGATGGTGAAGGATACTGCAAATGTTTGCTGAAATTAAACCCTTTTTGCATTTTGGGAACGCTTCGTGAGATTCTGTGGTCCAGGTCATAACATGTTTATCGTTTTTCTTGCTTCCAACCAAAAAAGAATTTAGAGGTGCTTGTATGGTCGCTGCATGAGGTAAGAAATGTAGATAAAAATTGCGCATAGCAAGAAATCTTCTTAAGTCCTTCACTGTACAAGGTTCGGGCATATTGCGGAAAGAGGTGACTCTATCTGAAAGGGGCCGAACGCCATCAGCGGAAATTTCATGACCAAGAAAGGATACTCTTGGTTGATCAAAAACGCATTTGGAAGGATTAAGACTGACACCGTAATTTTGAAAACGTTCAAAAACTGTTCTCAAATGTGATAAGTGTTCTTGCTCTGAAGAGGCGGCGATTAAGATGTCATCAAAATAAAGTACACAAAAATCGAGGCCGATTAACACCTGATTCATGAAGCGTTAGATCGTTTGAGCAGCATAAGACGAATGCTATGACCAGAAACTCAAATAGTCCAAACGGCGCAATAACTGCAGTTCTTTGATTATCAGCTGGGTTAATGGGCACTTTTTGGTACGCCCGCTCAAGATCAAGGGTTGTAAAAATAGCTTTTCCCTCTAAAACTTACATACGATCTTGGATGTGCGGGACTGGGTAACGATCAGGAATTGTAGCTGCATTTAAACTGGCGATAATCGCCACACGGGTGCCAGTTGCCATTTCGTTTCCGAACAAGAGGGAGCAGACTGGCCCATGAACTTTTTGAACGACGGCAAATTCCCTGTTCCATCATGTATTGAAATTCTTCTTCGGCGGCTTTATGCTTGTCTGGAGCTAAGCGTCTTGGTTTAAAGGGAATTGGAGGTTCGGTAGTTTCAATATAATGTAGTACATCGTGCTTGGGTTCGGAAATACCCATAAATGGCAGCGTGATTGCAGGGAATTCTCTCAAAAGTTGATGTCATGGAGAGTTACCCGAAATCAGTTTAATGCTCAAATCTTGACTATTGCAAATTACTCCCGGATAAGTTAAGTTGGTTGTGGAATCTATCAAACGGCGATTCTTAACATCGACAAGGAAAGAAAATTTTTGTAAAAAGTCAGCGGAAATAATAGGACTTGAAACAGTACCAATAATGAATGGCCATTGGAAGTTGCGGCGCAATCCTAAATCAACTGATATCAGGCGTTCACCAAAAGTTTGAATAGGAGTTCATTTGCTGCATAAAGTTGCAATTTGGTAAGGAGCTTTTTTTTGTGAAAATGTGGTGGAACGACAGGAACATCAGCCGCCTGAATTGTTATCGATGACGAAAAGGCCTGCAAAATTCCGGCTGCTGTCGTTCACGACTTCGAGCCACGGCCCTTTTTGTTTCCCTGGTCGTTAGAGCGACACGGTGGGCAGCATTTGTTTACCTTGTTTTCAAATTTGTGGTGGTAAAAACAAATACCCGGAGGAAAGCTTTCATAACGTTTCCTCAGTGGGCTACGATTTGTATTTCGACCACGTGGCGTGAGCGGTTGCGCTGAAACGGTTCAGCTTGGAGGGCTAATAACTGAGCGACCTGTTTGTACAAATCAGCTCGATGCCACATTGCATTACAGTGGACTGATGTGTTACCTACTGTTATTCTATGTCTTCGATCAGGTTAAAAGAGAATCTGAATGCTCTTCTGCCGAACTGGTATATGGCAGTAATCTCCGTTTACCTGGGGATTTCGTACATCCAGTAAATCCATCGACCTGCAATGTAGATCCTTTTACATTGCTGCATCAGCTTAGAAACTGCATGTTGTCAAAATTGCAACCAGTTCCTGCCAGCGCTCATTGCAAACAAACTGTGTTCGTGAATAAAGAACTTCGAAACTCATCTCATGTTTTTCTCAGATGTGATGCGTCAAAGCCTTCCCTCGCACCACAGATTTCAGGGCCACATCAAGTTCTAGCTCGAAACGAAAAAAAACGTTTAAAATTTTGGTCAACGAAAAAGAAGTCGTCGTTAGTAACGACCGTCGTAAGCCGGCATTTATCTGGACATCAGAAGCCACTGCAGCGAATGCGTCTTCACCATTGCAAATTTCATCTCCAGATCCACATCTATCTCCAACGAACTTCAGTGCAAGCTGTTCCAAGCCTTTGACAGAAACCACGACTTCCAACTTATCCGATGGTACGACAATAACACGCCCGGGTCGTCGAGTTCGCATCAACCCAAACTATTTCTAAGGTATCGTTAGCACTGGAGGGGGAATAGTGTGGCTATTTGCCTACTACAACTCACCGCTGCCAGTCTGGTAACTCATAGCAACGAAAAAACAAAATAATGTTTATTCTATTAATAACAATCTGTTTTTTATCATAGTTGCTTGTCCAGTATGCCTTATTTATTATTGTTCAAGACGGCTTATTATACAAATTAAATTATTTTTTTCATTATTATATTAAAAGCAGCGTGTAATTATCTGTCTCAAAAATTGTACTACCATAGTTAACATTTCGTTCTAAATTAGTCAAAATTATTTGTTAGTTTCTTGTCTCATACTATATTTAAAGATACTTCCTTAATACAAAATTTTAAGCTACTTGCATAATATACCATTGTGAGCTTCTTGCTAAATACAAAAGGATAGGAAAGCTTCTTGCTGAATTAAATAAACATTGTCCTCTATAGAGGCAAAATTGAAATAAATATTTTCAACAAACTTCGTATTAACATTAAAATACACCTAAATAGAAAGATATTGACTTTTGATTGGCAAAATCGGACGTTCTTTTGTTTACTAATCTCCCCATAAAGAACTTTGCTGATCTGCTAAACTGTAATTCTCTGCCGTGGCTGGTCGTTTCTACTGCTCTCCGTCGGCGGCTGCTTCTGATTTACACCTGTTCTCCTTTCCTATGCCATCATCTTCTGGCGCTGACTCACATATGAATGTACTGGACGTTTGCTAGCTGTGGCCTTAGAACGTCCTTCGTGTGGCCAGAGAATACTCGGCTGGTCAGCCTTTGGCGCTTGTTGATTCCTCAGCCAATTTCTTGCATTAAGGAGTTTCATCTTCAACTCGGCATTTTCGCTGTGGAACTTGCGTTGGCGTCTTTTCCTTGATCTCCTTCCTCGCCGACCGGTTTCGTTAACTCTGATGTCTTAATTGTCTTTTTCTCCTCGTTCCCCAGTTGGTAGATCTTGTACAGGGTTTCCTTTCGCCTTCCTTTCTCAGTGATTTGTTCCTCTCTTGCGCTGGTCCCATTTTCGTTTGTTCATACTTTTTCTCGCACCATGTCGGCGATCCTTTCTCTCCGGCTCCACCGCTCTGGATTCCTTCTTTTTTTTCCTGGAAGGACCCCGTTCCATGTTGAGGGCTCTTTACTTGTGTTTGATGTTTCATGTAAAATGTCTTTAAAAATAGTCTCCTCGTTACTATCATAATATTTTTAACTTAATCCTCATTGGCAGAGATATTGCCTTCTTTACCTCCTTTGAAATGCAAAACTGAACCATAAACACGTTCTATTATCAAGGGGCCTTCATGTCAGAGGACAAATTGGACACTTTACTAGTGGGGCGTAAGACAATGCATGTTTTATTTTCACGACTTCATCTCCTAGATACTACAAAAAAACCTTGTGAATTCTCGCACAGGCGTGAATTAAAAACAGTGCAGAAGAAGTTTGAAAATAACCCTTCATTAATTCAACTGAGAACAGAATGGCAAGTGCTTCGTGCTTTACAATAAGAATTACCACTTGTTGTAGAACTTAAACGTTATAACTTAAATCAACTCAAGTATAAAATAAAATACTGCTGGATTAGCAAGTTAAGTACGGCCAACTTAGGTTGACTCAATAAAACCTAACAGGCGTGACAATTATCCGAATTATTAGAAAAATGTGAATAAAATGTTAGCTAACTAAAGGAAACTCTACAAGCTTTCTTGCCTTAACAGTTAACAACAAAAACACACGAATTTATTTCTACACAGGTCTATAAATGCCAGCTACCAAATTTCAAAAGAAAAAAATATAACATTGACAGAATAATAACAAAACGAACGTTATGCTATCTATTTGTGCAAACCAAAATTATTTTCTTGCCACCCAGTCTATGATAAAGTTTTCGAAATTATAGACCACAGATTTCTCTCTTAATAAGGATAACAAGAAAAATTAATTTTAATGCTTAAAATTTTGATCATTCATTCAGGTTGAAACAAAATGATTTTATTGTAATGTTTATCATATTCAAAGACAATAATATATTTTAGACATTTTTAAAGTTTTTGCTGAGATTCATATGCACTGGAGATTTAATTAACATGGCAAATGATAACAACATGTTAATTTTCGTATAGCATATCGTAATAACATTTCTCAAAATATCAAAAAAAAGTTAAATAAAAACGTAAAGTTCATTTATGCAGTTTATGTTTTACTACAGTTTTAACAATTTTGGTGAAATTGGATATTGATTAAGGAATTTAATAAATTAGATTTGATTTCTCAATTTTTAACCCAATTAATATACACATTTGTGCTCGCATATACTATATGAATATAAAATAAAAATTAAGAAAATTTCGATCCTGCTATAGTAAATTCATTCTCTGTCTAAGGTTTCTAATTGCGCTTCGATTAATCAGATGAATTGAATGGATTGAGTTCATACGTTTGCTAAGGAAAGAATCCAAAGTGTTTGCAACCCAATCAATTTTGTCAACACTGCGCATTATCATAATGTTATTTTGCAACCTACGATTGAAAAGTACGTGAAACATTTTTTAACATTGTGTATGTATCGATAACTGATTCGTATAATTCATTTGGATATCTCATTCAGATTTTTTATTATTAATATAGTATAGTATTTAGAACAGCTTACAGGATCGATGTATTCATTTGTATTCTACACTTCAAAGTACATTCGTTACACCTGATCTCACTCCATCTGAACTACCTTCCAAAATGATGAGAAAATGTCACGTCATATCAGGAGATTCTTTTTCTACAATAAATCCTGGAAAATGTTTCTTTTCTCGTAAGCGATGATTGCTTTTTTGAGAACCTTACAGTAAAAGTACAAATAAAAATAAAGCAATAAAACAAGAAAAGATGGTATCGATGATTTTCAACTTCTATCTCATTCACCCTCTCCACCAAAGCTTGACTTTACTCAGCTTGTCCATTCATTTTTGATGGACCATGGAAAGGCTTTCCATTTCACTCTTGAACTCTCAACTGTCTGATAGAAACTCTGATCAAAATGAGCTTTTCTGCTGGGATTCTGCTTGTAATGGAATCAATTAAACAGCTTGAACAACTTTTCTCCTTCCTACTTGCATTTAAATATTTAAAGGCTGTTTTTCCACTTCAGATGCGGAAAAAGCGATAGAAATGGAGGGAAAGGAAAATCTCCAGGACTGCTAAACGCATTGCTGAACGAATAGAGTCAGTTGTACTTTATTTACAGTAGCTTTCAATTCTTTCTGCGGGTTTACACAGAATTGAATTTCTTCAGGTACCTACTACTGAAGACAGGATTTCAGTGAAGACTTCTGTACGTTTTACGTAAACTATTTGTATACTATTTATGTTTTTATATCACCAGTATAAAGCATGTGTGGTATGTAAAATAAACTGTTATCACAGCAAATCGGAAATATTCCATTTGCCGTAAACGTAATGCTTTTAGAAATTTAAACAAAACACACATGCATATATATATATATATATATATTAATTTCATGGAGTTAGTTAGATGCATTAAAAACAAAAAATAGAATTTCACTTTTATAATACACTTTGTCAATGTTCTTGTCAAAAAATAAAGTTAACGGAGATGCTAATAATTCCTGTTTTTACATCAAAAATACCAAAAATAAACTTCAATAAATTAAACGTAATGCTTCTTGTATGGGTAATTTCTTAGCATCACTTATATTGTTCTTTAAAATTGTATTAATGTTCTAATGTGTTTCTTATTCTGTAGCTCAACGGTTTTATTTTAAATATGGAATAACATGCAATGTTACGACATTTGAGAATTAATTCTAAATTTTTGGTGTGTGATATTAAAATTAGTTAATTTGGTATAAATACAATCGGTGTGTAATATTAGATTTAGCAATATGAAAACAGTTTTGGATTTACTTTGATATATTTAGCGGTAGGTGAATCTCAAATTCGTCCTCTGTGGATGAGAGAATGTTCATCAAAATAGCAATAGACCAAATACCTAACCGCGAGGCTCGAGTGTTGATATGCTTTTGCTGTTGATGGTCGCATAATTTAATAAAATCATGAAATTACTAAGAAGAAAAAAATGGATCACTTTTCAATTAAAAATCAAGACTTATTATTTTTAATAGTTACATAATAGCTGAAATAACCGGAAACATCTGAAAAACAGATAAAAATCAGGGAATTTGATTAAATTGCTAAAAACAAAACCTCTTCATTTCTAAGACTAATCTTTTATCTTTTCATCGTCGTCAGACGGAACTTCAGATATTTTTCGAATCTTAATTTATCTGCAGATGAAGATTAGTGAAAAAAAACAACCTAAAGCTAATAATCTTTTAAAAATACAAAGTACCCACAAAGTAACTAGACAAATAAAAAGACCAAAGTATAAAGTGAAAGGTGACAGAATAAATGCGTATTTAGATAGAGTAATAGCTCAATTCTTGATAAAGCCATTTTAAACCGGTTATTCTATTGTTTGCATATCAAGAGCCCGGATTCATTTTCTTTTACTGAGAAGACATTATATAAAAAAAGTTTTCTTCTAGATGTAACAACATTATAACATTTTATTTTGCTACAAACTAGGTAAATCTCCTACCACGATGTTATAAATTATTCAAGCAGTGTATGGTGACGCAACGTAACCAAGAATATATATGTATGAATAGTAAATTAGCTTTAAGTGAAATAGTGCGAAAACGTTGAAGGTGAATCAAAGATGCGGCCCCCTTCAACTTCAATGAGAGAGGGAAATGTGGCGAAATTTTTTTCTTTGGTAAAAACTGATAGATGTGTAATAACTCAGCAAATTTTAGACATGCCTGAGGTAAGTAACGAAAGCTGTAGGTTACGTTTGTACACATAGCCGAACTTCTGCTAAAATTAAAAAGGAAATAACACTGTTTTCTTGGTCAGTTGAGGCTAATACGGCATTTGGAAAGTTAAAAAACAGCCTGTTAAAACAAGCCCCGCTTTTAAAATTTTATCGTATCGTGAGTATCGTGAAATTTCTGCAGATGCCTCAGCTTACGCTGTAGGCGCTACTTTGATGCAGGGGGTCAGCCCGAAACCTCTTTTAATTCTCTAAAACGCAGCGTAATTAAACGGCTACATAAGGAAAAATGTTAGCTGTACCTTTAACGGTGCAGAAATTTAGATTATATGTCAGCAAGTTATCGGTGACTATATATTCAAATCATGCGGCTATAGATCGATTGTACTTTGTCCCCGATATTAACTAGATGGATCTTAAAGTTATAAAAATGTAACTTAATAATTAAACATATATCAGGAGAAATCAATTGTACGGCCGATGTCTTACCACGAATAAAATTTAGACGAAGAAGGCAATGAGATAAAATGTTCTCGGTTAACGTCGAAAATCTTGGAAATTTCTGAAACTATCTTTCCTGAATTACAAACTGATCCAGATTTTAGTCATATCTAAGCATATTTTAAAGATCCAGAAAATTCTGAACATCCCGATATAGTGGCCACAGCAGCAAATTATGAGCTAACTAATAATCGTTTATTCCATGCTAAGACAACAGATGAGAATAGCGAATTAAGGCCAGATATCCCAGCCAGTGTGCGGCTCGGTATTTTGCATAAACGTTATGATAAATCAGGCCATCTTGACATAAAAAAGGTGCAGAGATTAGCGGTGCGGTCTTTTTTTTTGCAACTTCAAAAAATTGTTACGGAATATTTCGGTCCTGCCAAGCATGCCAATTACTTAACGATGTAAATTATAGCTCTGCCGCGTATCTAAATAGCATAAGAGCTACTTTCCCGGATGAATTAATATAATAGATTTGTTAAGCTCATACCCACGTAATGAAGGCAATGAAAACAGATATTTGCTCTTTATTGTTGATCATTTTTTGAAATGGGTAGAAACAGTTCTTTTTACAAGAACCTCATCTAAAATTGCTTAAAGCTGGTTCCTTATAGACGGTAATCAAATACTGCAGACCATTCACTCAGGAATATAGTTAAAATTAATCTTAGCTGTATAGAAATTTCCCACCGACGCTCGGATGACTGCGTCAACGAAGTCGCTTTTGTCCTAAGAACAGCCAAACACGTCACTAACGGGAAAAAAATGCCAGCAGAACTATATTTGAGGACGAAACCAAATACCCCCTTGTACAGATTTAGTTTTGTGCAAAAGAGGGAGGGGGAAATTAAATTAACAAACATTAAAAAAATGATGAATGAAGCAATATTAAACTCGGATGTCGCAAGAGCAAAACAAAGCTTTATTATGAACCGAAAAGAAAGATTTCAACTTCAAAACTAGGAGCCAAGTATTTTAAATAAAACATTCGTTGTCTTGCTCCTCACAGGAAAAAGTGGCTGAATTCAAAAATCAAAATTTAAAAGGCAGTTCATTATACAAAACATTTGTGGTACCGTCTGTTACTTGAAAAGAAATAACGACGAGAATATTGCTGCAAACGTGGATCAAATGAAAAAATATTACGACCATCCCGATTTACACACTTTGAAAGGTATTATGCAGGAATCATCTGCTGGCAGAGATGAAGTACCAATGACAAGAACTAAACAGGGCATTTTGCGTCGAATATTGTGAATCCAGAAGCAAAAAGACCCGAGGACAAAGTGGGGGGAACACAAACCTACAAGATACAGCGAGCGGGTGAAGGACAAGCAACGCCAGAAGGAACAAACGATCCGGATTGCAAGTGCCGAGAAATGAGGGCATCGAGGGAACGGTAAAGCAGATTCCACGAAGGAAGCGACCTTTGAAGGAACAATCTTCCCTGCGTAAGAAAGTGTTTTGGAAGTACCAGAATCGTCCGATGAACCAGATCAGCATCTCCCACAAAGAACAAGAAACGTCGACTGCAAGAGTCCAGAAGAGGCTAGCACTTACAAGCTCAAATCAACGCCAAAACAAAGAACCTCTATGTAAAGAAGGAAAGGCTCCATAGACGTAATATAAACCACTTTGTCTGCAACGCCGCTACAAAGAAAAGGGAACATTCGCCAAGGGATTTGGCGACGGAATCTGTTGGCGAGAATTTCTCCTCTGTGATATGCCGGTTCTTTGGTACCTAGCCGACATTTTTCCCCTCCGCGACGTGTATAGGAAATTGAGGAACACGGGTTAAGATGAATCGTTCTTTGACTTGTCGCGACAATTTGAACTCGGAAATGATGAAATATTAGGTGGAGTTTCACTTTCACTGGCTGTTGAACTTCCATTGTTCATATCGCTACTTGAAACCAAAGAAACTATTCTTTGTTTAGAAGCTTGCTAAACGTAACGGTCGAACCTGTCCAAACCTACTTCGACATTCAGCTTCGAGCTTTGGCGCTTTTTGGCGACAGATATTTCACGCATGCGCAGTTGTTTCCCTTTTCGTTGGAAGGGAGCCACTTCTGCTTCTGCGAAGTTTTCCTTCTTAACAGTGCATATTCTCTGGCCAAAAGTATGTGGCTTGGAGAAAAAAGAGCGGCATGCAAAAGAAAAGAACCGGTGGACAAGGAGGGCAGCGTCTGATCATGACAACGACTGAGGGTCCAACAGATCAGGAAGTTTCTTCCCTGGGAACAGTTCCTACAGAAAAGGATGGCTAGCATCGACAAGTAAAAGATAAATGGGACTTACTACATTTACGTTTAAATTTAATTCTAAGTTTGCCGGAAATTTTCTTTTAGTTTTTGCGCCGATAAACCCCAATTTTATTTTTGTATTGAGCAACAGTATATTTTAGTTAAACTAAGAAAGAGATTTTCACTTTTAGTCTTACAGACGGAGCGTAGAAAATATTTACATGTTTTCAATTAACTCATTCGTTCGTCACTCTTTAATGTACAAAATTTTGTTGAATATAAATGATTTGAAACTGTTTTTCAATAAAGTAAAGTAATTGTAAATGTAAAAGTTCTACGAAACATGTGTAAAAGTTAAAAGTATTTGTGAGTGTTTCTAAACGGAAATAAATTTATACGGATGAAACGGTGAAGTCAAATTACTAATAGAGTTTACGTTAAAAGTAAAAACCATCATGAGAATGCATGAAGTTAAAATTAGACTCTCCAGCTAATGCTAAGTTAGTTTTTCACTAGAATTAGCACCTCAGGTCTGATAATTGAATGTAGTGTATATATCTGAGGTTTCGTATGTCTAAATTTTAACATATAGGCTGTTGAGTAGACGATAGTGAGGAACACGTTTTACATGAACACACTCATATCAGTACACCTTACTGGAGAGCAGGGGAAAGATTTCAAATTCGGAAAGAATATGGTGAGCGAAAGTTCACCTATGTGATATTAAACGAAAAAGGAGGATATTAAACGAAACTTGTGTAAAACCTTTAAAAGGTATGTGACAATATTAAATGTCAGCAACTTTTCTAAACTAACTTCCTTCCAGAGGCTAGAAGAAACAATTGTAAGAAGAAGGTTGTGTATGAAATGGAAGGCAGGAATTCGTCTGTAAAATAAATTAATGTTAGTATTTCAAAATTTGTGAAAGTTGACCTAGGGTTAGGATTAGAGCTTAGTTAGAATTTAGTTATGTTTATCAAAGCCACTGAAGACCTTTTAATAATGATAGTTAAATTCTAGCAGTTAAAGATATAGGGATTTAAATTTGTTGGAGTAGTAATTTTGATCCACTAAAGACGCAGTTGTTAACCTGTTCTGAGCGTGATTTTGTCTTGTGTTGACCAAACGCCGCAATTTCTACTAAGTTAACCGACGAGCAGGGCTTCGTTAACACTGATATAAGATCAACGAAATTGTAGTCGTAGAGATATCACATGTATTTATTACATATACTATGTCCTCTTTAAAACTATTTATTGTTTATTATTAATCTGCTCAGTGTTACTTTCTCAAGTGTCCGTTAAACAATAAATCTCAACCAAAAGACACCAATTTAAGAAATGAGTCAAATAAGAGAAAACTTCTTATGACCATTCCATCCATGCAACAGATTTTGCTGAAAGAAACTTCAATTTGTGTACTGTTCCTTGTGTAAAAGGTTTTAATAAGTAAATATTTTATTAGAATCGATGTTAAAGTTTTACATGTAGTTTCCTGCTTAACATTAGGAATAAATGCATAAAAGTGAATGGTTATTCATGCGCTGTGATGGTTGATAAATTGCAAAGAAAGGTATTTTAACTTTATGATACTGCTAATAAAACCACACCACCATTGCAAAAATAGTTATTTTAACTTCCTTTTCTGTTATACAATAGTTACACTAAAATTTAATTTCTTCAAGTAAAGTATGATGTCTAAATATAACACAATATAGACAAATATCAAAGTTGTTTTAGTGGTCTATGAAGTTAATTAAGAAAGTTAATCATAAATACCTACATGATTTCCTATGTTAATCTGTGTAATATTACATTAAATGTTGAATGTAAAATGATTCAAACAAAGGAATATTAAAGGACAGATTAAGCAAACATTCAAATTATCAACTGATATGGACGTAATTTATACTTCTGAACTAAGGAAAAAAATGCAGGTGAAATTATTTTTTGTGTATCGAGAGCTATTAAATTTATTTATTATTTCTGAAGGAAGGAAAAAATGCAGGTGAAATTGTATTTTATATATCGAGAGCTATTGAATTTATTCAAGAAACAAATTTATTTATTGAATTTAAATATTTTATCTTCAAACAGACAGGAAAAGAGGTGCACATTCTTTAAATTCCTTCGGTTAGAATTTTTAAACAATTATCTTTCCAGTTTTTTTCAGACAGAAAAGCAACAGTTTGCTTAATATCGATACATTGATGTCAACTGTAGGAGAATGATAAACCACCCAGATTTTCTAGGCACAGCTGTGAAACCCTGTTCTCTTCTATCACTGAGATTACAACAGCGGAAAGAACGGCTATCTTCCTTCCATTCATTGTCATACCCTTGTGTAATGATTGTTCTTCTTACTTATGCACATGATGTAATTGTTGGATAGTAGAAACCTTTTTTTTTGGAAAGAAAGAGATATGGGATTATTTCGATAATTTTTGTGCCTCATCTAGGACACTGTTCTGCATCACCGGAAGCCCTCACTGCATGCAGCAATTTTAAAATTGTCAGCCGTAAACAGTGGTAAAAGTTTTCTAATCAGTCAGAAAGTAAATAGGTTTTTATGACATCAAAAGACCCGTTTCTTATTCGTCACTTATCCTCTGTTCTTGACTGTAGTGCTTTTTATATTTAATATCGTAAAATTATGATTAAGGTATCAAGTTATATTTAATATTAAAATTATACTTAATATTATAATTAAAAATATCCTAAATTTGAAGAGAAAAATATTTTTAAAGAACAAAATTTTAAGAATACTTCATAAAAAGCATCACTGTCAAAAAACAGAGAAAATGGCTACGAAAGAATATAGGGACCGCGTGATTCAATTGTACTCTACCTCTGTTTAGAAAGACCAATGACAGTTCTAAAATTCCTACTAATAGAATGTTATATATTGTTAAAGCTTTCATTGAACCAACTCTGTGCTGCTATTCATTGTGTTTACCTTTGTTTAGAAAGGATGGATTGTCATTTTAAAATTCCACCCCGTACGCTCTTCGATGCAGCACGTCGAAAACCAGTGAAGTTCAGCGAAAACCGCAACTTGTAGGGTGCAAAAGTTAGCGTATTCAAAATAGCTTTTCAGCCATTTATAATTAATATCTCGGCTAAATAAATTCGTACGAGGATGCGAATGGTCGAAATGGCATTCGACCAATTTTGGAATCACGAAATTCTTTCCGAAGAGATTATGTTACTGACAAACTAACTGAAAGACGCGCATGTATTTTAATAGAATTAATATCCGGAAAAAATATAGAAATTATTAATGACATTCTTCCTAATATTTTCTCCAAATATATTTAAATTTTATGGTAAACGAAATGTAATTCTACCTTCTTGACCGAATACAATTTACGATAAGACAATTCCTCCAAAACGGCTGAATCAAACAGAGAATTGAGTAACCTTGACCAATGTAAAATTTAAAATAACCTTGATTTTAGGACAAACCATGTTAAAATTTATACAGTGTTCTCAATGCCGCTTTGTCATTCAAGAGCCATTTAGCTCATTGGGAGATATGAAGGTCGGTTCGGCTACCAAGCATTATGTCTGCTCGAACGAGAACACCGCGACCTCCAAAACAGTCCCTTTTGATGATGTTGAAGGGGTTATTGCGTGTTCCCCCCCTGTCCAGTGAATCGCAACTCAGACTAAATCTGCTCTCATCTGTAAAGAGTACTCGTCCCCATTCATTGTCTCTCCAATTCCGGTGTTCTCGGCACCACAGAGAACGCCTTCTCCGATGGGCAGGCGTTAGAGGTACACACCGTACAGGGCGTCGTGCAAACAGACCACCACCGTGCAGTCTTCTGGCCACGGTAAAACGCGATATCGGTCGTCCAGTCGCCTGTGTCGTGTGTCTAGCGATTTCTCCCGCTGTATAGGTATTTTGACACAAAATTGGATTTTTTTTCTGAAATGGCATGCCACATTTTTTTATATTTGGATCCTACAACTCAAATTATGTAAAATTGCAAAGTTGTGTAAAACATCGAACGAGTAGCTTTTAAAAAATTAGCTCTCAAATTTTAGCTCCTCAAAGTTAATTGAATTTGGTATATACTTGTTAATACCTCTTCTTTTATTAAGCTTTCGCATTTCGAAATTTATGTTCATTCCAAATAAAATTTGCCCATTTTTTATGATTTATTCGGAAAATTGTATTTTTAAATAATTTTTCTAAATTGTTCGAAATAAAATTTTAATTATAACCTACAAAATGTTTAATGTCATCTTAAAATATATGTATTTCTAGGAACACCTGCAATAAATTAAAGCTTTTTATTCAAAATGTTCTAAGGTATACATGAATTTACACACTGGCGCGTTTTGAAATTTGACATAATTGTTATAAGCGATAATAACGCCAAATGTTTTTTACTGACTTTGTTAAAATTGTTTAAAAGTATGAAAGATGACGTTTTTCCGCTCGTCCACGATGAAAAAAAGGAAGGAAAAATAGGTTGATATAAATTAACAAGTTCGTTCAGGGAATTATTCTTGGCTCAAACTGAAATAAAGTGCGCCAAGATAAGTGTTTGTATTTCTCCATAAATTTCTCACTAAATTTTAAAGTTAATATTTGCACATAATTTGAATCGTAGAATCGAAATGAAATCAATTGGCATGCTATTTCAGAAAAAATCCGATTTTGTGTCAAAATACGTATGTTAGAAAAATGCTATATATAAATCTAATATACGTCCTATGTCGCGCTTTCGAGACATGAAAAACGCAATTTGAATTTCGTCTATCTGCCCAGTAGAGCGGGAGATATAGAACTGTCCCCCTTTTTTTACGCAGTGTGCATAAATGAGGCCTTAAAGTAAATGTTTTTAAACTATTTAATTTTTAACTTCTGCTTTTCATCAATTTAGAAATTTAAGTATCTTGTTTATAAACGTTGTTCTTTTCAGCAGAAAAGGATATTAAAACTCAGGAACATCAAAGAAAGGCCATTACAACTGATTTCTATCAACTATTATATAAGAAATGGGGTGCATCTCCTATCGCCATTCTATTGTACTAAACGAGCACCACTCGCAGTATCAGATGAGTACTCAGATCCATTTGATTGCCTTCAGCGCATGGAGCTCAAGCCCCAAGAGATTCAAAAGGTTAATGTAGGAGAAGGAAAGGTTCTTTTGTTGCGTTGGACAGCAGCCTAAAGAAAGCGAAATGCCTAGAAGGTGGAAAGATCTCCTTAGTAAAACATATTTAGTTTTTCCGAAAACGAAATAAGTAACGAGATTAATGTAATATTCGTTGAACAACTTTGTTTCCCGAAAGAATAAAAATGTACTTAACATCCAATGAAGAATCAGAATGTGGTAGGAATTAACAATACTCTTTTTTTTTCAAAAGGAATATTAGTGGAAAGATAGGACAAAGTCAATTATTTAAAGTTAATGATGCAGCGAAAAGAGGAAAAGCAAACTGGAACAGAGAAGGAGAAAAATTACAGATAAGAAAAATGTTTTCTGAAAATGGAAGAATAATAAACGAATGCACGATGAGAATTAGAAAGGGAAAAGAAGAAATGACGTATGAAATTGCGGAACGTTATTTGGTCTTCCTAAGTGAAATGATTACATAAATTACGAGAATGAGTATAAGTAGCAAAATTCTAAAGAAAAATATTTCGTAATGAAACTTGTATTCAAAGAGAGTTTATTCTACCATACAGGAAAAATTTAGCTCTATAAAACGAAGAATAAAACACGTAATAAAAATAAATCAGAAGAGAAACACGCCAAAGTGAGACTTAAAATTAATAAGGAAACAACGTTGCACTTGGCGTAGATTTAGACAGAAATTTCAGTCGACTTCGAGAGCAGACATATACCTCTTCATCAAGGCAAAGAAATTTGCAAGACTGGAAAGCAGCGGGCATAGTGGTCTTATTTATAGCTTGCTCCAATAAGGCAAACACGAAATTAACGTCATCCGTCAACAAAATTAGTAACGAAACTTTAAGTTAATAGATTTGTAAAAGCATTAGGAAGGACTTGATTGTATTTAAAGTCGTTAACTATACAAGCTAAATCTTTGTGAGTGTGAAAAGCTTCAAAAAATCTAATTCGCCAATGGAAGAAGCATTTCGGGTAATTTTTGTACACCCAAAGTCAAAACTATGATTCTTTTCGCAACTATGAAAAAACTACGTAATAAAAGTTTCAAATCTTAGTGCTTTTTCTTATATGCACTAAAACGCAAACACAAGAAATTACCTAACATAAAATTCTTGATCACATGGATTAGAAGTAAAATCGTTGACCTGTAAATAATTACACATTTTAGACCACAGTTATCAGATTAAAGCAAATTAAATGTAATCATACTAATATACTGCATTACAATGCTGTCATTTAACGAATTGCCATGATTATTATATCACGTATTGTGCCATCATTATTCTAGGGTGGACGTTTCACGTTTCAATGTTTAGTACAAATGACCGAATACATTATGATAGGCACAAAATTAATTTGTTTATTTTATTTACCATACGAAGTCCTATTAACCTTGTAGGGATTTATATTTATTTTAAATAACCAGTTAATTTTAATTTTAAGTTACTTTCCTATAAGCCTTCATTCCCCTAATTGTCAGTGCCAAAATATTTAAATTTAGCAGCGAGCGCAAGAAACGCAAATTCTACTAGTCGAAGAATAAGTTAAATATCGACGTTCCAGTAGAGGAAGAGAGAGTCTGGAAAACTGCTGCGTATGCTTATACGCAAACTTCTGTTTAGCACTACTGCTGGTTTTGAAGTGGCTTAAATCGCTATTACCTTGCTGCCACTAGACTCATTTGCGCGGTGTAGGCTACAAGATTATATGAGCCCTGTAGGGTAATTCTACTATTTGTGAATATCTCTTATTTAAGTTTGATTCTAGTGTTTCAGTTACCATCCAAGTTGAGGCGTAGTATGTTAGCGTCAAGTTGACGCACTGTAAATAAGTTAAAGAGTTTAATAAAGGGCAGTTTTAACCCTTCCCCAGTGCAATCACTCTCTCTAGGTTCTACACAACAACAGCACAGTAGAACGTTACAGCCTTCATAATTTTTCTTGTACGTAGCAGTGCCTCTCAAATAAAAGAATTTTGCCATCAAATGTTATTGGCATGCATATTTTTAATGAAAAAATACAAAGACTATAAAAAAGTATGGCAACACTTAACACTCTGTCGGGAGTGATATGTTGTTTTTAAGTGTTTTGTAATTTTTTGGTTGAGTTTCGTTTGCAGATTTTGAAATTAAATATCCCGGTGATTTTTTTTTTCTGTATGGGTGTCAAACTTCTGTATTTTTATTTTTTTATAAAGAGTGTAAAACCTTCTCCAAAATAAGTATAGGAGCTTGCAAACAGCTTTAAAATTTAGATTTCAATATTTCTTCAATTTTGTTTTTTAATTGTCATGCGCAAAACAAATGTTTTCGTCATTTAGACACTTGTGTATTTGGAAGATTATAATAACGATCAACGATTGCAAAAATAAAGACAGAGGAAGGGAAGTGTATGTATATAAGTATAGTTGAAATAAAAAGGGTTGCGCACAGTTGAATGTTATAGCAGTGTCCTATTCAAAATTGGAACGTTATGCGTCTAATCATTTTTTAGTTATGTGAGATACGTGTGTACGTACGTACAGACGTCACGAGAAAATGTGTTCTGAATCAATTTTACAATCGTTTTGGTGTAAAGAGCCCTTTATTTTGTCCCTAAGAACAGACATCACACACACAAAGTTAAAGTGGATTCAAGAATTGTCAAACTGCGTATTTGTGCTGAAATGTGATAGATGAATTTCTTTGCGATTACAATCCTACATTTACTACTTAAGGAAGTGAAATACAGAGAAAGGTTGTGCAAATTACTTTCCTATATGATTACCTTATAGAAGAATAGGAAAAAATACAAATAAACAACACTACATCAAAAATGTAAATTCAATTTTGCATGTATCAATTTTGTGATTTTGTTGTTAAATTTTATGTGGCGTAAATACTGAGAAAGTGATGTTTAACAATAAAGTAAATTACAATATAAATTACAATATGGGAAACTTTAAATGAAAATTGAACATTGAAGGAAAGACTGGAAAAATACAAAAATTATGGCAACATTTAACATCGTAATGGAGAATTCTAAAAGAATGCTGCTTTTAAAATGTTTATGATTTTACTGCTTAATTTTATGTGGCATAATTGCGAGAAAAGTTATATTTAATAATAAACTTAAAAAGACTAAAAACTTTGCATTAGCAGAAATGAGTCAAAGAGTAGTTTGGATAATTGCGAGTTTGCGAGAGAATAAAAATACCGAAACAAAATCCTCTGGTGCTACGTTAATATTTGAATCTGTCCAGACATGTTTTTTGTATGTCTCAAGTCAACTGAAATAATACGATAGTTAAAAAATTTTCGTTATAATTTATTTCATAAACTTTAGTTTATTGAATGAGAAAAAATAAGAAAAATGTAAATTTACTATTTCTGAAAGCAGGAAAGTTGTTCATCTTAGTCAGTATAGCAAAGTAGTTCGCTAAATGTCATCTTTTCTTTAAAATCTGTCGCTTTGTCTTATGATGATTAAACGTAATTCATTTAAAATGATATTTGATTTGGGAATCTGATCTCCTTGTCATTTAAAATCATGGACAGGTAACAATGGAGGATTGAGTTTTATGATTTAAATTTTCATCTCTTTTTCTATCTCTTACAATAACAACAGAAGAAAAAAGAAAGAAAGTATAATATGAGTGTTTAAAATAAAAATGTGAGAAAAACCACAAAACTATATGAAAAATTCTGCATCAAAATTTGAGAAAAATGCAATGGTGAACTACTATTTCATCACTGTGAATATGAACTGCATTTACCGCATATGAGGCCCATTTTAACTAATGTATTCTAAATTTATTCTAACATTTAGAAGAGACTTATAATCGGATACTTCCGTAAATTAAATTGGAAAAGAAGAGAAGGGTGTTTTATTATAATAGTGTATAGAATAATTACAGTGCTTAAATATTAAATAAAACAAACACGGCATACATAAGCGAAGACATTATTGCCAATTTTTATAGTCAAATCTGGTTGAGGGATTTGATTTGCATCTTCATCCTCCATATTGATTACAAGTATGTCTGAAAATAAACAGGCAGTAATGCATCATTAATTTGCCATACTTTAAAAAAATTCTAAAAAAAACTATTCGATATGAAAGGTCCAAAATTTATGATAACTCTTTATACTGGCTACTGGTTTGCCTGAAAACAAGTCAGTAAAAATGTATTTCTAATTCTTTTCTCTGCCTTTATGTATATATTTGCCTTTATGTCAAGAAGAATAGCTGACTCTGACACCAAGAAATCAACCATGAAACAAAAATGTCAACCTACGAATCCTTCATCAGAGTAAAATATAAAATATCGATATACTTTATTACAAATTTTGTACATATACAGACAATTTTAAGTGAAATTGTATACGAAATTGTATTTTCCTGTATGAACATGAAAATGTAAAGAGAGGATACTCTGCCGGAATACATGGGACAGTCTACTTCACACTGAGTAAATGGTGTAAGTGCCAATTTAGAGTGTTAAGTAGTCTACTTAACACTCTAAATTGGCGAGATATATGTAAGCTAGCGATGATTTTCGTGAGTAATGCTCTTCGCCGAGTTTGGCGACATTTTTCATCGGGTCACTGTATCACCTCAATAGGTACTGCAATTGAATAATTGTAACTGATTTTACATACTCTTTAACCGTATTTGGCCTGCCTTCCAGTAATTTCGAGAAGAAGAAAGTACTAGAAATATCTTGGTGGCCGAATGAAAACTATATAGAACTGGAGAGTGCATTCGCTCTGTTGTGAGCTGCTAGCTCAGAGCGACTTCAGGTTATCAACATAACCGTAAAAGCTTTGTCTTTAAATGCGGTTGTAATCTGTGATACTGTGAATAAATGTACAAGCATTTCTGTGGAAAGCTCCAAAGCTATGAAATGTTTCTTTCGATGAAATAAATTTCATTAACCTGTCTTCAGATCTGTGTGCATTCAATCTGTTACTGAAACCGAACGCAAGCAACAATATTTATATATTTTTATAAATTCGCCACTTTTTAAATTTTGCATTTTTAAACCTAATACTTAAGTAAGCGAAGGAGATTTCGATCAAAAATTCGATATTCAGTTTTTAGGTAATAAGCGCGAATTGTGCATCACATTTCTACTATTTTTACAATGATGTCTATGTGTCCGTCTGCATATGACCATTCTATAATCTACGATGCCTAATATAAAACTTCTGAAAACTTCTATTTCCTATATTTCAGCTTTTTGCATTTATATAAAAAGCTGATTAGATTTTAGATAAAATGGAAAAACCGATTATTTAATTTGAAGCCCGTAACTATTTTTAATATACAATCCTAAGTAGTACATATTTGAATCCCATAACAGTTTCCCAGCAATCAACAGTACCATATTATTACATACATAAATAATAACATGTAACTGCAGTAGAAAGAGCATTTTTTACTGATGCCTAAATACCTTGGAGATATGCGAAGAGATAAAAATGAATTTGAATTTGTTGATACTACAGAAATAACATAGCGGAAAAATAATCGTTTGAAATTATCTACTTTAAAATGCTAGAAACATTTATTTTTTTTTAATTAAAAAAAATGAACTATATGTTCTTCAGTTGCCTAATAAAATATATTTTTTATTAACAAATAAAGGAGCAATATTTGATTATACAGGTATAAATTTAGAAAACGCACATTTGCAAATGACAAATTACACCTAATATTTGATAATGCAAAATTTCTTATTACATAATTTCTATTTATTGGACCAAGAAATTATGCATTGCTTATTTTTTTACTTTACTTAATGTTTGTTTCTCTTTTAAACATGGAATTAGAGAAATGTCATATGTTGTCAACATCATAATTTTTTTGCTCTCTAACTGGGAAGGTAGTGCTAATGCACCAACAGAATACTCTAAATTTCTGAACGTTCAACTAGCTTCCGAATTTTAATCTATTGTAATTCCTCTTCATTTCAAACAGATACTAAAAATCTGCGTACGTTTTGCTAATAGGAACTTACAAACTGGCGCGAAATTTCTGAAACACCGTTAAAAATGAACTTAAAAATAAAAAAAAAGAAAAAGAAAAAAAAGGAAAATTTGAAATGTTTCAGATTTTAAATTACATCCAAAGGGGGCGTTTTTTAAACATTTTGTGTGTTACCTTTATTTATTAAATATCATGTTCTTCGCCCTTAAACCATAAAATTCAGTTAAAGAACAATATCGCAAAATAAACTTAAAATGAGAATATCTTTAGAATTTCCGATGCACATTCTCGCGCGCTGGAGATAAAAATGTTTTTTCTGTACATGGAAATTTCATGGAAATACGTTGTCATTTCTCGCTTTGAAATCCTTGAATTTGTTAATCAAAAATTCGTTAAAGTTTTACAAAATATGACACCGTTAATAAAACAAATTCCAAATTTCACATTCTGGCTTCCAAATGGCCATATTCGCAGCAGCATTACATCACTCAAACTTCGATGGCTCTAGGTACCGTCGTTTTATCACAAAAATATCATGTTCTACGTATTCAAAATATAAAATCCTTGAGTGCAATAAAAAATTCTTTAAAGTCTTACAAAATATGAAATCGATAGAAAAACAAATTCCAAATTTCAAATGTGGGCTTCCGGATGCCCATATTCGGGTGAAAACGTTCATATTCAAAATTTGATGGCTCTAGGTACCGTTGTTTTATCACAATGCTAGAAGCATACATACATTTATGCAGATTCTTCTTTAGTTAATTTCTTTAAGTATAGGCGATAATATTTGGTGGCAACAAATTGAAAAGTGACGCAACGCTTTTAGTGAATCTTCGCAAAATGCCAAAACGAAATTAATAGTCCTTCTGGGCAAATTGACTGATAAATGCAATAAAAACATATGTTGATAAAAGTAATCAAAGGAGAAATTAGAAATTTGTGTTAATCTGTACGTTAAACCATTTTCGTTCTTATTATTAAACTGCACAATGTTACGTAACTCAAGGAGCAAAAGAATGTTCAAGGCAAATAAAGAATAATTTTACAGTAATTTAGAAAAATCAGAAAATAAAAAGAAAACATTTAACTAAACGCAGGTTTAATCATAGACTAAAAATAAATAGAATATGTATACATAATATGCAATATGTTTAAAACAACAGACCTAAATTATGAAATTTCAGTGCACTGCGATAAAATTAAACTTGGAATAGCGGAATGAAAAAATCTTTTTAGCTGCAGCTGGCTTTCATTTGCAGATATTACAGCACTGACCATTCTGACGCCACGAATTCATTTTAATTCTGTTTTTCTTGGCTAGATACCAAATACACTTTGACATTTATTCTTGCATTTAAGAAAACGACACTTCGAATTCAATTTTTATGTTGAAGGAATAAAATTATTCTAACTTACTTCTTCGGTCACAGTATCCCCCGGATCATTTATGTAAAATGTCAAGTCTTTTTTTTTCTTTTTGTATTGATTTTATTCGGAACGGCACTTGAATGTGCTTAGTTTGGCTTTATGCATCTCTATAACATATTTTATTCTGTTTTTCTGCTATGTTGCTATTACTGTTATTGCAAATCTCATCATGCATGAAAATTGGCTTGCCGTATAGTATTTAAATATACAATGTCCCCGAAATTCCTTCCTGGATTGCACAATCGTTTATCGTAGGATTACACTTCGATGCAATCATATTTTAACTGACAAAAATATTCATATTTTAGCATTTTCGGATTTGAAAAAAATGTTAGTTTAAAATACTTATTCAATCATCTTTATATACACTCCCGACACCTATACTTATAACACAAAAATTTTGCACGTATTAAAAATCGAAGATGTGATTTCCGTACCACAAATTAGCAGAAATATACAAACCAAAAAAGAACAGAAATATTTAATCTCAAAAATTGCAAAGAGTATAAAAATTAAGAGATATTTAATTTCACAATTTTGTATATTTGACGTCATTTTCAACTTGCCTTGAATGGCCAATCAGCATATTAACGAAAATAATTCGAGGTTATTCTAAAACACCTGAAAAATTACATAGAATGGCAGGTTTTTTATTTTAATTTTGATTGTGCTTTATATGTTTTTTACGTGTTAAAAATTTTTAATGTTGATTTTCATGAATACCAACATTTCGTTTTTATTTTTTTTTTCGTTATTTTCCTTTTGAGTAATTAATTTTGTTATATTTTTTAAAACTCTGGAACGTAGGTATCAAATTTACTTTTAGGCGACTGCCTTTAGAATTTTTCTCTTTTTTTGATAGGAACTTGTATATCCAATTTAATTTCAGGCAATTGCTTTTAGAATTTTACTCCCTTTGCTTGCCCTTAATTTTAATTTTGCAGCTCAATGCCAAAATTCTTGATCAAAAGGTCTATTAGTTCTACTACTATTTATAGAAAATAGTATACATAATAAACACTATGCATATAGCTATTGTACATCAAATAAGGGCTATTATGGCAAAATAACCCTAAAGTAATAAAATTCCATTTCACAAGTTTTAAACACTACGGTGTTTGTCTAAAAGGAATACATGAATATAGTTAGAACAGGCTGTCATCTTTATTCATCATTTTGAACTAATCCGCTGGAACATTGCAAGTAAATAGTATTTTCGTTGCCATTCTAAAAAAGATAAATTTAAAACCATACAACAATATTCATGTTCAACAACAATTACTAACTGCATATTACTACTAAAAGGTGTAGAGTCATTAGGTTTTTGAAGCATTAGTCATGAAAAATGGGCCCTCGCTGGGACTCGAACCTGGATCCTTCGAATGCGTGCCGAGTGTGCTACGGTTTCACCACGAAAGCATGCAGAAAGAAGAGAGAAAAAAACCTTGTAAAATAAACTTACACTTTGTGTATATGAATTAGTTTCTAAAAGTAAACAAAAGTATCTAACACTTGTTCACATTTAATATAGCACAGAAATACCGAGGAACAAATTTAGCAGTAATATAAGTGAGTAACACGAAAAATATATGAAGAGGATTGAATATATTCAATGGATATAGAAGAGCATCGGAGTGTTATAAAAGAAATATATGCTATTGGGAGCATAAATGCCAGGATGATAAATATGAATGTTTCTCATATGAGTATTCTCTACATCTTTATTCGCATCCATAAACTATTCCTCTCTTCTTTTGAAGGTGCTTGAAAACAAAGAAGAATTTTATATTGCCTTAAAACGTGAAGAAATGCTGAAACTGAACACCGAATAAAATGCTATTCATTTGTTTTCATATAATAGAGCTCTGTTTTATTGGATATTAGGGACAAAGTAGAATTTCAGACAACTGTTGTAAATTACAAATCAATTCCTGCAAGCTAGAAAATATTTTTTAATAAGTTTCTTACTTAATGCATTACTTACGGAATATAATGTCGGTGTTTTATTCCGAGGAAAAGTGCCAAATTTAAAAACTAAAAATAAAATAAATAAGAAAAAAGTAAAAAATAAAATAATATCTGAAAGCTTTCAGATTTTATAATACGCCCAAAGAGAAGAGGCGTTTTTCTAACATTTCGGGTGACCTTTATTTATGAAACATCATGCTCTTTGCACGTAGACAACATAAAATTCAATTCAGCAGCAATATCACAAAATATTTAGAAACAGTATATCTTTAGATTTTCCGATACATAGTCTCGCGGACTGAAGAAAAAAATGTTTTGTACTGTCCTATGTTTCCACTGCTGGCTTTGAAAACATTGAGTTTATTAATCAAAAATTCGTTATATAGTTTACAAAATATACGTTTTACAATAATGAAATAATACGTTTTACAAAACATGAAATAGATAATGAAACAATGCAAAAATTCATAAATTGCATTCATTTTGGCATCCAGGTGGCCATGTTCAAGTGGAGGATTACGTTACTCAAAATTTGATTTTTCCAGATACCGTTGTTTTTTCATAGTTTGAGAAACATACATACATTTTCTCAGATTGTTCATTACTTAATTTCTTAAAATACAAGGTTATAATATTTGGTGACAATAATTTAAAACATGATTCGTCGTTTATAGTGAAATGCCGCAAAAAGCCGTTTTGAGGCTATTGGCCCTTCTCGCTACCGCCCCTTTCGACTAGAAATGCATTTTGAGGGTCTATTTCTTTATTTAAATTCTGTTTGTAAAATTTAGACATTGGAGTGCCTTTTTATTATTTATTGTGTTTACATTATGTACTTTTCAGTTATTATGTCATGGTTACTTAGTTTACTTACCTTAACATTTTGGGTTTCAGGCTTATTAAGTTAGGCCTATGGCAAAGCTTAGAAGGACTATTTGATTTAGGAGAAAGATTCGTGAAGGACATTCTAAGCGAATCCAGCTTTTATTAACGTTACATAACAATAAAAACACAATAAATTAACCAAGAAGCTAGCTCGTTTGCCTAGGATAGATCCCTGGTCAAACTCCCAGTATTGAGCGATCATAACCGCATGGGCTCGGATAAAGGGCCCTTAATAATAGTTATATGAATATTTTTGTATACTTTCAGACACTTGCGGCATTGGGAGGTATAGAGGACCACGTATTTTCTTCCCACGTATTTCTTTCTTTATTTATTTCACGTATTTTTGTATATTTTATTCCACGTAAGTTATTTTAATTTAAAAACATTTACACTAGAACTGTCCATAACCGTCAATCTGATGAATTTGTAGTTGTTTTTACAGATGTAAAAACATTATGGTAGTTTTAGTACTAACAGACTTACCAGAGCTTGTACCAATTAATCCTCGATGATACACACTATTCTTTCCATAGGAATTCAGTATCTCTTCTTGAGTTACTCCATCATGAATAAAGAATGGTATTTCGTCACAATAAATAATACTTTCCCCTAATTCCATAATGATATTGCTAAGTAAGAATCACGATTTTCCCTACTCCAACTAACTGAACGTTTTCTTAAAAAATGTCTTAACAAATTGACTGGAACTCAACGACGGCAGATCTCATTTCTTAGTCTTGAGTTAAATGCTTTCTGTTTACGCTTTAAGCCCGTAGGTTGACAGCAAATCACACGCGACATTTCCCGTGCTCAAGCGAACCGCAGCGCATTGTTACTGGGTTCGAACTTACAGAAAGATATTTCCGTTAACTTGTAATTGTTACTTCGTATTGACGTTCTAATTACTTTTGCATTTTTCGCTAGAAGTCTAAAGAAGGGTTTAACGATTAGCAAAGAACCTAACTTACCCCTCATTTTGGTGGGTGTCTGTAGAGCTAGGTATACATCATACAAAAATTAGAAGACTGTAAGGAAAATAAATTAAGATGTATATTCGTCTCTATACATCGATGATGGTCAGCATGATTTAGAGAAAAAGTATAAGAAGAACGGTGTTTGTAATTTTGCTCATGATTCCAAATTCATCAAAATGTGCTCATTTGATGAATGACTTGCCTCAAATTAAGTGCCGTAAATCCATCATGATTTATTTGAAATAACCGTTTGGTTAATAGGTCTAGAAAACGCAGTTTCTGGTGTAAAAGAACCTTTTGGGAAATCCCCTTGCATTTCTACTGAGAATCATCACTACAGCAGTTTAGGTAATATTCCAAATATTGTTAAAATTTATGATTTGCTCAAGCATTCAAACTTTTAACTCATCTTAAAGAAAATTTATTTTTGTCAATGGATGAAACTTTTTAAATTACCTTTAAAAGATTACTCATATACGTATCATTACACTAAATTAATTACTCAGGAAAACTGTGTAGAATATTCCGATATTGATATCTATTTAGGGTGTTTTGAAGAATAAATATCTAAAGAGTTATCGATATTTCTTCGTGATTAGATCTTAAGTTTATGGGTTAAGTACTCAGCAGTAAATGAATAATCCTAATATCTCATGGTTAATATTATTTCTCTGAGAATGAAACATGAGATGATACCGTGAAACGTAAACTGTAGAAAAATGAAAGCGCTTTAAAAAATAAGCTGTGTTAGATAGCTATCTGAAACATTGCAGGAATAATAGTCATTAAAGTCTCACCGAAGGTCGTTAGTAGTTGATTAGTTCATTACTGCAGAACTCGTAAGAGGTATTATCCTCCTTTAAGGAAAATTTTGGAGAAATCTCTCGTTACACGTAGCTTATTATATATGGGAAAAGTAAAAAACAATTCTGAACCAAGCATTCGAACAAATATAATTTTGCTTAAAGTAAAGTTTAATGGATGATAAAATTTTTTTAAATAAGAAATTTAAAATCTTCCACAAAATAAAAATGTCAAATTTCGGTGAGCCATAATAAAGATTTTCAATAAATTTAGCACACTATCGGAAGGATTCACTTAAAAAGGTTTCTTGTACTCCCTCTTTGATTTCAATTTTTCGCTTGAAACTGTCTCTAATGAAACTATCACACCAGGAAAAAATTATTCGTAGATTAAGTCGGAAAATTATAACAAGAAAACAGATGGACAGAATTTCAGTCAATTGATTTTCAAGTATTTTTCTCTATCTTAAAAAAACTGTGTAAAATTTGGTTCTAATCAATGATTATCATGATAATGAAAATCAGGCTTTATGGGACTTTACTAGTATTTTGGAAGAATTTGATAGAACGTTCATATTTTAATATATTACTTACAATATATTATCTTAATATATCATTCACAGATAATTTAGATTACTCTTAATGGAAGAATATTCATAGGTTTGCGGGAGTATTTTCGAAGGATTTCATGCTTCTTACCAGAACATTCTTCTTAGTACAATTGACAAATTGAGTACAGAGGACAAATGACAAAAGTGAGGCCTATGCTCAGGCGAAAACAATGAGAGGAAGGAAGTCAAGATACTGGCTCCAGCTATTGATGAAAAGAGTTATGAAATAATTTTTTTAAAAGCTGAAAGAAAAATTAGAAGGATTAATTATGACGTATCAAGCAATGTTAAGATGGTGTCATACGCTGATTTCTAAATAGATTTTGATAGTTAATTTATTAGAAAAATTCGGGCAAAGTACCAACCTTGTGTTTGGAGTAGATCAAGACTCTGGCAATTCTGAAGCTAAATACGTATATGTCCAGCTTCTTCAGGAGCAAAGAAATCTACAACGAAGGGAAAGCCACGAGTAATTAAGAGAAACCGAAGGTTGTGCCATCTGTTGTCAGAAATAGTAATTAAAATTTAAAAAAAAGCTAATAGAATTTTAAAAGTGTTAGAAGGAACTGAATTAGAGTTAAAAACTAAAGAAGAAAAATGTTTGTGAATGTGGAACGCTAAGAGAAATACAATTCGCCTTTAGAAGAAGCTTTTAGGATAATTTGTACAGAATCAAAGTCAAAATTTCGATTAAATGTTTCGCTCTGATTAGTTGTTTAGACTTGTTAATTTCACCTTTTTTGACATAAATTTCGTGTTCCTTGATTGAAAACGTTAACGTTTAGTTTATCCGATATATCTCAAGCCACACTGATAAAATAGGCTGTAAGTTCTACACGAGTTAAAGTCAGAAATGGATATTTTAAGAATCAAACCATGGATTTTATTGATAAGCGATAAAATGATTGGAAATTATGAAGAATCCTCGCAATTTTTAATTCACAGAAAGGTGAAATGAAAACACGACAAGGTTTTTAATGTTATTTATAAGAGCGGAATATATTTTTGAGGGCATGATGAAAAATTTTGAAACGCTTTGTTAATAAACACAGAGAAAATCTTCAGTGAATGGCTACTTATCTCAAATAATTGAGTTCATTAACATACGAATATACAAAGGAAAAGAAAGCTCTGATTGCGCAAAATATATAAAAATGAAAAAAAGCCATTTCTTGCTTATCAGAATTATATAATTCAGCACAGAGTGGCAAAAGAACTGAAAATTTACTACAGCAAATAGTAGTGTTGGAATCATATACATTGTGGATTAAAAAATATTCAAGTAAGGGAAGCGTATTGTCTTATTCAGTTTCAAACGTGAACTGGATGGTTGTGTCAATCGAATTTATAGCAGATATTACCTAGGATAAATCTCCATAAAAATGTGCAAAAGTATCATCTACGTAGAGGATCCTGTATCAAAAGTAAGTTTTCAAACAATTCGACATCAAAATTCTGTACGTAAATGTCAGCAAGTGCAGCAACGAGAGACATACCCATGGTTAATTCTTCAATCTGACGATCATATACATTTTGGGAAACGAAGCGGGTTTGATTCAATGAGTTTTTAGCAAAGAAATTAACTCTTCAATTTCTGTACGCGGAACATGGAATGCTTGAAGCCTAGTTTCAAGAAATTTGAACGTTTTTTGTTAATTTTAATGTTTAATGACTGTAACATTAGTAAATCGCGATTTAAGATTAAAAAACTGTAATGGAACACAAGGGAGAAATATTTAAAGTTTACAGACGACTTCAAAAGAATTTTTATAATGTGAATATTGTTAGAAAGTGAAGGAGAAAATATTGAAACTAAATGAATCGGAAGTTGTAAAAGAGGGGTCTATGTGACAAAAGCCAGATTTTACAGGAGCAATAAAAGCTATCCCATTTGTCACAAGAATGCCAGAAGACATTCAAAAACTCTGAATTGCATGGATCATAGTTAAATCGATCTTATAATTTTTATTGTTGACTTCTGATATTCTTGTGAAGAATGTGATTTCTTTCCTCCTGTAAAGTTTGACTTTTGCCACATAGCACTTTTTTATTTCTTATGATTCAAATATTTGACCAAAGGATATGATGCCGTTTCTAAGTTAGAAACTGCAGATCGAAAACAAATTCCAATTTCATGGATTTAGGATGAGTGTAAAACAATAGCACATTTTACTAGTGACAGTTAACTATAGGAATGAATGACTTTTTGAACTGAGTTGGGCGTAAAAGAGAAGGTTTAAAAACTGTTTTAACGTTAGCGAGGTAAGAAGTTGAAGAATGTTTAGGGATCGAATAATATGGATATTCGTTTCTCAGTTTCGTGACTAGAGTTTTCAATTCTAGACTAAGATTTATGATTAAATGAGGAAAACGTTAAAGTAGAAATGGCAATTTTTAGATGAAGTTAATATAATTAATTTTAAATAGAAAAACGTTTGCGCGTGTTTCTTATAATGCGACGAAGAAAGGTCAGATTGATATTATACATAATTTTCGGAACATGTGCAGAAGGTTTAAGATTGCATTTGACTTATATTAGTCTGGGAATGATATTTTGACGTTTGCAATTAAGCAAAAAATAAAAACGTTTCATGAATTGCGTACACTTAAGACTTAAAATTCGAACTCGACTCATATCTGTTGACATAATTCGAAAGAGGGACAAGCACAACAAAGCGGTGAACACAAAAACATTTAAGGGAAAGCGCAAAAAGGGTTAAAATAATATAATGATAAATATTAAAATGGAAAAGCTAAAGAAAGCAATACACTAGAAAATGAAACGACACTGTTGACGCAACAAATAATTAACAATGAAATTTGCACAAGAAAATATGACAAAAAGATCAAAGAAAAATATAAACAAAAACAGAATCTCACTAGGTTCCGAAAATGAGAGAATCCAATAACCACATGCAATGACGAAGGAAAAGACGAAACGGCGGAAGTTGGCAAACGATCCACCTGGAAGAACAGTCGAAAATGTCGATTGATAGCAAATAATCCAGAGACTTTTTCTTATTTTTAATTTTAATTTTCTTCATACTTTACAAATAGTATAACGAAAATGCAGTAGAACCCAAGTATACAATAGAACCTCTCTTATGCGAATTAATTCTGCAATTCGGATAGACCACATGATGTACAAATTATTTCAATAACCATTTTTAGCAATTGCATTTGCACCTCTATAAACGTTATGCAAAATGGTATCTTAAACGATATTTTCACATTTTTATTACAAAACATTTATGCACTCAATTCGTTTAAGATGCTGAAAGATTTGTATTGAATTTAATAGGAGCTATATAGCATTGACTGTTCGAGAAAAGTTAGTATAGTGCAAGGTTTTCTTTTCTGTAGCATCACAGACTTCTCATCTGCTCAAAAGCAACTGCTCTCTTCGTACACTGCGAAAAAAAAAAGAGGACAGTTATCTCCCGTTCTACTCGCCCGATTGACGAAATTCAAATTGCATTTTGCATGTCGGGAAAGCGCGCCTTAGGATATACATATATTAACTTTATATATAGCTTTGTTCTAATCTAGATATTTTGATACAAAAAGGGGACTTTTTTTGAAATGGCATGCTAATTGTTTTTCATATTTCGATTCCACTACTTAAATTATGATTAAGTGTTCAATTTTGTAAATTTAGGTGCGAAATTTACGGATTAATTCAAAAATTTATCTTCGTGCATTTTCTTCAGTTTGCGCCAAGTATTTCGTCACCTGGTGAACTTCTTAATATTTGGCAACCTATTTTCCTTTCCTTTTTTACATTGTGTTCGAGTGAAAAAAAGGTCACATCGTTCCTACTTTCAAATAATTTTAACAAAGTGCCTAAACTACACTTGATGTTTTTTCGTTTTCAACAAATATGCCAAGTTTCAAAATGCGCCAATATATAAATTCACGTATATCTTCGAAAATTTTGAATAAAAAACTTCAAATTTTGCAGGTATGCTTAGAAATACATCTACTTTAAGAGGGTGGTAAAACTTTTATAGATTATAATTCAAAATTTTTTTCAAAAAATTTTTATGTTTTTAGTGTATTTTAATGTACTATGCATGTGTTTTAGTGTATTGGAATCACTGATATCATTTTGATACTTTCATACATTAAAGCTAATTTTGATACTAATGGCGATTTTGGTAAAAGTTTGTAATCTCGTTATTTTTTATATATTGTCAATTTTAATTGTCTCGCTGAATTTATGTACCCAGGTTATCTAATGAACATAAATATTGTTCTATTAATTTTTATTCAACATCCTAAAATCAGCAGTTTTTAATACAAAACATTTATTATAGAACGAAACAATGAAAAAAATCTAGTTTTAAGGAGTTTGAAATGATTAGTTAACGCATTCGCTCCCGCCTTCTCGATAGACAATGCTGCTCGTGGCGTTAGTCACAATTTTTGTAAGCGCCGGTTTCATTGAAATTTGAAATCTGGCAACATAACAAAAATTGTAAGAATGTTTTGTGTTTTAATATAGTTATGTTTAGAACGTTTGTATGTTGAGTAAGGAAATCGAATATGTATATAAACGCAACAAACTCCTTCGTTTAATTAATTACTATGTTGATTTTGCACTTTTGTGATTCAAAGTGTTTTCCTTAGCAGTCAGTTTAAGAAAGTCTCTGGACTTTAAGAAGGTCTTTGAAATGGTCTCTGGACCATTCAGTCTGGACTTGATCAAATAGATATTTACAATATTTGTATGATTCACTTCGGCTTCCGAGACAATGTGCAGTGCATATATAAAGGATTTAGAAACCTAACCATTATATTTTCGACTGCTCATAAACAAGTGCTTATCTGCGCTGCGTTTCATTGGCTTAACAAACATGTTTAGGCAAATAGCATCTTCAGCAACACATATGCACTCAGACATGTCCAAAGCTGCACTGATATAGGTCTTGGAATCACTGATTGGCTAAATAACCAGGTAAGAGATCGCTACACCTAAGGACAGCAGCAATGCCAGTTAATTCTAGCATGCTGTAATTCAGCATCTACGTTTAATTAATAATGCATTCGTTTATAATATATTCATTGTATCTACTATGTTCTGTATCTCTAACAAATTACTGTCATGCCTGCTTTAATTGCAAGTTCATGCCTCTGTGGCTGATCTTGCGTAATTTTAGAATATCAGTTTGTATAATCGTTGCCGCTCTATACTGCTTAGTAATTTTAGTATTAGCAGTTTTATTGTATGTATAGTTTGAATTATGCGCATTGATGTTGTACTTACATACTGTTTTTTCTATATTGTAGCTTTCATATTGCATATTTCATATAGCATTTTTATATTATGTCTGTTATATTACATTTTTCTTCTTCTTTTAAATTTGAAATATGGCCGCGCATATATATTTTCCCACAATTTCAGTATAACTTTAATATGTATGTGATGTTACGAAGGGTGTCGCAGTTAAAATGCGTGCATTGTGCTGTTGTCTATACTCGCTATTTTTCTGTTTGCTTCGATTTAAAAGCGCCACCTCTTTGTGTTTCCCTTTAAGCCGTACAGCCATATAAATGCCACTTGGCTCATTTGCTGCCCACAGCTAAAGTAAACAATTTAGCCTAATGGCAATAATAAATAATAAACATTGAGAGTCTCTGAGGTTCTTCGCAAGCAAAGTAAATTATAACCGTCAACGTAGCATAACGTGCAACCATGTGGATCAGCAACTGTGTTGGTAGAGAAATGAATTTGAATGATCTCAGAAAGATTCAATTTTATTGATACCCATTTTCCGGACGCGTAGATATAGATATTTGGCTACCTTTAGACCTGGATTTGGGATGAAATGAATTTGAATCCTGTAAATGGTAATCATCAAAGACAGAGTAAGAAAAGTAAATAAATAACTAAAACTGTAAACTGACTGCTTTTTAACATTTCAACAACTCATAAATATTTCAAATATCGTAGATGAACTCATTATGCTAAGTTTTGTGTCTGTTATGCATACAAGACAATTTGTGAATGACGTTCGTTGTACAGATTTCACGTCTGATATAAATAAGTGAAGAAAACCAATAAAGTATTGAAGAAATAAAAGCTAAAACTATTTAATGAAACATTGACGAGCTTTAGTGGGCTTCATTTTCATTTAATTTTGTATTTAATTTATTGCACTGCCTATTGTTGGCAATACATTAATTATTACTGTTAGGTAGCGACCTTTAACATATAGGTCGCAGGATAGTGAACACGAATCTGTGAGTGACTAGAGAATAACAGCCTTTTAGCATAATATTTTATCTCCATATAATTTTAATTAGCAACACTATCTAAATTTGCTGTACAACCGTACGACAGTGACACTTAAGTCAATTTAAGCGTGAAAGGCCATTATGCACTTTTGGTTTGTATTATGGAATATTCTGTATCTAAGACGCAAGAGAAACACGCCGACGTGGAAATAGAACAGGCAAATCGACAACCTAGTATTTGGCGTACATTTTGCAAAAGCTCAATCGATTTCGAGAGCAAAACGGGTCCTCCTTCATCAGGAGCAAAAAATTCTGCAAAACGAGAAAGCGACTGTCGATCATATTTATACCCTACAGGCAACCCATGTAAGCTGATAGCGCCATCTGTCGGCAGAAATAGTAACACAAAATGCAGGGTTAAGTTAGTAGAATTTTAAAGGCATTATGTAAGACTGGAATGGAGTTACAGTCATTGAGTAAACGGGATTAAATTTTATCCTGTTAGTCATGAAATGTGTATTAAATTCTTGAACCATCTCCATTTCTTGCTCAAATGCAAACATCAGAATATCATTTCCAAATTTGTAAAAATTAAATGTAGTATCAAATCTTCTGTTCACATTTCGAAAATTATTCATAAATGCAAATTGTCACTATTGCGTCACACTATAAGAAACACGCGCAAACGTTTGGCTAAAACTGAACTTTGAATTATATCACCTTCATTTAAAGATTGCCAATGCCACTTTAAATGTTTCCTCATTTGATCATAAATCTTGATCTAGGATTGAAACTGCTTGTCAACGCCATTAAACATCCTTGTTTCTAAATTCCAAAAACCTACACCCTGCCCATCTTGTGGATCTTCTTACTGTTAATACTATTCCCATTGTTAATATCTCGAAGTTGAATCTCTCAGGGGATCAAATGAATGCATTAAAATATAACTTTAACTCTTCTAAGTAAACCATTCTTCAAATCATCACCAATTCGCCACTTAATTACTTATAATGTGAATTTTAACAACAATTCATTTGTTTCGAATCTCAGCCAAAAAGAAAAGAAAGCTTTACGTGAAATTCATTGTAATCCTAATCTTATAATTTCAAAGGCTGGTAAGGGTGGACAAATTGTGGTTATGGACAAACATACATACATTAATGGGGTCACGAAACTGATAAGTGAAGGCCAATACTGTTCGATCCCTAAAGATCCCTCAACTTCTGACCTCACAAAAGTTAAAACAGATGTAAAATATTCTTATGTGCTTTCGACTCAGCTTAAGAAATCACTCATTCTACCTATTGCTAATTGTGCTAGATTTTATGCTCTCCCCAAAGTTTACAAATTTGGAATTCCTTTTCAACCTATAGTTTCCAATTTAGAACCGGCATCGTACCCTTAGGCCAAATATTTAGTTTCCGTATTTTCTCCTTTACGTTCCAACAATATTCACACCGTAAAAAATTCTTCATCGATAAACTTAAAGATATTTCTCCCTTTCCGTTTGATTTTAAATCGCTGTTTCCTAACGTTTCAGCCGAAGGAGCACTAAAATGCCTTGAAACTAGACTTCGAGAATTCCATTTCTCACATATTGAAATTGAAGAGTTAATTCCCCTCACTAAATTCTGTGTGAGGCAATGTTCCAAAATGAAGTTTCGCCAAATTGAAGGACTAGCTATGGATAATCCTCTCAGTCCTGCACTTGCTGACATTTACATGCACTATTTTGAGGTAATCACTTAAAAAACTATCTTTTCGTCTGTGGGTTTGCTACGTAGACGACACTTTCGCTCTTTTTGATGCTTATAAGGAAGACTTACCCCAGATTTTATCTGTTATAAATTTGATTGATCCAGCCATCCAGTTCACTTTTGAGACTAAATCTGATAATACAATTCCCTTCTTTGATATTCTTATAATCTGGAATCTAATTTCAGCGCAACTGTTTACCCGTAAACTCTTTTCTGTTTATTTACCTCCGCATGCTGTGTCACACGGCTAAGCAAAAAATGGCTTCTTTTTACTGTTATGCATTTCGAGCTTTCAATGTTTGATCCTCAGAATCTCTTCTTGCTAATGAACCCAATTATTTAAGATCTGTTACCCTTGACCGTGGATTTTCTCCCTGAGTTATTGATAAAACTGTTCGTAAGTTCTCATCTTGCCATCTAAGAACATATTCTGATGCTAGAAATAACATTAACAACCTTGTTGTGCTTCCATTTCATCCTTCTATCAGTTACAAAATTGTACGGATTTAAAACAAATTTAATTTTAATGTTGTTTTTTTGATTATAAATGAAATACGAGGCTCGGTTCTTAAAGATTCTATTTCTGACTTTAATTCTTGGGGAATTTATAGCATATCGTGTCAGTGTGGCTTAAGTAATATTGGCCAAACGAAAAGAGCATTAAAGTTTCGCATAAAAGAACATGAACTTTATGTCCGAAAAGTAGAAATTAACAAATCTTCAATAGCAATCATAGTTGGAAATTCAATCACAAATTTGATTTGGGTTCTGCTAAAATTATTCAGAAAGCTGGTTCTATTAGGGAATTGGATTTTCTTGAAGCTTTTCACATTCACAAAAATTTATCCTGTTTAGTCAATGACTTTAATTCCAATCCAGTCTTCCCTAATGCCTTTAAAATTCTACTAACTTAACCCTGCATTTTTTGTTACTATTTCTGTGGGCAGATGGCTCTATCTACTCCTTACATGGGTTGCCTGTAGGATATAAATATGATCGACACTCACTCTCTCGATTTGCAGAATTTTTTGCTCCTGATAAAGGGGGACCCGTTCTGCTCTCGAAATCGATTGAGATTTTGCAAAATTTATGCCGAATACAAGGTTGTCGATTTGCGTGTTCTATTTACCCTGTATCTAATTTAACAGTTGCTGAATTTGTGTTATTTTATTACCTTTTCTCAATTAAATTTATTGCATCTATTACATATTGTTCCCCTTGCAACTTACTACACCATTTACACGGTGTTCAGCTTCATCTTAACTATATCAATGACACCCATGACTATATATGACTATATATATTTTTGCCTATATATGGTCTTATCCATGACTTTCATTAAATGTGAATCAGAGATGCCTTTGTCTAAATATGTATTATAAGCCCGATTTGAATTTCAAATTTTAAAAACTTATGATTTGAGAATTTTAAACGAAAGGCAGCTCCAATTCCTTATATTTGATTGACTAAAAATACATAATCCTAGCAATGCGTATTTGTATAATTTCAATATAAAACTAAAATAACGTTTTTACTTTCTTTCACTAAGTATCATAAAATTCAGGAAGATATTGGAGTATCTGTAAAGAAATTTATTACGCTAAAGATGAGAGTGGAGTAACCTTCGCTGAAGTTCACTGTAATGTTACAGTAAAGCTGCAAATGATTAAAATTCAATTTTGACTGACATTTAAGCAACATCGAACTCTCTGCTTTGACATGCAAATAAACGGCTTTACGACTAAATCTCATTCTCTTGAGCTTAAGAAGTCTTCTATTTTTAAAGTTCTCTTTCACGTTTTTTAGCCAAGTAATGTGTAAATAAAAAGTGTTTTGATAAACTTAACAGAAGCAGCAGCTACATTCACAAAATAAAATATTACTTATATTTATTCGTATGTTTATGCATTATAACAATAGTTAATTCCAAAATTTTTTTCTGTTCGCTAAACGGTCAAATATTCTTTTAGATGCAATCTTTGTATTTAGATTTATTTAATCCTTGCCAATTGCAACAACGAGCAGTTACTTCAGTATTATCATAAACATGAATTTAAGATTTCATTTTAACTTCGAATAATTTTAAAGGAACTTAAAAATATTTGTGAAAGTTAAACAGGCTCATATAGTATAAAAAATTCGAGATTAAAATTTTACATGTTACATTTAAACTTCTTTATTAATCTTTTCACTGAAAGTGTGATGCTTACACAGTGATAATGTGAAATCAGATGCTGTGTACACAGCTCACCATACCAATATCATTTCTTTTTATGACTGTTTAACATACCAAAATTCATTTATGAAAATATTTTAAGTGAATAAATCAGAAAGTCTAACAGAGAAATTAAATTTAAAGTAATTTTCTTTTCACATTCAGCACTTACTCACAAATTTACTTATAAATTATAGAGTGATATTTCTATGTTATTGCATGACTTTCAGAAAACATGCTTAATGATCACCATTTATTATTTTTCCAAAGTACATTTTTGTTTTCATTAGGTGACATTCTAGAATTCTCTGCTCTGTAAATCTAATATAAAGTTTTTTAGCCTTAGGCCGGAATTCCTGTTATGCTTTCATCTCTGAAATTACTACAAATTATATGTAAGTTTTTAATAACTCTTTTATTTAAAATTTGAACGTAACTACTGCGACACTTGTACGTACAAATTGAACTTCATTTTTGTGGATATTAAAAAATAGAAAAAATTAAAAGGATCTTTAGTCAGAGATTGCAATATGACTGGACTGAATAAGTGTTGTCTCAAAGTTGCTCGCGATTTAATGTCGGCCTGCAAAATGGCTAATGCCGGAGACAGAGCGAACAGAGGTTAGCGAAAGAAAGTACAACTTTCCTGCCTCGCTGCCAAATCTATATCTCTGACCCTTTCAAGAACTCCACTTTAATTACGAATACTTATTTTCCTCCTTCTGAGGGCTAACGAAAGGGAGTAATGAAAATATAGCTCCAACACACAATAAAATGGTTTAATTAACATAAACCGTACAATAGAATCTGGATAAAGAATTTCAAGAGTAGTTTAGGTAGTATTTACAAGGAATTTTTTTGGCTACAAATGTTAATTAGCCCGTTTCTAAATTATACTTCTAAACACAGTCTATCGTTTCTTTAGAAAATTAAAATGTAGAGGATTTCAATGACTAATTTTATGTAATCATCAAACACTCATTTTCTTTCAAAATTTTAAAAATATGCATCTTCCATAGTCCAAAAGAGTTTTGCATTTCGCACAATGCAATTATTGCAGGAATTAAGATTTGTCTTTATATACATAAATGCAGACTGTGTTCAGCTAATGATGATAACTTTTAAATCTCAGTTGAAATTTTTTACATCCACTTTCATTTGCAATAAGGGGGAGGATATCTTAAGCACTGGTTCTTAACTAAAGTAAAATATTAATTACTACTCATGAAGAGTACGCTCATTAGTAAATATTTTTCTAAAGTATTCTTTAAACGATTATCAGTTTTTTTTCTTTTTATTCACTTCTGCGGCTACCACATGTTTAAATATCATTAAAGGAATATTGAGTTCTATTTTTAGATTGGAAACGTCGACCCAATAGGTTTTTTTAATACAATAGTGTATCCAGTTCAAATTAAAACAATTAAAATCGTTGCAATTGTGAAATCGCCTTAATGAATTTCATGCATTAATTTCCTGTCATATGAAGTAATTAATAAATGGAGTTATTGAACTTCAGTCGAAGTACATATTAATTTATGTTTGTAAGTATTTTTATTTAAGTAATGTGACTTGATGATTTATATATGTAAAAACTTATAATAGAGAAAACGCTTAGATGCATTGTGTTGAGATGAGGATTTCGGCCTTTAATTTTGTAACCACTGTTAGCAGAAATACACTTCCAGTTAAAAGAATATTTAAAATATCGCAGTATTTTCATGCTTAGGCATCTTTAAAAAAACAATTTTGTAATAATTGAGGTACACAATCCTTAATATTGTTCTATGGTCCATATACACTAGTGTGCAAAACTTAAGCAACAGCAGGGTTTTTTGCCGTAACTCCACGAGAAATCAACTGAGAGAGATGAAATGCAGAAATGAATGAGAGTATTATATACGTAAAGGATGACGAAAGCATCGCAGTGGAAAAAGGAATAGAATGCCTACGGTATGGAATCAAACAAAAACAAGCTTTATTGATTCGCATAGTATCGTGACTAATGATTGTCTATCAAGAGGAAGAACAACAAGCAGATATTCCTTAATATGGGATATGCCCTCCCCTCACTGCAATGGTTGCTTTGCACCATCTCCGCATACTCAGAACCAGCTGGTGCAACATTTCTTGCGGTAGGAGTGCCCATTCCTCAATCAGAATCTGTTTCATTTGTTGGATGTACTCCGGAGGATGTCAGCCTGTCTCCTTAAAACATCCCACACATATTTGATGGGATTTAAATCTGGGGAGTACGCTGGCCAATCCATTCGAGTGATAGCTTCACTTTCCAGTAGCTCCTTAACAGCAAGAGTCCGATGTGGCCGTGCATTGTCATCCATAAAAATTAGGTCTGGACTAATAGCACCTCGGAACAGATGCGCATTCACTTTCCAGTAGCTCCTCAACAGCAAGAGTCCGGTGTGGCCGTGCATTGTCATCCATAAAAATTTAAGTCTGGGCCAATGGCACCTTGGAACACACGACACATGGGGAAGGAGTACCTCCTCACAACAGCGATCTCCGGTTACAGACCCTCTGCCGAAAACGTGGAGCTCAGTTCACCCGTTCAGCATAATGCCTCCCAAGACAAGAACTCCAGGACCACCGTTACGGCGTCTTTCCTTGATGTTACGGGAATAAAACGAGTCCCGACCTCTCTCCAAATCAAAACGCGTTGAGAATCGCTTCTGGTACTGAACCGACTCTCATTCGAAAAGTGGACACTACTCCATTGATCAGCAGTCCAGTTTTTGTGCTTTCTGCACCACTGTAAACGGTGTCGTCGGTGGCCAACTTTCAACGGGAGGCAGCGTTCAGGACGGAGGGCGAATAGGCTCCCTTTGTGAAGCCGTCTGGCCACAGTAAACTGCGACACTTGTCGTCCCGTTGCTGTACAGATTTGCTAAGCAATGGCGCTTGCTGACTGCTGTCGGCCTCTTTTTACCTGCAGAACGATATATCGGTCATCCGCTGTAGATGTCGTCATCGGGCGGCCACCACCAACCTTTCTAACAGCTGTACCTGTGGTTTGGAACGCTTTTCAAGCGCGCGAAACGACACTTTTGTTGATTCCGAAATGTGCAGCTACACCGGTGACAGTACGCCCCTCCTCCAGCTTTTCGATGATTCTTCCATGTGTGAAGTCGTTGGGGGGATTTCTTCTAACCATATTTCACGAACTGACTCACTGGCACTTGCAGCGAATATGTTGCATTGCGTTTCTGTCCTTTTATTCTACTGTTGAGCTGCGTCGCCTCTGATGTTTCGATCCTGGTATTTGCATACGCATGACGTTTCTACTGACTTACGTGTTCATTGTACTGATCTCCAGACCTCCTTTTCTGTAATTTCATGGCTATCTGCTAAATTTTTACATTGTTGCTTAAGTTTTGGACACCAGTGTAGTTCCATTGAAAAAAATTGTATGTGCATCGCAAACAATAAGACAGAAATCATTCAACACATGTAATTTCCAAATTTAGGATTTTTGACACTTTTGTGGCATGTCTTAGTGAGTCAGTTAAAACTAAATCGATTTCTTTCCATTTTTGTCATAGGGTTTTTGTTTCAGGATTCACTAGAACATGTGATTTTTGTTGTGTAGCAAATTTTCACGTAACACTTAATTATTTAAGTTTGACTTAAGATTAATTTTCATTATTCTAAATTTATGTTACACATTATTTTATTTAATATCTTGTATTTATATTTGCTTTGGTTTAATTTTAATTAGTGGTTTTGGTACTTTAAGATTTGTACGTCTCTTCCACTGGTTACTCGTAAACGCGTTGAAACAGACAATGGAATTAGGTGCTTTCGTAGGTAATAAACTTGATTTAAAATTACTTAACTTAGGTTGATTCTCATTTAACTTATATCATTGGATGCAGAAAAATTAGCCTTTTAATTTAAGAGTACTTTCAAGTCTCTAGCTTAAACAGTTTTTAAGTTACAGTTAATTATTCAACGAATTTTTGCACTTCGAGTATTTTTTTTGGTTGAGGGGGAAAGGATTGAAAAGCGTCACTTTTGCAGTTGATTTCCAAGCCTTTGCTTAGGAATTTTTGTCCGTTGCCTAGGTTTGCTGGTTTTCCCACGCCTACGTCGAATTCTTGGTTCTTCTTTTGGCGGGCTTGGCGAGATTCGGAATTTTGTTCCAGTTCAACTCCTCGATTTTTGGACGATATTAGCAGGGGTTTGTGTGAGGGGTAGAGTTTCAGTTTATTCACCCTTTTGGCGAGTTTTGGCGATATCTAGTGTCCGGACCTGACAAAAAGCGGGTGCAGGTGGGATTGCGAAGCTGTTGGGACGTTTTCGTTTTTGCATTCGGCTGACAAGAAGATAACTTTCTCGGGCGCCTTGGGCATCTTGTTGCTGCAACAGAAAGGATGAATTTGTTTTTTTAACGGGGGGCTTATGGCTCCTGTCACGTCTTACTCCATGGCTTCGGAAATAGTCCTTCAAAAATGTAAATGAAATAATTCTGCAATAGAAAAGGAAATGAAAGAAAATTATATTTCCATGCTTCAACTACCACAGAAATAATGTCCTTCAAAATGGAAAGTAAATATTTCTTCGTCAATTCTACCATCTGATGAAGACTCAGTCCGCTTCTTCAATTTATAAGAACAGAAAAAATCAATAGCCAAGCAACCTGTGTTCCGACCTGAGTTTCCTGATGGCTCTGAAGTTCGTAATACAGAAGGCTGGATGAAACTTCCAAGTTCCTGCGTACTGGGTATTCTTCGAATGTTCGGTGTCCGCCAAGCTGCCGTCGAACCCCCAAATCTCCAGGTTCACATCTTCCGTCAGTTAAGAAGTTTTTCTTTTTGAACTTTAATGTTAACTTAAATTCTTAAAGATTTTTTTTTCATCCAAAATTCTCTGGTTTAATTATTTCTTGAATTTTTTTAAAGATTCTATTATTATCAGAATTTAACTTTTATTTAAATGTTTGCTGTAAAGAATTTTGAAAGGTAGAAAATTTAAATCTTTAATATTTTTGAAGATTTGCTGATTTAACTGAGATCTGAAGAAATTTGTGAGCAGTCTTAAATTGCTCTAGTTAAAGGTATAATTTTTTTTTTCCTCTTATGGTGCAATACTATAGGTACTTAACTCTGTACTTCATTATTTGAATTTTCTCTTGTTCTGGGATAAATAAGGTGTAAGAACCTTACAACTGTAAAATGAAATAGAAAATTTTAATTTGTATCTTAACTCATAAAAACAGTTATTACTTAAACAATAGTATTTGAATTGAAGTGGTTATTGTCTAAGATTGCAGTATTTGTGGAAAATATATAAATGTTTAGCTATTTGTTTTCTAAATTAAATAAGGTAGTTCCCGGGGACTAATATAAATTTATGATAGTAAATTTGTTTGATATCAGTGTTTTAAGGAAAGAAATAAACTAAGTTAGTATTATTGATTTTATGTGTTTACTTGAATTTCTGATTACACAACATAGTTTCACCAGTAGCAAGGCTCTTCGGGTTGTTGAAACGAAATTTAAAAAGGTACAAACACAACGCAATTCTTATTTGTTTAAACTACTAGTATTTTACAGCTTAGTATTTAACATTTTCAAGAATTCGGAATTTTAATACATATCATACGGCATAGTAATGTCAAGAGAATTATCGCACAAGTTCTTTATAAATTTACGAATCTTACAAATAGTTATTAATATTATAATGCTATTTTATTAATTTGGAGTCACAATAAAATAAAGTTACAAAGTAATTCTATTTTAATTCTTGCACATGATGTTAATATTAAGCGTTAGCAATGAGATAGTGTGTTCTCAATGCGCAAGAATGATAGTGTGTTCTTGTATTCTGTAAATCCAGTAACTTTAGAAACCTTTTTGCACACTGATATTTATGTTTCAGTTATACTTTAATCTTCAATTTGTATACAATGTCTGAATACAATATCCAACAAGTTTTTGTCACATGAAGGTCAAACCTTAGTGCTTTAGCTTTATGACTGTCCATAAACACATATTAGATATAGTTATGGAGTCGCAAGCAGCGTGAAGTGTTAGCTTTCGTGCTGTTGACAAATATGATTTTTCAAAACTTAAAATTACTTTTATAAATATTTTACTTATTTAAAGCAACTTTATAATTGGAAATATACGTCTACGACTAAGCTTGAGAAAACTTTGAATAAAGCCTTTTGTGAGTAGTATGTGCGATATATCACTTGGGTGCGTAGCATATCTAAATATGCGCACATCAATACATCCATAAAGGAAATGCGGATTTAAAGATTTGTACTTTTATATGTATTTCGCCGCCCAGAGGACCATATAAATATATATTATATGCAATATAATGCAGGACCATATAAATGGTCCTGCATTATATTGTTACGAATTTTGTACATATATAAATGATTTTAGTGCAAATTATATGTGAAATTCTTGTATTTTTTTGTATAATAACATGAAAATCTAAGAGAAGGACAATCTGCCGGGGAAATAAGAATACAGAGGCAAGTGTATTTAACATTGAGTAAATGGCTACCTCGCTAATTTAAAGAGATATCGCCAAGCTAGCAATGGTTTTAACGACTGTCGTTATCGCCAAGTTCGGCGAAAATCGTCAAAAATTCGCCAAAATTCGCCAAACAAAATTTTAAATTCGCCAAAAGTCGCCAAACGATGAGAATATGTCGCCAAACGGCGACATTTAGGTCTTGTGCCTGTATCAGCGTATTGTAATTGCATAACTGTAAGTGATAAGTGATAAGTGACGGTGAACGTGGGCACTGTCCCTTTGCCGTAAAGATTAATCAGTACAGCACCACGTCCACCCTTATCTAAGGTTGGCCAGAGAAGAGCCCCACTAGAGCTATACGTCCACATGTATTCTACAC
This sequence comes from Stegodyphus mimosarum, assembly GCA_000611955.2. NCBI lineage: Eukaryota > Metazoa > Arthropoda > Arachnida > Araneae > Eresidae > Stegodyphus > Stegodyphus mimosarum. The sequence continues at coordinate 64,974 of KK113075.1, read as the reverse complement.
CTGTACTTGGCAGTGTCCCCTGGCCGTTCAGCACGTCCGATGCGACGCCTCGGATATACAGTACATGTACACACACGTGGCGTACCCGGCATGCCTGACCCACTGTTGGCATTGTTTGCCCGTTCAGCGCCACATTTGCATAATCTGAGGAGACACTTCTCTGAAGCCATACAGGCCCTGCACCAACTATTCGACTGCACAAAGGTCAGTGCCGTGTCTGGCAAGTAAATTCATGATTTTAATGATTTGTCGACACAGGTGCTTCTGCTTAATCAGAAATTTACAGAACACCTGCGTATTGACAGTTGGAATCCGTATGTGCAGTTCGCTGGTAAGTGGGCAGGTTGTGACATAACACTCCGGAGTGCCCAGTTGGCCACAACTGCACTGATCTGTGTCAGTCGTGCCATGCCTGGCAAAGTACTCCGGGAAAGGCCCATGGCCCGTGATATAGCGCACCAAGTGCGTATTAGAATATAGCCGGGCAGGGTTTACGTACATTAGATGGTAGTGTGTACGCATTGCATAACTGTAATTTATTTTATATGTAACTGCAACCTGATGCAACATTTGCCTTCCAGTAATTTCGAAGAAAAGAAAGTAATAGAAATATCTCGCGGCCAATAAGAACTATGTAAGAGCGGATATAGCATCAATTCCTCAGATGTTGTTGCGAGTAGGTAGCTCAGCGCGAGTATGTAGTATAGATATATCCCCGGGTTAGCTTACTCTTTGGATGTGCTTTGCATTGCGTTGTGTGTAATGTTCTTAGTAGTTTGAAGTGTAACTGATTATACTTGATGTACTATAGATTGTAATCTGTGATTCTGTGAAAACCCGCACTAGTAGTATTTCTGTGAAAAGTTTCAGACCTCTCAAGTGTTTCAATTGACAAAATAAATTTTAAATCAATTTTATCAACCTATGATTAGGAGCTGTACCAACCCGCACGCACCCAACAATCACAGAATTAGATGGATTTTTGATGTACTTATTTTATTAATGAATAAGTGGGAGACTGTTGGAAATATTGTTTTTTATTTTAAAAAGAAATAATTTATATAAAAAGTATTATATTTGCAAACGAAACTTCTACACGTGAGAAAGGAGTTTTAAATTTTCGATTTTAATCATAGTGCTGTTAATTTATCAATTTTCCTTTATCAAACGTAGAGCTCTTGAATGAAAATTTTGTAAAAACATTTCCTCATGTTTTATTGAAACTTATCTTTTCTACTAACAAATGCTTATCCAATTTTAGATACTAAATATGGGTCAATACATTTTATATACTATATTTTATAAAATATATGCTCTAATATATATTAATGCGTTAAATCTGCTAGAACTGATCTAAGTATTTATTTTATAAATACGCCGAGCTTTAAATCATTTTGTATTCGAATAGGAACACCGTATAAAGAAATTAACTTGTAATATTTAAATTAAATTGTTTACATTAAGAAATTTTTCTCTTTAATTTAGATTCTAAGAACGAAATTTCAATTAATAAATCTACTTTGCGAAATAGGAAATGTTTGAACAAGAAAAGTCATTACTTAATGCTCCACGTGTTTAAGTTACGTTTTGAAGCTATTGAATTTGTGTTTTTACTTTAAAGCATCAAGCATTTTATTTTAGCTAAATCAGATTGAAATAAAGTTTGTTCTGCTTTCCTATTAATAACAAATGTATAACACTAAATGTGTTATTTTCTTTTTTACAGAAAAGGGATGTAATAAATTTTTTATTCATTTTTGAGTTATTGAAGAAGGTAATATCACTTATAGTTATAATATTAATAACGGTTACATCATATAAAAACAATGACAATTTATATTAACTTCGCAACTTTTTACTCGATATTTAACGATTTTCTCTTCTTTGTTTTTGGTAAATATAGCTCTGTTACGCCCGAATTCTGGATAGGTACAAAATAGATTCTTTTCAAAATACACTACTTTTTTTAAATGAAATCAAGATTAGAAACAATGACTATTTCCATGCCACTTAGTAAATAATTTATCCTTGTATAGGATCATTTCTTACATATATACGTCAGAAGAATATATGTAAATCAAAATTATGCTTTAAATTAGCTATAGTGTCTTAATCTTAATTTGGGTACTTCCCCTTTCTATTCTTAAAATTGTGACTGTTAGTAATAACTTTCTCTAGTCTAGATCATTTCTTTATTAGTCTATATCATATGGCTTCTACAGAATACTGTGACCAAAACAACTTACATAAGACTTCAGCCAATAATAATTTCAGACGTTTATTAATTAACCAATCAAAATGGTATTGTATATTCAGTCACTCTGAATTAAGATTTTGTCTTGAACACATCGCACTTTGCTTCTGCACCTCGCCCGCAAAATGCTTAACTAAAAGAAAAGAAATATTATTTAAATATGATGCGACTGCTTCTTCTAAGATTTGTTACGTCTGCATTATGCTTCAGGATTCAGTATCTCATATGTGTGGCATTTCGAAAATCATCACATACAGAATCACAATCTACGGTTGATAATTACTTACTGTTCTAAATAAATAACGGAGAACTGTTCTAAATAAATTTATTTATTTAGAACAGTTTCAAATTTATTTATTTAAAATATAAAAATTTATATTCAGGTGTTTTGTTATTTCACTATTTTTCCCAGGTCAACAACTTCACTAAAGTAATTATTCTACTTCGACTAAAGTAATTATTCTGATAAGCTTTTAGTTAATTCTCTCTTTTATGTTTGTAGCTATGGGCGGAAGTTTCTCATCGATTTTTAATCTATTTCCTGATAAGCAATCGATGCCTGATTTCGTGCAAATGCTGTTTATGCGGTGCGGTGATTTAGATTTTTTTAATTTAATTTTTAAATGACTTTTCACGTACGAGGGTTGGAACTTTAATAGTGGCTACACAGCTGAAAACACGCTACGCAACAAAACCAAAGAATATCGCGTATACCACACGTGAACTAGATACCTACTTTACATCTCCGCAAAAAGACTCGTCCTGCCTACGTCATGCGCATGCGGAGTGACGCGAAGAACGGATCCTTGTATTAGCTCGCGGTCTAAAGTAAGTGTTGTCAGGATGTTTTCAAAACAAGAACAACGATGTTGGATAAAAATTGAATGTGCCAGAGGTCGTACAACACGACAGTGTCATCAAGGGCTTCAAGAAGCTTGCGGGAAATCTGCATTGCTTTACAGAACCGTAGCAAGATGGGTGAAAGCATTCAATGAAGGACGCCAAAACGTGGCAGACATGCTGCGGCCAGGTCGTCCGAGTGTCAGACCTGCAAGCTGTTGCCGGCCACACTTTCTGCAAAACGCCCCTCTCATTTTGCATGACAATGCTCGGCCGCACGCAGCGCAAGCTGTGACTGATTTGTTCAAGCGATGGGGCTGGGAAGTGCTTTACCATCCACCATACTCCCCAAATCTAAGCCCTTGTGACTATGACTTAATTCCTAAGATGAAGGAACCACTTCGTGGCACTCGCTTCCAAACTGTTCCTAAGATTCTTGCGGCAGTAGACCGATCCATGCAAACTATCAACAAATCAGGCGCTGCTACAGATATTCTGCGACTTCCACATCGTTGGAAACGGGTTGTATACAATGCTGGCGACTATATTGAAGGACTGTAAAACATGGTGACATGAATCACTTTTGTATTCCTTGTAAATAAATAGTTGCCACTATTAAAGTTCCAACCCTCGTATATGTCCTTTAACAAACAAAGTTTTCGAATTAGTGTTTGCATCTTTAGGTAGAGCGTTCAAAATATTTTAAATTAAATTTCTAGCAAATTTTTAATGTCATTTTCGATTTTTTTCATCTATCTGATTTACAAATTTTGAGCACCTAAAAATGTGTTATTTCAATTCTTACAGCTTTTAATACAAACTTATCACCTCTTTTGAAAACAAAGGGTAATTGCATGATTTTCTACATTTTCATAAAAATTACGCCACAATTTCACACAGAAACGCTTTTTTTTCCAGCATACATGGGAAACGTAGTTTCAAAGTTACGAAAATACTGCATCATATTGAAATGTACTCCGCCATTGTCAATTTTAAACTTATAGACGTTTCTCTCAGCTCTCCAGTTTGAGAGCTGAATGTGTTAATTTTAAAGGTACGTATATTCTTTTATGGTACTTAGAATTTTGACATTTAAAAAGTATTATAACCATTTGAAATTTTATAAATTTGTGAAAGAAACTCCTCCGGAAGATGCTAAAATTATTGATCTAAAGAATCTGATCGAGAGATGCATTCGAAACTGATCTTGAATTGATAAGCATATAATACATTCTACGGATGGCAATACAGTGCAGTAAATTGATTTCTTTAAAATACGATTTCGAATATTTTAAATGTAATTTTGAAACGATACTTAAATTTATTTAAGAATTCTGCTTTTAGCACCATTCTATGAGATTTCAAAGTAATTTCTGATTTTTTTTTTGACAAAAAACTGTTTGATTTCCATCATTTGGCGTAAGCGATTGATGAAAATAACATTGATTGCTTCTTTTTAATTTTTTTTCAATTTAGTAAGTTTATTTGAAAACTGAAAATTGAGAAATATAAATAAAAGTTTTATAAATAAACTTTTGTTTAGAACACAAAAAAATAATTAATGAAATAAAAATAATAAAAATAATCTGTAGTATAATTTAATACGAAAAAGAGATAATATATTTTTTCACAAAATTCATCTGAAATTTTATATTATAAGTAATAAAACTCTTGAGTGCCTTGATTAATGCGTAACATTAATCATCTATACATTTTATAATACTATTCGATTATTAGGATTTGGTTTTAATATAATTTATTTTTAATTTTTTTTTCAATTTAGTAAGTTTATTTGAAAACTGAAAATTGAGAAATATAAATAAAAGTTTTATAAATAAACTTTTGTTTAGAACACAAAAAAATAATTAATGAAATAAAAATAATAAAAATAATCTGTAGTATAATTTAATACGGAAAAGAGATAATATATTTTTTCACAAAATTCATCTGAAATTTTATATTATAAGTAATAAAAGCTCTTGAGTGCCTTGATTAATGCGTAACATTAATTATCTATACATTTTATAATACTATTCGATTATTAGGATTTGGTTTTAATATAATTTATTTTAAATTTTTTTTCAATTTAGTAAGTTTATTTGAAAACTGAAAATTGAGAAATATAAATAAAAGTTTTATAAATAAACTTTTGTTTAGAACACAAAAAAATAATTAATGAAATAAAAATAATAAAAATAATCTGTAGTATATGCAATGCATAAAGTATAAAAACATACATAAAGTCTAAAATTTAGCACTGTAAAGCGTCTTTTGGATCTGAGAACATCTGTTCTACCCAGCATGAAGAAAAGCACTGTAAGAGAAATATGTTCCCTAAGCAATTGTTACATTGGATAAAATTGTGAGGTTTCCATTGAATCAAGTAAGAAACTATTCGGAAACATCTTAGATATGAAAATACAGCTCACGAGAATCATTCTTTCTTCTTACCTCTAGGGAGAAGACATATTATATTAGACAAGCGCGGGACAAGTTGGTACAAGGAACAACCTTTGATCGGAAGCATCTCATCATAATCCTCTTTTCGGAAATACGTTCATAAAGATTCTCTTGCCCCAGGCAGTAAGCCTCAAGAGACGTGCGGCACGTACAAGGTGCACAAATATTTTGCTTTGGAATAGGAATTATGAAACTAGCAAAAGCAGACTTTACTCGATTTTGAAAGCAAGTTTTCAAAGCTGATGAACTTGTTATTCAGACCTTTGCTATGTATAAAAATGTCATAAATAAGCTTTTTTTCTTCAAGAAAGCTTAATAAGTTCAAATAGTTCAAATAAATATGCTTAATAATTTTTCTCTTATTAGTTATTTGTTTATAAAAATTAATGAAATGAATTTTGAATAAATACTGCATTCCTAATCAAGACAGAAACAAGGCAGTGTGAAACGGAAATTTAGAAAGAAATGGAAACTTAGTTAAACGTAGATTTTTTTAAAAACTGTTCTCGATTTCGAGAACTATCAGTCATGTCTCTCTTCAACACAAAGGAAGTATTTTTGCGACAGAATATCAGTTAGTGACACTGGCTGCCAAACCGAAGGGCCTGGGTTCGAATCCCGGAGAAGAGAAGTATGATTGTAAGCATAAGCGTTTGTGCAAAAATGAGACAGCCATAATTCCCCGCTAACTGATTGTCCGCTCGAATAGCTGGAAGAAGGGAAGAGGGGTGGGAAATTCTTAGAACGCTCTCTTGGGTTTTCTCTCTCGGAATTCCAGATGGAGGTGAAAGCTTAACAGGTAACTAAATACAGCGATATCTCATTCACTTGAGGTATTACAGAAGTATAAAATTATCTTCTACGTGTACCTGGTGAAGCAACAGCCTCCCAGATGGTATAGTTGTTAGTGACGCTAACTAGCGTACCGAAGAGTCGGTTTCGAATCAAGGAAAATGCATGGATTGGTATAAGCAGATAGCGTCTGTGTGGCAAGGGGACACTTAAAATTACATGACGAAATGCTCTTGGCAGGTTGGTGGAGGAGGAAGAGGAGGATACCCTTAGACCCCCGAGTTGTTTTCCTTCATTTGGGTGAAGCTTACCAGTTACCACTGCCCGAATATACCTAATATAACTCCAAGAACGCCCAAGTCTCAACCTTGAAACCTCTCAACCTGCTGAAGCAATTGTTCCTTCTTAATATATTAAATTTTGGCAGTTTCAAAATTTCTCACGATCGATACATACCTTAATTGGTCGTGGCATTTCACAAAACCACTCCTTATCAGACTACAATTCGCATTAATTTTAAATGTTTCTCTTTTGTTGGAAGAGTTTTCATATCCAGCTACTGCACGCTATGTGTTGGAGAATATCCTGTCAGCTGTCTGGTTGACATAACCTCGGAGATTAACATAAAATATTTTTGATAGTTATATTCCCTCATAGTAAAATACCACTGTGAAATTCACACCCAATAATAAATCCTTTTCCATCAATTCGAGTCTAACATGTAATAAAAAACAACCAGATACATCTGCTTGCGTTTACTCACACGTTATTAAAAATGTATGAAGAACATCTGCATCAGTAAAATGACGTGTTTAATGTGTTAAAGCGGTCGATAACATAACCCTATATCTCGATTTTCCGTTATTTGTATCATTATATTCGCAATAGAGTTTAAATCTTCATTAGATGCGAAATGTAAACTCAAAACCTAATTTTAAATATATAATACAATGCTATAACTTGTAGCTTCTGTTCATATGTTAGCTATGAAATATGAGTGCTTACTATAGCATGTACAGAACTCTATTGCTCCGTTTTTATAAGTAAGTAATAAATTACTTGTACATGATTTGCTATTGCAATTATTCAGCGCCTCACCTCTTACTCTAGTTTTCAAGTTTTCTCATGAAAGATAATAAAATGCTCTTCAAATGAAATTTCTCCTCTTCATCTGTTTGTAAAATAAAAGCTGTAATATTTGATAGGTTTTGCAAAATTATGATATATAAATAATTAAATATGAATAATGTTTTTTAAATTACATTCCAGGTTTATTTTTTTAGCTTCAGTTAATTATATATTTGTATATATATATATACATAGAGAGAGAGAGATTTATTTATTTTTATTGATTTGCTTATCATCTATATTAGATGAATGTCTAGTAGGGTTATAATTGTTAGTAAACCCACTTACGAAGAGATCGTTCTAGTTGACGCACTTCTTTGAAATTTATTATGCGCTTTATTTGGACTATAGAAGAATGAAATTTTCACTGAAAAATAATAGTTCAAATTTTAAACATCAGGTGCCACTTTGGATTCTATGTATAAACTGTGTTACGCAAAGTTTAGGAAGACTTTAAAATACAAGTTATCGATGCCGTAATATCTTCAAGTCGTTAAAGACGAAAAGTCATGTTTTAGAACAGTTTGAAAAAGACTATTACTAAATTTGAATAAAACAGACAGACAGATATTCTGCCATGTAAAAGATGAGCACAAAGAATTTTGATTAAACTGGAGGGAATGCTACTGCGATGGTTGGCAAAGGGTTTTGTTATTTAAGTTCTTCTTTAGTTGCACGAATGGTTCCTCGTGATTTGTCTATCATTTGGTCTACGGTACGAGTATTTATTTTTAAGATCCATTTTAAACTGGTACAAGATTTAGATAGAGCAAAAGCTTCAAGCTTAAAATCGACATCAACACATTCATTGTACACTATCCAGACTTTGATGAGAACAACCTTTGGCACTGTATAGCTTTGCATTATTTACTTCCAGTTTGCCCTTCATGTTCTTTTTGCGTTACTCTTTCAGATGGAATGAACAATTATTTTTTTAATTGTAGTTTTCTTGTTTTCGTGATCCATGTAACATAAATACTAAGTTTCAAAGAAATTAGTTCAACTAAAATAGACTGTACATAAGTCTGAGTGGGGTCATTTTTTTTAATTCCTGCAACCAAGCAGATGAATGTAAGAATACAATTCAATAAAAGAAGTATGTTTTTGATTTATTTTTCTGATTGTTTAAATAAGCTTAGCACATTGCCAGTGCTTTAAAAGGAGTGAGGTTTGAAGTCTTTCTCTACTGTAAACTGTGACTAAGTCAAACTTTTGAAGGACGTAAAGCGATTTACAGCTATATCTGAAAGTAGAACAGATACTTAAAAATGGTGTAAAAGACCTTTTATAATAATCTAAAGTAGATGAATAGAAGATACACCTGGTGTTTACGAATATTTCAGTATTTATAGTGATAATTTAAAGTAGAAATTAAAATGTCAAACTAAGTTTAACTAACTAATAGCCCAAAGCTACATAGGGCAATTCATCGGGAAATTGGCTCGGACTCCACCAGCCTGAATTTTAGTATCGACAAGAATTATGCAAAGTCGAAGACAAGAAGTCTCATGTAAAAGTAGCGAACCTAATAACGTGGCCTTCAAGAGGCAGAACAGGCTCTGTCTAACTATCTCAAACCTCACTTATAAACATATGAACTAATAATTTGCATTCTGACGAGAAAACGTAAGGAGAGAAACGACAGTAAAATTTCCAAACATAAAATAAATGATTAAACAAATTAAATAAACCTCACAAAGGTTTTAAAATTTTAAGCAATGTAAATTAAAATTTGAGAAAATTGCTAGAAATTTCATTAAGAAAGTTTAAACTGAATAATCTTGCGAAAGAAGTGATTTTAACTCGTGTTATTGGTAGAGAAGAAATGAGTATCTTCGAAATTTAAAGTGTGCAGGTTTTAAAATAAGAGTTAAATTCTGGAAACTAGCTCATGAAATTAAAGATTTCTAACTGTTAAAAGTAGAAAAGGGTAAAACACCTACACAATTTTCAGAATACTTGATAAATGCAAATGATGAAGTGATAAAATGAATAATGATGTGAAAAATTGATGAGCATAAATGATAAAAGAATCCAAAGGGATGATTTAAAGTAATTGATTTAAAGAATCCAGAGAAAATTTAGAAATAAATACCAATTTAAACAAAGTATTTCGGTAAAGCAAAGAAAATACTTTCATGACATATTCTGCCACAAATCCTTCTACTCGTATGAATTTTACACCGTGTTCCTATTTGGCGTATCAGAGATATGTCACAGTTGTGCATAAGATTTCGTAAGGTATTTCTTCAAGCCCTTGAGGTTTTCATAAATACATCGCATATATGAGACAATGCTGTTCAATTTTTTTATGATATTCAAGGAATGCAAAGAAAAGTTTCAAAAAATATTGCAGCATCAAAAGAAAAGGGAATTTAATTCTTTTTTCCTGTACGGCTCTTGACGTTTTGATTTCTTTTGCAAGGATGGAATAGAAGTTGAATTATTCATGGACAATGAAGGTATTCGGAAATCGAAAGAAGGAAGGTTTCTGAACGTCTTCCTGACAGCAAATATTTCAAGGATATATATTTTAGAATGTTTTAAACGAAATTTTTAAAGGTAAATTTATCACTTTCTTGTTATTTGCATATATATTGTCATGTTATTTATCAGAAAAATCAAACTAGAATTTGAGCGAAGATTCATATTTGAAGTATTGTCTATCTAAGCGTATCTCTGCCGATCTCTGCAATCATAGAGTAAACAAGAAAAATCATAAATGGATTTTAAACGTAAAAATTTAGCACTGTCGCTGTTAAGGCTACATATTAAAATCCAGTTATTGTTTTTTAATTTCGATTATCACCTAGTAATTGTAAACAAAAATTGTTGCAAAACGAATCGTATTAAAAGTCGTTAGAAAACTGAGACAAAACTGGAAAAAACATTCTCAATAGAAGTTTTAAATTATAATGTATTAAAAACACAAAGTAGTATATATATATATTACAGCATTATGTATATATTTATATATATATATATGTAATAAAAACAAATTTAGAAGTGCTGATGTAAGAAGACCGAGACGCAGAAACACAGAAATACTGATGGCGAAGCACGTAGATATCCTATTGAAGAGGAAGTAATCTGTTCGCGTAGAATGCTAAAATGTTAAATTCGTAATGACTAAGAAACTTAGCAGTCGAGGCGGATTAAATTCCACATTTATTTAAACTGACATTTGTGGCTGCAATTCATTTGTCACTTCAATCGTGCCTATTCAAGAACATTTACAATTTCGATACTGTTGCGATAGGAAGACAGCACAGCAAAATAGCGCCATTACAAGAAGATGAGCAGAAGCCAAAGTGTGCAATTATCCAGTATGGAGGCTGACCGATAGAAGGTATTGTTTAGATTAGAAAGTTTCAATTCTTGTAATTTTGAGTTTAGTCTCCGAATCACCTACGTCATCGGATTTAAGCGAGCCATGCGACATAAATTGATCTAGAAATGACCCAGTACAGAAATGTTATTAATATTGTTTTTACGATAAAGAGAAAATAACTAAATTAAAAAAGAGGAATTAAGAGGTTACCATAAAATTAAATTATAAACCTGATTTAGGCATTTTATTATCATATATATATGTAATATTTTTAATGTCTTTCCTACATGTATTTTCTTTGTAATGAATATCAAAAAAATTAACTACGTAAAAATCAATGCTAAGAGTAATACCAGATGACAGTGGGTATGGCAGACACATCCAACATAGCTGTTCACTTGGATGCGATATAATCCAATGTGAGGTCAAGATTATAGGAAATGTTTCGTCTTAAGTACTGTAATAGTTCACAAGAGAAAGGATGAAGTAAAAGCAGGCGTAATAGGAGTAACTCTGTGCTCATGGAAGCGCAAAGTAATATAATTCAGATGAAGGAATAACAAATCAGTTACTTGGCTTTCATTGCAAACAAGGGTGCTCTTCTTACGCAACTCAAGTTCCGGATTCAGAGGGAGTTCTTTTGTATGCTACAGCTCCCTCTATAGGCAGGAAAACAATACCTGCAAATCGGAAACAAAACACAGCGTAAAAATTCTTTTACAATATCTTTTATTAAACATAACTTCTGATATAAAAATCAACAAACATTATGTACCGTAAACCATATTTGTACGTAGCTTCGGATTTATAGAAATATGGGAATTCGTCAATGAAACTGAATTACTTCGCGAATATTTCGTTCCAAATCCCATGCCAGAGTACATACATCCGTTTCGAAAACTTGGATCATTTCAGATTAGATCATAATCAACTGCAGAATTTCATTTTGAATTTTAACCCGGGAGGACGGGCGCTGTATCATGTAACACGAGAACGCGCATGGTATGTCAACACACCCCAAGCAATTACATGACGTACAAATGAAACATATTATTACAATTTAGTAAAAGAATGCATTCTATATTAATTACAATATTTATTATATAAAATAGCTTAAAACTAATGTTATTAACAAATAAATTAAAAGTACTTATTTTTTTCAGATGACAAGGAATCATTGATTTATATGAGAATTTTTTGTTTCTTTATTTGTGACCGGTATTCTAATCCAAGTTATGCAGAATTATTACATGAGCAATGAGTTATATAATTAATTTTTAAATCACTTAGGTTCAAGAAGCATTAGATATTTTGCAGTTGATACATCAAGGTTCTATTTCACAGTGCTCTTGACATGAATTATTTTTACACTTCACACACATAGTTTTTGATTTTCTGCCTTTTTCTCTTGACCACATGTAACATCTCATAACATAATTTTCTATTATTTGTGGTTCATCAAGAGAAACTTATTTGTGTTTCTTCTGTTTCTGTCGTGATTTCAAATGAGGATCTCAAAGTGCAAAGGCCAGGTTCCATGCATCGTTGGGTGAAGCCACATCTTTCGATACATATGTGTTGAAAGGCAATTTTTTATGATATTATGGGACGTCATGCGTCTTTAAACTCGAAAGGGCTCTTTCTGCCATTTTGTTATTTTATCTTTTGCTATAAAATACTCAATTTGATTATAAGGGAAGAATTGCACTCTTCTTCTGATTCAGATTGATGGTTATTAAATATATCTTCATTATCTAATCTCCTAATTATAATTCTATAGAATCTTCATCCGAAGAAACCTCGTATAATAATGTTTGAAGTTTTTTTTTCGTTTCTTGAACTAACGTCAAGTGAGAAAAAGACCGAACAGAGTGATATAAACACGCCATGGCTCACACTGAAAAATAACAACACGAAAGCGCGCTTTGGGTGTCGGCACAGCCCAAACTATTCTTTAAACCCCAATAAATGCTCGGAATTTGCCGTTTCCATTCGAGACGTATAGAACATGACTTTGTAGGCAGCTACTGATGGACTTATCCGTTTCGGATTATGTGAAAAAATTGCCGGCGATTTTGTTTGAACGTGGGATGCCGAGACACCCCACGCGCGTCTTCGCGGGTTAATGGCAGATGATGCATTAACGTTAAAATTCACAGGGCATAAATGAAAGACACATTAGAAAAAAAAGAAAAATGTTTAATCATCACCTTCCTAAGGCAATGGATTTAACATTTTTGCCACACCTTTAACCACTGCAAAGCAATCATTCCCGCTCCCTTTCTTTCCAAAACATACATAAACCTTTATTTAAATACACATAATTTTAAATTTTTTTTTATAAATTTAACAAGAAAAATGTATAGAAAGTAGGAAGAAGTACCAAAACGTGAATAAAAGGAGCTTTTTAATGCATAAACTAAAACCAAATGCTTAGCAACTAAATTACAGGCCGACAGCATTCCCTCCTAAAACTATGATATTCCCCCAAACCTGTTACCAAGACAGCAACTATTTTTAATGCACTAACAGCCACAGCATTTAGGCTGCATTCTGTATAGATATATAATCCAAGAAGCTTACGGGTGGTGAATTGCTTCATAAGCACATGATCCGGACTATTTTGAACCCAAAACGAAGCTTGGCGGTAAGTAACTTGTGACTCGAAATACTTTGAAATATTGATTATTTTTATCTATCCTTAATAGAAAATAAGAACTCTGGTTAAATATTGAGAACTACTGGTGAATTCTCGAAAATAAAAAGAAACGATTGATGATATGTTTGTGATATGATATGTTTTCTTAATTACGTTCGTCGTTGAAAATGAAGATTCACATATGATTAGGTAGAGCCAAAGATGGATGTTAAATGAAATCCAACTTTTTTTTTTAAATTAGGATATTTCATTTTGCCCATTATGCTTCAGAAGATATTCTTAGGTTCTAAACTATGTGTCATTTTGAAGGAGCAAAACTTAGTTTTTCTCCAGAGATAAAGATAATATATAATTTATATTTTCAGTTATTTCTTTCACATCATCATTACCAAATGGGTAACACATGAATGTAACAATTGGATTTAGTCTAGTAAATTCTTGAAAACATCTCTGAAATTTAGACTGAAATTGTATTATTTCATCATAATATTTATCTTTGTTTAATGTACCTCCGTTTTTAACGAACATGCGCGAGCCTGTGAATCTGTAACCGACGTACTTAAGCGTCATTGTGCGCTTCCAATGAAGGTGCATGTGTCGTCTACACATTCATTGAATCATTTGCTTAAGTACCAACACATTCGCATCGATTGTGAAAAGCCAATTCTTCAGTCTAGCTGGCGTCGGTGTTCCACAAATATATTTCTTTTAGTGTGCAGGTCTTAGGTTTTAATAAAGGCGGTCACTGCAAAATGCCATGGTGGTCCATCGGTCGATCGCGACAGACTTAATGCCCACTCCTGATGTAAAGTTTATTCGATTTTCGCTCTGGGTAGTCCATTCTCCAAATCTCTCACCCACTGAGAACGTCTAGTCGTGGGTTACCGAGAAAATGGCACGTTACTACTCCCTACCACTATGACTGATGGCCTCTGTTTGAGGGTCGCGTGGAAAGAAGTACCCGAATCTGCATTTCGAGCACTATTGAACAAGTTTTTCAGCCCGATTATAGCCATTATTGCTGCCAGAAGTCATAGTTTTAAGTACTGAATTCTGCCCGTTGTGTAGCCTAAGCTGCCCATAAATATAATCATATATTCCTCCCATTATACTGTTAAGCATTTACTTTAAAGTTTTATCCGCAGATCGAATTCCGATATCTGTAATAAAATTATAAAAAGTTTCTTTAAATTTTGACTTAACAGCTGTTTCATTTGCTTAAATTTGATACACGCTAATATTTTTTAATCCAAGTTAATTTTCGTTTTTTCTAAATTAGGTGTTACATCGAAAACCACGAGAATATATTTTTTTTTCTAGAAAACAGCTTTTTCAGTATATTTGTTATTACTACGAGTTTTTATTAAAGGATGTTTTAAAATTTGTTTTTCATTTTATGACTTACTTTTTATACTGACCCCGACGTTTAATCTTGCAAAGTTTTTTTCAAAACCGATATTATCCCGCATTCCTGAAGGTGTGATAAATACCAAATTAGTTATTGTTTTACGTTAACTGCTCTCTTCCAGTTTTAAGAATTTTCACTTAATTTCCATAAATTTTCACTTGAACTAGTTCTTTTATATCTTTCCAACCATTATTATAACAAAATAACCCGTATCTTGAAAGTTTCGTCTAAACATTATACAGGTTATTAACCTTGTCAGAATTTCAAAATATTTCATTTGTTTAAGGTTTCACGAGTATTATTTTCTATATCCAGAAATATAAACATTTTATAAGGAATTTCTCCCGCCTTCTTCGCATGCCTTCGTGGCGTAGTGGTCATCACGCTCGACGCGTAACCGAGAGGTCCGTGGTTCAATTCCCGGTGAAGACGTTGCTCATTTTTCATGTTTGATGCTTCAAAATAACCTGATGTCTCTACACTGGCGCCCGAACTAAAAAGGTGGGGGATGATGATTCTCTACCACCCCATTTGGCGATTGGGTCCCAAAAACCCCAGGCGCCCTTTAAAAGAGGGAGTATATAAGGTATTTCTTTTGCCTTCTTCGCATGCCTTCGTGGTGTAGTGGTCAGCAGGCTCGGTGCGTAACCGAGAGGTCTGTGGTCCGATGCTTCGAAACAACCTAATGTCTCTACAATTTGAGCACCTGAAAATGAGATAAGCAACTAAAATCCCAAACTAAAATGGTAGATTCTGAAAGAGACAGGAAACTCCAAGGAAAAACTCCATACGAGCCCAAGAAGATAAGCGGGGAAAATTTAAAATAAGATTAGGCAATGAATAACGATGAAAATTTGATTAATTTCTCTGTTAAAAGAATCAAGTTCTTTAACCCTAAATTTAAATTTTAGTTGCAGTGATTGACAAATATTAAATCATTCTAGAAAGGCTTTATAAATTGCGATAGAATTAAAATTGAAATTCTGATATAGGATGATTATGATCTGGATCACGAATTTCACTAGCAGAAAAGAAACACCTAATTAGTAAACAAATAAGTTTATAATTAATAGAAAAATAGGGTGGTATGTTGATAAGAATACGCTAATTAGTTTTTAAAGAAATGAGCTGCTTAAAATAGCAATTTAAAATTATCTCCAACTGAAAAAAGGAATTACCTACCAATACAAAATATACAAAATACATTTGAAATATGTGCTTTTGAACTGAAAATCACGCACGTATCCAAAAGCAGGAAAAACACATTAGCTGGAGTGATTTGATGTAAGATATAAAGTAAAAAGAAGAGATTAAAAAGGTGAAGATATTCTACCTAGTAATTAGGGCAAATAAGTGTAGATTGATCTATGACCATAGTTAATTGAAAATCAGATCAACTTTATCAAAGCGTTGAAGTTACGGTGGTAAATACAATAGAAGTTTAAGTGCTTACTTTGAAATTTGGAGTATTTAATTGAAAGAAGAAAGGAAAAGTTTTCTCAACGCATCCGACAGGGACGGAATGGACGTAGCTTTATTTAGTGGATTGCTATGTAGAAACTCTGCTGCTGGAAGCTTGCAGGTTGCTATAGAAAATCTGGAATTAGAAGCTGCTAAAAACCCCATATCAAAGGGCAAACTATACACAGTGATATTTTATTTTGTAAAAATTGAAATTTATTGCTTTTATTCCAATACTGGTAATTTACGGAAGGCTTTGCATTTTCTCCTGTCTTACAAAACGTATGTACGTACAACTCTTAATTCAAATGTGTTCGTTATTCGTGAATTTCAAAATATGCGCGAAATCTCTTTGCAAAAAAAGTAAATATGTGACCTATGAATAAAATTCAGATATTCCATCGTTTACAACTAAAAACTTGGCTTTCTTGTTAGCGTTATATCTTCTTTTTTCATCCAAGCACTCTGAATTTCATGTAAAGCACTACAACCTCTACTCCGCTCATCACAATAACAGTAACACTCTGATGAAGCTGCAGTGAATTTGAATAAAAGTGCAGTAAGCAATATAATTTTGCAATTTATTATGTTCACTATTCTTATTTACTTACTATTCAACTGCGCAAAGTTATTCCCTCCCCTGTTATGTTAATGTTACTTTAATCGAGCGTAACAAAGAAAATGAAGGCTTGATATCTAAGGGAAAAGCTGGCTTCGCGTAGACATGCTAAGGCAAACTGGCTCGTAGTCACGTTTCACATGGGAAAACGAAGGCCTATCATGCAGTCAGAGTTGGAACTATTTGGCCATTGGTGGGAGCCCTGGCTAAAGAAGAAGAGAGAGCTGTAAATCCAACACTATTTTTCCTTTTATTATTAGTAACAGTTCAAATTATTTTATCAAATAAATATCAAAATATCTAGAAAAAATCGGATGTATGATAACGAAAGGAATTAACCTTTTACAACTAATATCATTCTTTTTTTACTAGTTATGTAAAACTGACATTTAAAATAATTGTATTTAAAACAAAATATTTTATTAGAAATAGAAACAGAAAACTCCTGCCACTACAGCTCTTTCTAGATTTCATTTAAAAAATTACATCCCGATTGAAGCAAAGCAAATAAATAATCTTAAGCTTCCCTTCTGCGGCATTTATAAGTAACACACAGTGGCAAAAACACTCTTCCACGTATCACAGTAATATACAATGCATAATGAGATTGGATATTCTAGTGTAGAGAATTCCTTTGTTTATCTATTGGTATGACTGTTATTCTATCTTACGATGTATGGATATGTAGAATTTGATCCGTACTGTGAAAAAAGCAATTTAAACCAAGCATGCAGTTCTTATTCAAACCAATATTCATGAATATTGCTTTTTCATCCACAAAAACATTACGACAAAAATATTATGGAATATTTCTCTTGCAAAGGGATCACATATCGGCATACGTTTTTAAAGAACGTCTTGCTGAATTTGAATCAAGAAGTTATGCTAAAGAAAGGTTTTTTTTCTATGTATGTCAAGATTTTCCTCTTGCAGATTGTCCTGCATTAAAATTATTTTCTCATTATCTCAAATCATCAATTTGTTTTACACAAAAGATGTAATTTAAATTCTTTATCTTCACTGACATGCTAA
Organism: Stegodyphus mimosarum; assembly: GCA_000611955.2. Lineage (NCBI taxonomy): Eukaryota > Metazoa > Arthropoda > Arachnida > Araneae > Eresidae > Stegodyphus > Stegodyphus mimosarum. The sequence goes on along the minus strand of KK113075.1, from coordinate 46,990 downwards.
ATAACAACACTTTATTATAAAAAAATATGTTTCATACAGAAAAACACCTTTTACGTCAAGATGATAACCAAGAGTAAAAAAAAGTCTTTTTATTCATGGTAAAGAAACTCCTGATATATTCATACAATATTTTTTGCACTCATAGCCTCGTATAATAAAACGAAACTTAAAAAGATTGCCACGTTATTTTTTTTCATGGCAGTATTATCCAGAATCTATTAGGCAATTAATTGCACTTAAAATATGAGCCTTATGTACGAATATATCGTAAACACGTTAAAAAGGGTTTCAAAGTCGTGTATATGATTTACTAATAATTCAAAAGTTCATACAAGCGATATCTTGGATTTGAGAACTTAACAGACCTTATAACTGAAAACGAATTTAATACCGCTGGATACAGGCTGTTCGACCGAGCTGGAAAAAGATGTACGAGCTGGTTGCATCATTTTTTTTATTATTATTATTCCCATATGAAACGAGAACACAAATCCGTTTCGCTTAAAAAACCCTCCAAGGAAGCATACCCCCTTGGTAAACAAGCACTGTGTGCTTAACCATAACGTAACTGAGGGCATAATAATCGTTTATTATAAGACTTTATGATAATTTTGTTAAAGTTTGCATCGAATAGTGTGAATAGAGAAAAGAATTGTTATCGTTATAAAAATAATGCATAATATTTCATCGTATCTGTTATGTACCGGGTGACTTAGAAGTTCCGTTAACATTTTAAAATTCAATAATTTACGGAATAATGTAGGTAAAGTGGTAAACATTGACACACCTTCTTGAAATAACATGGAGTTTTATTGAAAAGAAATAAAAAATGCAAAAAAGAGGCCAACATATGGTTCTGGGCAGCAAAATATCAGTGACGCAATGTGAGAATCGTGTATAAAAGGAACTGTAGTGAGAGAGGGATTTCATCACTTTGTCACTTTTCTATCCTCACCTCAGAGTGTTGGTCGCGGCGTGATGTGGATTTATCACATGAATCCTGATCGCACCTTTTTTCCATCAAGTAAATGCGTGGTTCTGCTTTCCAAATTGTCAGTGTGACAGGTGCGAGGTACGCTGATATGTTACTGAATCGCATCAGCCACACTAGGGAGGACACTAGGGAATACCTGTTGGAAGGTATGAGTTATATGCAGGATGGTGCTTCACACTATATTGCTACACATGTGAAAGATCTATTGCACACATCATTTCTCGAGGCACGCTTACTCAGCTGCTACTTCCGTCATGGTTAGCCTCTCAGCTCCACAGATCTCGATTCGTATGATTATTGGTGGTATGATTATTGGTGGAAAATCGCATGTCTGCAGTGATCCTCTGACCTCATTAGGAATGCTAAAAGACAACATCTGACGGCACCATAGCTAGAGATATGCTGTACAGTGCTTTCAAAACGTTGTCCCTCGAATGCAGGTATTTTTGACGAATGATGAACTATATGTTGAAAATTTGTTATAAAGAACATAGTCTTTGCTAAAAATCATTTGTTATAGTAATTATTACTTTAGTTACTATAAGAAGCGTCATCTGTTGGCCATTTTAAGCAACTTTTTTGCTTTCAATAAAACATGATATTTCAAACATGTGTGTCAATTTTGACCTCTCTACAGTATTCAATGACTTGTTGAATTTTGAAATGTTAAGGGATTTTTTGGGTGAACAGGAGTGAATAATTGTTAATAGCATTAAGTATAAATGGACAAGTGAATAAACCTGATATTTTAGATATTATCAGCAAGGCTTAAGGAAATGCAATCTCGTTATTCATATCTGAAATGAATATATGTTGCTTATCGTCAGAAAATATATTTGTAAATTATTAAATGTTTAACTCAAGACATTTCTGACTGGAGAACAAAGCTGGGATTCGATAATAGCGATAATGCATAATTTTGAGATAAACACAGTAAATATCTTAAAGTTTCAATTAACTCGTTTAAATTTTGTCATTTTATTTGCTAGTCATATTTGGTGTAAAGTAGGACGTTATTCAAAGCATAGCTTATAAAAGAAAAAGAAAAGAGAAAAATAAAAATGTGAGTGCCGTGAATGCAATCGGCATATCAATGGTCACATTTACAGAATATTTTCTGTTGTCATTCCTTTTTTTGAAATATTATTATTATTTGAATGTAAACAGATGAAGATGCGCGTATTTGTTTCCTTTGATATTCAACAGCTTCACCTATAAAAATATTTGCATATTGGTGTCATAAAAATGTTTCCAAATTGTTGACTATTTTTCTCTTTTCTGGATGTTTAATCCCAAATAGAAAATATTTTAATTAAAAAAGAAGCGAATGTTTAATTTTGTTTCGTTTTGAAGCTGTGGATCGCAATAACTAGTAAAACAATTTAAAACGAAATCTTAAGTTTTAAAAGGTTTTTCGGGAGAGGGACAGGTAAAATATATTTTTATATACTTAAAACTATGAAATTCAAAATGCAGATAGCACAATCCATAGGATGTTATAAGCTTTAATATTATGATCTAATTTTTATGATTTACCTACCTCGAAATGTTTTGATGTTAGTTTTAATATATGGGATAACTAGTTGTAAATATGTCGCCTTCTTTACATACTATTTACTTTGTGGATGTTTGCAACTCTTAGTTTCGAAAATAAAGTATTCAGAACAATCTAAGAAGCATCATTAAGCAATCAAAAAATTTTAGATCATATCGTTGAATAGTGAACATCAACATTGAGCAAGCAAAAGAATTTAGCTCTGTCTATCCACTAGAAGAGTTCACATCAATATTAACACATTAAAATGCCATTCGAGATAGATGTTTAGGGACTAAAAACAAGGGTTGAACTTTGGACTGGACACAAGTAGTAGTTTTTAATTCCTTAGAGAATTGGAGGTTTACAAGTATATTAATATTATATATAAAATAAATCTTTTGATATGAAATATTTTTTTAATTGCAGAGGCACTTGATTATACGTCATTGGCCCCCGTGCGCCATATAGATTTGAGCATGGGAATAACACAAAAATAGAATTACGAAAAATCAAAACATTATTAGCCTAATTACAATAGAAATGGAATAACATATGACTACATTAAGCATTAAGAAAACAGTCGCTTGATGTCAACTGCATCTACTGTCTAGCCCCCCCCCCGTTAATATATACTGCATGGGTTTTCCTCCTTTTAACGAAGAACGATTAAAAGTGATCCCCGTCTATCTGAAAAGTCTGGCTGCACAAAGAGCACCAATGCTGTGCTAATGTTTACCGAGACCCGGTCTTCAGAAGGAAACCCGCAACTAATATATTAAACTGACATGCACATATTAAAATATGGCAGGAATCTGAAAGTTTTAAACAATCATTCAAATCTATATAGAAAAGAAAAGAAAAATCAATATAAAATGTAAAAATATTCTACTTCCGGATACAGTCATCAAAACGTTTGCATATATTTTACACCATAAATTCTTTTGCTTAATATCCTCTGAAAGGCACGTCTTTTTGAATCCTATCTTGATTGCTTGTATCTAAACAACTTTTTGTCACTCATTTTAAATGTTACTTATTTTAGTCTCTGTTTTTTTAAAACTTCATTCATTAAGATAATATTTACACAATCATATAAAGAATAAAAACACAATATTTTAAATTATAAGTTAATATATATCAAGAGACAAAGTATTATTATTGCATAAAGCGGACAGGCTACTCAAGTAATTAAAGTACTCATTTACCTTTGACTGGTGGCAGTAGATTCAATAATTTCGTGCTCAGTATTTTGCATTCTGTTGTATATAACGACTTTTGCTTACTTAGGAAATAAATTAATGCTTTGTTTCGTCACCTTCAGTCTTATATGATTTTGAAAACGCATGATTTCCTACAATGGAGGAAGTTATGGAATATAAGTCAGAACAAGTAAGGCTAAAATCAAGTCGTTTATATACCAAAAGAATATACCATGAATTTATTTTGTATATTAAAAATTAACATACTTTCACTTCATACATTACAAATCGCGTAGTATATGTAAATTTTAAAATGAGTCCCAAGGCTCAAGGAAATCAGACTCCATGCTTACATATTCAGTTTCTAAAAACTCCATGCTATTACGGATGAAGGTATGGTCAAAATCCGGATTTTTTATTGTTTAAAACACTTTTGAGTTAAACTTTTTTATCCGAAAAAATTAATGATGCATTATACCTCACCTTTGATTGGAGCAAAAACTAATATACACATTTTGTACGTAAAAAAGTGTAATAAACCGAAATAAAGATTACATTTATAATTACAATCATAATGAAATGTGATGAACTAATGTGTTCATCATGTAAATATAAAAGATCATGTAGTAGTATATGATTTCTGATAGCAAATGGAGAAGATCGAAAGAATTTGGCTTTAAAATTCAAAATTTCAAAAAGCGGAAGAGTAAATTAGTAATTATACATTTCAGAGGTATAAAGGTATAAAGGTATAATTTCATTAAAGGTATAAAGCGTTCATTAAAGGTATAAAGACTCTTATTAAGGTAAAAGCGACTGATTTCCTTTCGCATACTTTGTTTGAAAAAAGTTCCGGTATGGCTTATTTTTTTTAAAAAAGAACGAAATTTAGTTGGATTAAATCTAAGACCACTGAGTAATAAAAAAATATATATAAATGCATATATATATGCTTGAAATGCCTTAAATATGACCGGGGAAAGAAGATCTACTCCATCTGTATGTAAAATAGGACCTGTTGAAAGGACCTATCTCTATATTGGAAATATTGACGGCTCTTGGACTTATGGATATGGTCTAGCCTAATGGCTAATCAGTTAGGATCAGCAACGAAAACAACAATGTATTTTCACTTCATGGAAATAACTCCTTCAAATACTAAAAAGAACGCATTTTATTTTATTTATAAACTTGCAAGGGAGACCCAGCGGAAGGAAAGTTTCGTAATAAAATTCAAACTGAAATTTGAAGATAGTGCTGTCAAGTTTAAATGCCAACTTCGGGATACTTAGAAAATAGGATATTCAATGCTTCCAAACGTTATGTTACAAATACTGACAATTTTCCTAATCATATCCAGACATACTACTCCCCTACCCACTCTAAAGACCTGTCCACTAGCGAACATGTATGGAACCAGTTGAAATACCAGTAGCGCCATGCTGCGATGCCCGAGATTCAGAAAATATAGTCTAACAATTCAGGTCTCGTCAACTGTCGGATCATATCAGGCGTTTATTCGACTCCCCATCAGATTGAACTGCAGCATACATTGTAGCACTAAGAAGTATGACCCAGTATTCAAGATCATCAAATGGTGTACCAGAGATAAGTGTATATTTGTGCTAGTACCCATTTTCTGATCAGCATATGGCCTATTACAGAATGTACAACTTTTAAAAGCTAAATTACATTATAGAAGATCCTTTTTCTTTCAAAGCAAAATCAATATTTACAGAACTTTTGAGTTAACAAATGAATCATAATGCCTTTTTAACCAAATTTGAAATGCCACTGTATCTCTTCAGTAGCTCTTCAAAAGTAAAATCTATTCATCCCACCGATTTCTTTAAGAACACTTGACCATCCTAAAAATATTTCTATACATTTCAAAGAATTATAATCATTTTACAAAATAATAGGTATATATCTGCTGATATTTCAATTGAATTTTAACAATTATTCTTTTTAAATAAATTTAAACTCAATAAAGATCCTTTTTTTCCTTCCAACTTAAATTTTCGATTGCAGAAATGCCTTTATTAAATTACATAAACGTTATTGATTTATTTCATATGTTAGTACAGAAAGCTTATTTGTGTATTGAAACATCCACTCAGTCTAAATAATCCAAGACATCTTATCTCAGGTTTGTAAAAATGTCTAAATAGAATGTTAAAGTTTAAATTTGTCGTCTATTGTCTCTATCCGATTAAGATTCCCACTTGAAACAAAAACTAAAATTGTCAAAGAATTTAAGAAGTATCTTAAGTTGTAAAATTTCAAACAGAATAAAAATTGGAATAATTTCCTAGAAGCATTCCATTTCCGATTAAATAAAATACATATCAGATTACTCAAGATTATCGACTTAAAATCTATTTATTTTTCCAATTCATAAACAGGTTAATTATAGGTTATTAAAGTAACTTCCAAAATAGCAGAGTACTAAATAATTAGTATCTTTTATTACGTACAAAATATAGTAGAAAAGAAACTGAAACAGTAACAACATTATTAGGGATATAATCGATATTAATAACAATCAAACCTTCATTGTTAGTCTAAACAGATAATTTATCAAGCCTCTGAGAATAACAAAGCTTTTATGCATTGATTACCTTTCTACAGATTTCCAAGTCAGATTTATAATATGCAATTTGCTCGAAGTAACTAAAACATAATTTTAGTTTAAAATTAATTTAAATTCAAAATCTGTGTTAACTTAAGTTATTTATAAATATAAATGCAACACAAATCTGTAAAGATATTCAGAGGCTAATAACTGGCAAAATTCATTTTTATTCAGTACATATTTCAGATTACGTTAAAACGTATTTCTCCTGCCTTCGCACGCCTTCGTAGTGTAGTGGTCAGTACGCTGTTCGAGTCCCGGTGAGGGCATTCCTCATTTTTCAAGTCTCCTGCTTCGAAAAAATACTAATGTCTCTACTATGGCGCAAGAAAAAAATGGATGGAAAAAATGGTGGATGTTGATTCTTCACCACCAGGATTTGGCGATTGGATCCCCTAATCCCCAGTCGCTCTTTAAAAAAGGGACTATGTAATGTATTTCTCCCGCCTTCGTGGTGGTCAGCATGCTCGGCGCGTATTCGAGACGTCCGTGGTTCGAATCTCGGCGAGGGCATTGCTCATTTTTCATGTCTCCTGCTTTAAAAAAATACCTGATATCTCTACAACATGGTTTAAAATGCACAACGTGAAAACTGCATGATCTACGTTTAACCTGTTAAGTTCACGTTGGCATTATGTTTTGTAAATATCTGTGTTTATTCGTTCGTAATTTAGTTTATACGCATTTTTGTAGTGCGCATGTTTTTAATATTGAAAGTGTTTATGCCGTATATTTTATTGTAGTAAATCTGAGTCGGGTGGCGTTTAAATTATAAATACATTTATACCGTTTAATTTAGATTCAGTGATATAAGTGCAAATTCTCTAGCTGCATCCTAACGATAAAAACTGTAGTCAACATAGCGACTTTCTTTTTTTCCCAGGGCAAACGAATTACGTTTAGCAACTGTAGCACTCGACCTCTGGAGCGTGCGGCCTTCCGGGCTATCGCAACCCAAGCTGCTTTTAGATTGGCTGTTTTCCATCGCTTCCTTTGCAGTTTAATTAAGAAAGATAATAAGACATTTTTGATTTCTTTTGATTCCTAAATCAAATTCAGCTGACTGGTTATACAGTAAATAACGAAATCTTTGATAGTATGGAAGAAGATCTTGACCATCCACCAAAAACACATTTATATTTTCACAAATCTTGAAATCGACGAAATTCGTATTTGTTCTGATGGCTTCATATGCATGAAGGGTGTTGGCTGTGAGTTCTTATTTTTTTTTCTTCCTGTTACCTTGGAATATATTTACACGTTACAAAACGAAACATTCTGCATACCAAGCTAAAGTAACTGCCATATGCTGTGCTCTTGATTAGATCTTTGCTTGTTTCAAAGCTAGAAACAGAATATTTCTGGATTCATTGTCGGCAACGCCTGTACTTTCCCTCCCAGGTCATCGAAATAAATAAATTTGCAAATTAAAAAAAGGCGAAAGACATAACGTAAAATTACATTGTATCAAAGCTGATATTATTTTTTTTTATAATAAGGGTGCTTCTAACGAAAAAGGCTTCAGTTTTAGATGGATGTTTAATTAGTCATATTTCAGGCTCAAAATGAAAACTTTTAAGACGAATGAGAGTAGAAATTAGAAATGAAAGAATTCAATGCTAGAAGCTGTCGGAAAAAATAAACAAAAAAAAGGCATACCACTTATACCATCATTAAATGGAAGCCCTACCACTTCGTAAGAACATGAACATATAAAATTAGAGCGAGTTCACCCAAATTATTACTCGTCATAGACAGTTCTCGGCTTATAAAAAATAGGCATTATCTCCAAGGTTCTATTCTGTGTAAACCGTGTAACAGTGTTAGAGACATCAGGCACTTGACACCCTCATGTCTCTTTAACGCAGAGCGAAAAGGAGTTATCTTTATTTTAAAGAAAATACAGTCTCAGAAATTTATACAAAAGCTGTTGTTTATTCAGGAGAGGTGACGGATAGAGGTGACTATGTTTATCGGAAAATTTCCTTTAATCTGTTTAGTCTAATACCAATTATCTTCATTTCACATTATTTATTGCTTTTTGTGCATGTGTTCAGATCTCATGGTTAAAGGCATTACCCATTTAGATCTATTTTGTATATCTTTTGATTATTTTATTTTTAACATTTTGTTTGGTTATTCTTTTCCTGTACCCCGGTTTCCCTGAGTTTTTTAAATTATTAAGGGAGCAAATCTGGCCCTTTATTTGTTATTATTGTGCTGACCCTCAACACGCCTTACGGTTAGCAATTGATTTGGCTATGTGCGTCGGGACTTCGTCCGTCAATCAGATCAACCCAAATCAACCAAATTGATTAGGAAGTGCTGACTGGTGCGTTAAAGAAACTTTTCCGAAAATTCTGTGAAAATTATTTTGGATATATGCTGTACTTTTTACCTCTTAAGAACATCAGTTGTCTTTAATCCCAATCTTGACAATTTATATCAAATACATTGCTGTACGAACTGCTGTTTGTTTAAATAAAATCTCATTTCTTTTTCAGTTTATCCGACATAATATTAAATCTCTACGAGGCCTAAGCCTTTTTAGAATGAATTCGGGGCCCTTTAACTAACTTAAGTGTAAAGCGTATTTTTTAATGTTTGTTCTGATAACCTTTTTTCTGGATTATAAGTTTGCATCGTGATTTCGTGATGGGTTTTTAGTAACATTTCCAGGTCCTGATTTTTATTCTTCTTTCATTACTTTCCAAAGTTCACCAATAGTGGTTGATTTCCGCTTAGAAATATCTCTTTTCCAAGAGACCGAAGGCCCAATAGTGCATAGGAGCGTTAAGGCACTTCGCAGGAATACGTTGAAAAGGCATATATTCAAGACATATATGAGTATTCATATTTTCAAATAGATTGGTGCTTTAATGACTTTTTAGTTTTTCTTGATGACAATCCGCTCTTTGAAAGACATTGGGATAAAGAAACGGGATTTTTCTTCAAATATTGAATGAAAGACATTCTCTCGAGATCTTGAGTTGATTTTAGCACTTTTTCCCACTCTTCCCTTTTTTCTCTTCTTGAGAAAACTATGACAGTCATAAAACCTTTACTGAAAATTTCTTTGGGTTTATGGAACCAGGTTTATACCTTTTTTCTTCGCTTTTGATAATAAATAAAATTCGTATTGCAGACATTTTGATAAACTCATGTTTCATCAAGGTGGATTCATTTAGCTCTTACTAAATTATTTTAATACAAGGTTTTACAAAGTGTCCTGTGTTGAGCCACATATCTTGGCAAAAGCTGATGAACGTCATGATTTTTAGTTTTTTAAGTTGCAGATCTTGTTTTATTGTTTAATTTACAGTTGCTACAGACGTATTTTAAGATTTTGTAATTGAATTATGTGTCAATGGATTTTTTTTTTCTTTTTGGAACAATTTAGCTTTATAAATAGTAAGTACATTTTTGGGTATTCGTTTGGAGTCTTTATTCCATGAAGAAGTATTGACGGTTTTTCCTTTTCAAATTAATCTGCTCTTAACGATTTTTTTACTCTGTGTTTCACCACATGTTTGAGTTATGTAATAGAAATACGTCTCTTCGGAAAGTGCAGAAACAAATCCTTCAGTTTATAGCTTGCTCGGGTGTGACATTATGAACGAAGAATGAATTTAATAGTGACAGATAATATTTCTTGTTACTAATCAGTTATCAGAAAGTTTTATTCCAAATCATGTGCTTTTTTAATGTTTTTATCAAAATTGTTCTAATAATGTCTAAATTCTCTATATGACATATTATGTGTTCTTCAGTATTATAAATTTTCTCTTGATAAAAAGCGATAATATCGATCCTTCCAAAATCCAAACCAAAGTTTTGAAATAGGTAAAATAAGTGTTACAAGAGGAAATAAAACTATTTACCATAGAGTAGAGTAAAACTAATTACATTTGAACTAAATTTTAACGTCAGTAAAGTAATTTATTTATGCGAATGTTACCTGCCATTGAAACAAGCTGTTGAAAATTTAAGCTGCAGCTGCGAGGTAATATGAATCATACAAGCAGTAAAAACACAGTGAGGAATTTTGATTAATTTGCTCTAGTAAAGAATGCTACGTAAAGAATTTGCTACAGTAAAGAATATAAGGGAGAATTGGCTGTTACTTTGTTCAGATTAAATAACAACATTCTCTACGAGCATTTCATTCTAAAACGGTTCTAATGCGCATTATTGAAATTGCTTACCCCCCTACAATTCTCCTCCTAGGCCTTCTTAACATATTATGGATTGCACTACGACATAGTTCGTCAAACAAAATTGGCATATATTACTTACAATAACTAAAGAAAAGCTTAGATTATAACAGTATTTCATATTTCAGTACACTAACAATATTCCTTATTCGCAGCTCCTTTTTTAGACAGTTGTTTACAACTTGGCTTCGTCGCTTGTTTGGGTTCAAATGTTGAAATTGCTTTTTTATCCCCATCTATTGACTCCATTTCTTGAAATTTCTGGCACATATTTGCCATGAGAGTGCAATTTTCCACAGGAATTTTCAAGATTTCGGTAGCAATGCCGTTTCAATTAATGAGGTTTTCTCACAAATGCCCGTTTAACTGTCGAACGTACCATCACAGTAGATTGCTATGCAGATTATACAAATGGTTTTTTATGATTTTCAAGCTAAAGGTTTTCCCACATTAAAAAAACAGTGTGTTCAGGTTCAGGGACAGCAGCTTTATTTCTGCGTAAAAATATGTGTTTTGCTGATTTAACATTACATTATTTAATAACAGAAGAGCAGAGAGAACACGTGTTAAGAATTTGCTTACGTGCAACTTCACAAAGTATTTTTCCTTTTTGAATTACTAAAATTGTGTGAAAATTTAGATGATTATAATAGCTTACATTGTTGTCTTTTCTTTTTGGTCTATATTTCTGGACAAATATGAGACTAGAACCACATTGTTACATTAAATATTTTGTGCTATTTTGTTAAAACACATATAATCAAACATTTTTATGCATATTTTAATTTTCATAATTATAAATTTTATGAAGAAAATTTCAAACTTTTTTTTATAAATTGCTTTTGAAATAGAGTTGTAAATAATTAATAGACTTTATGTAATATTAAATGTGCTAGTCTTGGGAATATAAAATATGAATAATTTATTGAAAAAAATTACATTAAGTGAAACCTCATACAGTGGTTATTTTCTTAGATGACTACCTCTGACAGTGACACATTAGTCAGGAACATAATTAATAACAGTACTTAAAACCACTGATAGTTTTGTAAGGCTACAAGAAACTGGCATTATCTGGAATTGTGGAGTGTATTGTTTTAGGAAAGTTTCACTGTATAATCAGCTGATTTAGTTATAGTAAATTTTACGTGGATATAAATTTTTTTGTAAGTAATTGAAAGGTTTTGCGAGACAGTTAAAACCAAAGCTTTTCAAATCATGAGTTTTGTAAGGGCATTGTTTCAGCAATACTTTCAAATATAGCTAGAGTAATATTTAAGTATTATTTTCATTCATAAGTTATACTGTGGAAATGCTCGTTACAATTTTCTGCACAAAATTTATCTGATTTTATAGATATTAACGTAAAACCGGTTTGTAAAAAAAAGTAACTATATGCGATATATCTGCTTCATTGCGATGACAATAATTTTAACTGTGTGGATAAGGCTGTGTAGAAGATATATTTATATTGCTAAATACTGCACTATATAAATATCATTTGGCAGTCTAAATTCAGGAAATACCCATTACGAAGTGGTAGTGTTATAGTATATAATCTACGGACAATAGCAGTAGCTATCTTTTCATACTTTAAATTTTACTTTTTAATGTCACTATTCAGCAATTTTACAGTTAAAAATAATATTTCAATACAGCTTTTAATGTACGTTTTCTGCAATAGAAATGAAAAAACTTATACCTAATACACCAACATAAATTTATTCCAATAATGCATCGCTTTAATTAAAATTTATGCTCCTTGGAGATGATATACGAAACACCTTTTGTAATAATAAATTATTAATATATATATATAGTATGAAAGTTAATTATTAAGTATCTTTACGTCGAGAACTACATGTTGCATAAATACTTATTATGTTACAGATTTTATTTATTTAAAGTCTGAGGAAGATTATACAACGCTAAATGTGAGATATAGAATAAGATATTATACGCTATGAGGTATTTCCTCAATTCCCGAACCGTGTGTTGAGAATTGGTATTTGTTGAATCTTGTAAACTTTTAAAAGTTTTTTTGTTACAATATAATTTATTGCATTTTGGGTATTATTAAGTTTATTACATTTTTATATTCATGTTTCATTTATATTCTGACAGATACACGTAACGTTCAAAGTGCTGTAAAAAGATGGTGGACACAGTATATGTATATTATTATTTCTTCACTACATTATATTCTAGGATTCAAATTCCATGCGAAACATCTATGTGTATGTGTGTCATAATAAGCTGCATGATGTTGCTACCAGTAGTAAGCGTGTTTTAAGGAGATAGTAAATTTGCTAAATTTGAACTGTTTGTTAAATTTCTAATATTCAAGTCCCTTATTCTTTTTGCTTGCTTGTTTATTTAATATTTTTACTTGTAATAGTGTTTCTCTTCTTGAAAATTAGGGTTTATCTAGTTTTGTTTAAATTTGGTTTAGTGCATTGTAGGTAACGTAAAATTTAAACAGATGCTAAAAAGTACCATCCTCTGGCAATACTTTTCTCGTAAGGTGTCAAATTGTTAAACAAGTTGATGTGAAATACAGGTAGTATATATTTATATATATATAAGTCACTCAGACTTTATATTACTTTATATATTTTATTCTCAACCATCAAATCATATATATACACATATATGATTCGATGATTGTGAAACATGACTTTGATTATTATCTTTCTATTATTTTCAAAATTATATAAAGGAAGTTTAAAATTTTGTAAAGAGAATTTGTATGAATATTTTATAATATGTTTATAGGTACTGACATGCACAGAGAAGGACAGGGGCTTGTAGGCTTCTAGATATTTATAAAACTTTATCAAGTTTCTTCGCGTTGAATTTTATTTAAAATTACTCTGTATGCTTCCCCTCTTTCAGGTCTGTACATTTCATCACTGCTAACTGTGTACGTCTGCTGGTTTATGCTTATAATTATTATTTTTTATGGAAAATTGATCTGCAGTTCTATTTTTGTGTATTGTTTTTATAGGGATTCTGTGTATGGATACTCCACTGTGGTGAAATTCTATTGGTTTTTTTACGGGTTTTTGTCTAGTGTTTTGTGCAGTGATTTTGCTAATGAGTTCTTCTATTAGTCTGTAGATTTTTGTATACTGGCTGTATGGATATCCGCATAGGTCTGGGTTTTTGTCAACTGGTTTCTATGGGGAGTAGACCTACGGAATATCCATTTTTTAATGGAAATTTGACCTATGGATACACATTAAATTCTGGTTTCTGTCAATGGGTTTTTACAGGGATTTTTTTATAGTACCCATATGTTTTACAGGTTTCTGTTTATGAGTTTGTATGGGAATTTGGCCTGCTGGTACCCGTACAGTTGTATGGGTTTTTACGGGAATTTGGCCTACAGGTACCCGTACAGCTGTACGGGTTTTCTTCTATATGTTTTTATGTGGATTTGGTCTACGAGTTTTGACGGGGATTTGGCCTACGGGAACCCGTACAGTTGTACTGTTTTCAGTGTGTGAGTTTTTATGGGGATTTGGCCTACGGGTACCTTTAAAATGTACGGGTACCCGTATGTCAGTTCCGCGTAAAAAATTATTGGTTTCTGCGGGACATTTTTAGCAGGGGATATATTTGAATTTACAGCTAAAACGAATTATCAAATAAAACACTTTAATGCAAATGCAGATGTGTCTGAAAACGTAAATATATATCATAAAATTTATTCGATAGTATTTCAAAGTAGATCTTAAAAGCGCCGAAACTATTTATTCCTTTGCATGCTTTTTTGTCCAAGACTCGGAATTTTCAAAAGCAATATATGTTTGAAGACATATACTATTTTGATTTCGTAATGGGATATCTGAAAATGTGTAAATGGTGGAAAAGAATTTCATGTTTTTGAGAAAAATATATTGACATTTGGAGTTTAAAAATTAGCAGACTCACGTAAGATTTGCCCCAGCTTTCTATTTTATTAAACTATTTCTTTATTCAAAACTATATTTGGAATATTTAACTCTACATATACTAAATATGTTTAGTTATGAAACAATTGGACATTTTTCTAAATGTGTTCATACTGCATTTAAGAATCATTACTCTCTTCTTTGAATGTTCTGAATGTAGGTTTCATGTTAAAAGCCTTGTACTTATTGCTGTTGCCGCGCTAATTTCAATAGTATAAACTAACCGGAATTTAGAGTAGAACCACAAATTTAGGGTACAGTTTACACACAAATTTAGAGTAGAAGACTGTCTCTGCTGTTGGCATGATTTTTGAGCACCAAACAGCTGACATTATGACTTTGCCAGTTTTCCAGGCGATCACCCTGGAGTACAGGTCGAAGTTCTTCCGCCTCTCTTGCCCTTATCAGTCAAGAAGACTTCCAGCGCTCCGTAACGTTTGAGTACTCCCATACCTCACAGACACCATGCAGTTAACATCTTGGCAATTTGAACCCGAGCCCATAGGTACTATTAGTATCACTAACCGCCATCCCGCCTGGAAGGCTTGTATCTTAAAATGCCGAATAGTGAAACTATAAAAATTAAACGCACAACAAAAATATCACTAACGTAAAATAAATAAATTTTTAATTTATTAGAACTGTTCAGTTTGAAAATAATTTATATGCCATTTTTTCATTCTCTGAAGATAGCGCTGTTTATTATGGAGGATGTACTTCCCTTTATTTTATTTTAATTTATATTCGGAACATATTTGAAACAATAAGACAGAAAAATTCAGCATTCAGTGAAAATGAAAGCATGTAAAATTTCTACTAGTGCATATAAAAGCCTAAACCTAATTTTCATTTCTGTCCTTATTTATCGTGTTAAAGTCACGTATTTCCAGGTAATTATAAGCTTAAAAAATTCAAGGTAAGCTATTTAATATTTCTTAATTATTAAACCTGTATATCTGTCATAATACAATAATATTGCTGTAGAAATTATGTTTACATAAATCTCAGAAAAATAACTTCTTAACTATAAAATTTATCTTAATGCATATGTTTCTAAATTTTGAGTAAATAAATGAAATTCACAATCGTTGACATTGTAATGTGTTTGTATGACATACTTTATTGTAAAATGTATTGAAAATATAAATAAAGGCTTAAGATTACGCACAACACCAAAGCGTGACGTTTCGTATTACGACTGTGAATATTATTGAAGCAATTTTGATAATTTCAACATAGATAGCACTAACATATCTCTGGATACGGCAGGCTTAGATGAGTATAGGATAAAAAACTTACAAATGAGTAATATATTATCAGTACTCTACGCCACTAGGGATGACCACCGGCCTGACATTTAAGTAATGTCTTCCAGTGTATGGTTATCCTGGCAGATAGAAAACCCTAGCGTAAAAATGGACGGTGTAATAACTGTGAGTACTCAAGCTTTACAGAATACAGGACCTATATAAATACAAAAGGTTCATAACATATACATACCATGTTCACTACATAAATATACAAAGTTCTGGCGAGTGCATTTATTGCATAAACTAAAACATTTATTGCTTGTTTTCATACATTATTTACTTGCTATTTGTATGATTTTTAATGATTTCAGTGTGCTTCCATACGTACTCAATAATCCTGATTAGCATTAGGTACCTGAGGGGAGTGAGTTGAAGCAAAAGTGCGAAACATATTTACAGTTCTGTTACAAAGACACGTGTTATTAAAGTAGTTAAAACATTTTCATTGACTTGAAGTTCTTTATGAATGTTCAGCTGCTTTGAACATTCATAACGATTTGTCGTATTATAAGTGCTAAATAGTAAAATTCTGTTTCGAGCAGTAACCGTAGTGGGAATTAGCGTAACTATAACAGTTCTAAACCTGCACGTTTGAACGTCCGTATTAATTTTTAGCAAAAAGATGAAACAAGGTTATTTGATTTTCTCGGAAGGTGAGGTAATTGTATTAGACATTTAGAAGCCGAGATAAATTCTCTTCGAATGAATATCACTGCGAAAGCTGATATTTTCTGGGTATTATCAGGCTGTTACATTCTTGTGATGGGAGTAGGGTTATCTACGTTTTCAAAAGAGAAAACCACAGTTCTGGAATGTATATGACGAACATCTGGATTATCTGCCAGGTTCTTGTTTAAATAAAATGGGCCCAAAAATTCATGTTTCAAGGTAAATATCAAACCTTTGTTGAGTAGATTTGCAAAATTATTTAAAAGAGAAAGCACTGTATGCATGATTTTCCAGTTGATATTATACCTAATTGAACATGTAGATCATGAGCTAAAATGAATTCTTAGCGGCAACATGAAGAGTGCGTAATTACTTGTAGGAAACACTGACAGCTCGCAATTGAAATAAGTGGTAATCAGTATGAGACATTGATCATAAACAATGTGGACAACCACTTACCTGTAATCAGAGAAAAACGAATTATTATCCCAAATTAACGCAAGGTTTGGTTCTGTTTATAAAATTACTAGGCATTTGACGAGAAATACTTTTCATATTAAAATATTTTTTTTTTAATTTTTGATGTGGCAAATATCCCTAATGTTCTATACATAGAATTATATCAGTATTACTTTTTAAAGCACAATTGCCTAATTTCCATTCATGTTTTCGGTGGAACTAAATGCAGCCATAGAATTTGAGTCATAAATTTGAATAAGTGCCACCCAGATGATATAGTGATTAAGGTAGTAAACTGCGATACCGAAAGGGCCAGGGTTCGAATCCCAGAGAAGGCATGGATGTAAATTGTCCGCTCCCTCATATAAGGTAACGATGGATGCCTATTAAGTGCCTTCATAATAAAATGGCCACCACTTACGGCCTTAAAAGTTGCCAATGCTAGAAAGGCAAGTGCCCTCGGTTAGTTAAAAAAATTGACTAAATTTTTATCACATCTTGTGATGACATCTACAGGAAATGGGAGAGAGCCGCTGGAAACTCAAGACTTCAACCTGATTATTAATAAGCATTACCATTACCGATGTTGCTCTATGAATATTATTTTAAGCATATCTGGGAAATTATTGTTTGGGAGCGATTCCTGGTATAAGCAGTCGTTTGCTACAATTATGTTTAGTTAAAATCAAAGTAGCTCAATTCAAGTCGTGTTTCTTTAGTCTCAGAACCTCGCAATCATTCTTGAAAAGCTACAAAGATTAGTTATAGCATGGGGGACTGAAAAAGTAAAAGCCGAAGTTCGAATGCTGATTTTGTCGTATGTTCAACGTTGTTCTTATGATATAAACTTCAGCTTGTTATTTTTACTTAAATTAAAAATCATATTTCAAATTGATGAAAAACAATTCTGAGCAAATGTGAATTGTGTTTAAAACACAAAAGGTATAATTTCCAGGCTGTAAGTAATTAAATACTTTAACTGGCTATTTTATATCTTTATTAGCCCATATAGTGGGACATTAACCTTAGTAATCATTATAATAAAATGTACGGAAAAACTTGCTTATTTATTATTGGATTGATCTTACAAGTCCTACAATGCTTTCTAACATTATGGTTGCAAAATTTTGCTTTATACTGAAGATCTCAATTCGAACATGAAACACGTGAAACTGTAACATCACGTAGAAACATCAGTGTCATAATAAAATAAAAATTGATGTTTTTAATTAAATGATTATAACGGACATTAAGGTTATATTTTCATTCATTTGCACAAGCTCATTTTACTTTTAATGTTATCAGATAATGATTAAGATCTTATCGCATCATCCAATCTTAATATTTAAAAATGTACTTAATTCAATAAGCATGGTACTTCATTAGGACATTGGCGATGCCATGTAACAAACCAACAGCTTGAAATTTATTTTCAGTATGCTACAAACATTTTCATTTCCGTTGATTGAGAAGTTTAAGCGATTTATAATGTAAGGAATAAAAACAGCAATACTATTGGCTGTAATTTCTTAAATTTTTGTGAAAACATGCTAATAGAATTTCTTTTAAAGTATCCTTCAAAGTAACTTGCTAAGACATATTAAGAAACAAAATGAAATTATATTCAGAATTATCGGTCTGCTATTAGTATATAATAATGTATTCAATATAAACACTCAACAAAATATTCCTTTTCCTAGAAATACGTAAATTATAAAGCAATTTCCTACGGGCCTAGCACTTAGAAACAAACGTGCCATCTTTAGAGTGTAAATAATACCTGAAAGGTGAGACATTTCACGTTATGATTTCAAGAAACTCAGTAAAATTTAATTAGTGGACACTCTTATCTTTTATCAGCTTCGTGCAGAACTTTAGACCGCTAGAATAAAGATAACGGACTGCAACCACCAATTCAATCAAAATTATCTTATTAAAACTATAGCTTTCTCTTTTAAAAATATCCAATATTTATTACAGACTTTTTTTTCTACTGTAAGGTGGAGAGGAAGCAGTCCTTTGTTTTAAACACTATTTATTCTTGGTATTCTTAGAGATTTTAGACAGTAAATTAATTATAAAATTTCATAAGCTTGCGAGGATATACGTATTCAAAGGAAATCGAATTTAACCAATACTGTTACAATGATATCATGATGTTCAATATTTTAATGAAATAAATAATGCTAATTTTATATGTGTAGGGACTCTAACTACTGTCAAAGACACATGACACTTTGGAAAACGAAACACATTTAAAAATTATTATTGCATTCAGTACACTATAAAAATGAGCTAAATTAATCGAATGTAATCATTTTATCGTTTCCCCAGAAACAGGCAAGCCGATTTGAAAAATTTCTTCAGGATTCAGCAATGAGACAAACACACGTCGGATTTAAATGCGACCTGAATCATTAACGCTGATAAAGACTCGCTGCTTCCGTGTCTTCCAACTCTAGAACGCAGTTAAAATGAAATGTCAAGCTTTACGGCCAAATTGAGATCTCTGTCTGAATAACAGAGTTTCACAGGGATCCAATAAAGGAGTTAAAAAATGGAAATAGAAATGCATTCCCACCTTTTCAAGTATCCATGCAAGGGGAACTACTGATCGTTAAATTTTATATTGCATTCAGTGCATTATTGCGATAAACTGATGGAATTTAATCATTTCACTGTTTACCTAGAAACCGTCTTGTCGATTTGAAAAATGTCGTCAGGATTCAGCAAAGAGATAATCACGCGCCGAGGTTAAATATCGCCTGAATCATTATGTCTGAGAAAGATTTGTCGCTTCGAGTTTTTCATCCCCGAAAACACGGTGAAAATTAAAAGTCAAAGTTTACTGGCTAATTGATCTCGCTCTCTGCACAGCAAAGTTGCATCAGGATTCTATAAATGAAAATTTACTTAAAAAAGGGCGAAATATAAATGCACGTCCCTTCTTTCAGCTGTCAATGAAATGGGAGCTTCATCTCGTTTGAAAGCATGTCTTTAGGGGACCGTCTTTGCTAATTTTCAGATAAGAGACTTAAACAACGCATAAGGTTATTTTATTCTTGGTCGATCAGGTTATTTAACATTCTTGAGCGAGAAAAGTAGTCCGTTACATTTGATTTGGTGAAAACTTTTAAATTTTCCTTTACCGTTAATGAAAGGGAGAAAGAAGCATTTCTATCATCACCTAAGCCTAGTTTCAAAGGCCTAAATTTTATCTTTGAAGGAAATATTTGCGTTTAGTAGGACGATTAAGTGGATAAATCATCGTAGAGACATTGGGTTATTTCGAAGCAGGAGAGATGTGAGAAATGAGCAATTCCCTAGATGGGACTTGAACAACGAACCTCTCGAATACGCACCGAACGTGCTGACTACTACACCACAAAGGCATGTGAAGAAGGCGAGATAAATTCCTTATATACTCCAGCTTTTAAAGAACGACTGGGGATTAGGGGACCCAATCGCCAAATTCTGATGGTGGAGGATCATCATCCACCACCATTTTAGTTCGGGCGCCGCTGTAGAAATATAAGGTTATTTTGAAGCAGGAGAAATGTGAGAAATGAGCAATGCCCTTGCCAGTATTCGAGCCGCGGACCTCTCGAATACACGCCGAGCGTGCTGACCACTAAACGACGAAGGCATTGGAAGAAGTTGGGAGAAATACCTTATCACATAAACTGTTAAACAATATTTTACTGTTCCTTATTAAAGCACCATATTTTAACGTCTCTTTTATATTTCTGAATTTTTATTTATATCAGTCAAAATTCTAAACATCGTATCCATTACTCCAATATTTTATTTCATTGATGTCAGCGAAACGAGAAATTATTTTAAATCTAACCTCGCTTTTCCAGACTAACCGAAATTAAATTGCAAAAGACACGTTGGTTCTAACATTCAAAAACAAACCAAATGGAACTATTTTGGAAAATATATTTTGTTTCTTTAATTTGAAAAACAAAATAAGTGAATAAATAAATGTTACAGTAAGCTCACACTATTATCACTTTACGTTCATT